>CM037640.1:3346388-3561388 GCA_015227895.2 Colaptes auratus
TATTTGCATTTTAAAAATTATGCTTACTTGAATCTGGTAATTGTGTAACTTAATTTTACTTAAAAATGAATTAAAATCTGTTTTAAGACAAAGAATCTTTTCTTCTTTCCTCTGCAATAGCAATATTGAGAGGAATGCCTTCTTTCCTGGTTGTACAGCTACTTCAGAGAGCTACTTGTTTCTTCAGAGGTATCTAAGCTCCTTTCTGAAGAGATTGTGATAGCTACTGATGTGTCATGCCTGGAAGGATAGATGCCATCAAGCTACCTGGGGAAAAGCATAGGGTGGCATTCTTCCTGGCAGCAGAGGTGGTCTTGTATTTTATGTAACATTACCTAGAATCAACAAGGGAGCAAATTGTGTTTTTCAGGTGCTGCTGTGGAAGCTTCCCCTCTCTTTTATTTGGATGGAGTGTCTTGTTTTCCCTAGTGAAAACCATACTGGCTTGAATACGCTTCCTGCTTTCTGTGTGCCTCAGTAGGTATTGTCACCTGAAGGAGCTACTGCTTGTCTTCTGAGCCTTCCCTCATTCCAGCAGCCTGACAGTTTGAAATTGTTTACCATGTCAGAACCTCACACCCTCTTGAGAAAGTTTTCAGCAAAAAATAATTGAGTGGCAGAGTGCTTGTATGGCAGTGATACGTGTTGTTTTGAATGAAACACCATATTTATGATACCTACAATTTGCTATTCACTCTGCAGCCTCCTATTAAATAGAACATTGCATGATGAGGGTTAAGAAGAATCAGCTGTTCCCTCCCTCCTTTCCCCCATCCAATTCACTTCTCTCATTCAGTTTACAGCATCATCCCAAGCAGTTGCACTTGACACAGTGAGCATAAAGCTTATGGAATGGAGCAGAAAATAAATATCTGAGGAGAAGCTGGTGTCTTTCAAATGACTCTTGCTGCCAGACATGTTCTTATGAAACTCTTCTCTGGTGGAATATCAGAGATTTGTCTGGTTTAAGTACTGTCCTGAAGTCTTCTGCTTTTCCCCCTTGCTATAATCTTCCTTTTATCAGGAGCCTGTATGTGAAAAAAATAAGCATAACTGTGATCAGGGACCTGTTTCTTCTAATGTTTTGGGTTCGTTTTCCTCTTCTACATAGTCCAACATAACTTGACTGTGTGCCTGTACTTTCAAACACGGCACCATCCGGGAACAAAGTGGGAAGTGAAGAAGCTCACCTGAGCTGTCCTCCTCAGTCAGAACTTTTTGCAATAATAACTTCTGTTCAGAGCATTTCAGTGAGAACCTTTTGGTAAAAGGACATTCATCTACTAGAGCAACTGCAGTCACTTTCCTGTACTGCTGAGCAGTGTTTTGTGCCTTGGCACTCTGATCAGCTGGATTTTTGCATCACATCTGGTGTCTTTATCTTTCATAGTATCATAGTTTCAGTTAGGGTTGGAAGGGACCACAAGGATCATCTAGTTCCAACCCCCTGCCATGGGCAGGGACACTCTACACTAGATCAGGCTGGCCAGAGCCTCATCCAGCTGGTCTTAAACACCTCAAGGGACGGGGCCTCAACCACCTCCCTCGACAACCCATTCCAGGGCCTTACCACCCTCACAGTGAAGAACTTCCTCCTTCATAGAAATTGTTGGCATAAGCATAATTCTAAGTGTACTACTCAGGCTAGTCTGACTTTTTGTGCTGGTGTTGACCTTCTAAAATCTGAAGCACTTTTTAATGTGTTCTGTGGATTTTGCATCGATTACCACGACAAGTTGGATCATTTCATTTAAATTAATTAAAATCATTTGAAGAGAGGCTCTAAGACCTTAAATTAGATTACTGGAATGAGAATAGTATTCATTAATGACTGTCACATAAAATAATTTAATCACTTTTTAAATTGAGATAGGATGGGAAAACAGTGGCGAACATCTCTTTAAGATGGACTATGTTATTCATGAAGCTTAGTCTTTTATGGATTAGAGAATTTTCTCTTTAAATATTTCAAATCAGTTTGTTAGCTTGATGTGCAGCAGGGTGTTGCAGTTTGGGTGGAATTTACAAGTTCTTTGTTCTTTTTGTTTTCGCCATTCCTTTTACTTGCCACGTTCTAGCCATGTTTTCAGTGCTACTTTTTATGCAAGTACAGGTGTGAGGTGCAAAACATGCTCAAGAAATGCCCCAGTTCAGTGCATCCTTGAGTGGATATGTTTTGTTCAATACCTTGTGAAGCTCCCGATGGAGTCTGACTCATGCGTCAGATTCTCATTTCTCTCTGTCCTCTCTATTTCTCTCTATTGTTTTATTGTCTCATCAGTGGCTATACTGTGGAGGTAGCAAGCATAGTCCCTGTCCTTTTTCTCCACACTGAAATGTTATGTATAACTTACACCTTGGTGTGGGTTTGTTCCAGTTTTTTCAGAGAACTCTCCTAAAAGGTGCATTTGGAAAAGCCACGTCCAACCAAATGACCTCGGTTCTTGGGAAAATGCTAGGGGGAGATGTGTTGACTTCATTCAGCATCAGTGTGCAGAACTGCATTTAAAAAAGCTGCTTTGCACAAAATATTCCCAGAAATGAGAATCTGACACCATTGGGGGTGCTGGTGGAGGAGAAGCTCACCAGGAGCTCTCAGTGTGCACTTGCAGCCCGGAAAGCCAATCAGATCCTGGGCTGCATCAGGAGAAGTGTGGCCAGCAGGTCAAGGGAGGTGATTCTCCCCCTCTACTCAGCTCTGGTGAGACCCCACCTGGAGCACTGTGTCCAGTTCTGGAGCCCCTATTCCAAGAGGGATCTGGAGGTGCTGGAAGGTGTCCAGAGAAGGGCCACGAGGATGATCAGAGGGCTGGAGCACCTCTCCTATGAGGACAGACTGAAGGAGTTGGGGCTGTTCAGTCTGGAGAAGAGAAGGCTCCGAGGTGACCTCATTGTGGCCTTCCAGGATCTGAAGGGGGCTACAAGAAGGCTGGGGAGGGACTTCTCAGGCTATCAGGTAGTGCTAGGACTAGGGGGAATGGAATGAAGCTGGAGGTGGGAGATTCAGGCTGGATGTGAGGAGGAAGTTCTTCAGCATGAGAGTGGTGAAGGCCTGGAATGGGTTGTCCAGGGAGGTGGTTGAGGCCCCGTCCCTGGAGGTGTTTAAGAGCAGGCTGGATGAGGCTCTGGGCAGCCTGATCTAGTGTGGGGTGTCCCTGCCCATGGCAGGGGGGTTGGAACTGGATGATCCTTGTGGTCCCTTCCACCCCTGACTGATACTATGATACTAGGACATTATGTTTCTGTATTTATGTAGCACATTATTCTTCCCAAATGCCATACCTGGTACTAGTCCCTGTTGAATCTTTTCCTGTTTCCAGACTTCTCCCAATATATTGCTTTTGTCCTCTGGAACTTGTTTTTCCACATACTGGACTTCCTAAGTTGATAAAAGGCTAATTTAATAAGCATATTGTTGCCAAAAGACAGCAAGATACCCCCTGAGACCAATGGGGTGTTAGGAAACAGGCATTTCCTCATTTTGGCGACCCACACATAGGGAATCACTCCACCTAAGTGTCCCAACACCAGTAAAATTCAGAGAATACCTGCTGACATCTCAGACATAATCACCATTTTTCTAAGAAGTGGTTAGCATATTCATATTAGCTCATGGAATTCATTGCCTATGCAAATCTGCACACATGCTCATTATGTACTGCAGGGATGCCCTCCTGGTCATTTGGAGTGTCCATCCTTTTCCTCCTTATGGCCTTTAGCTGAACATCTTCTCTGTGCATGCTCTCTAGGCTGTCTGGTATGGTTGATGAGACAGGCTCACTGCAGAGTCAGTCTCAACCAGTTTGCTCTTCCCAACTTACTCTTTCTCAAGCCCACAGTTACAATTTCTTGCTGTTCACACAGTTAACAATGCTTGCTCTCCAGTCAGTTTTCATTATCAGTTCTGCACTGATCTGAACCAAATTTTAGGCTGTTTCTTGTGGAATTGTCAAAAAACTCTAAAGTTTTGATACAAGACATCTACTGCTGCTGCCCTATGCACAAGCTTCTTATCTTGTTTTTTCTTTTTAATTAAATTCCATAATTTATTTTGTGTTATTGTTGCTTTATTGTGGAATATGCCACAAAAGAATGAAAAGCATGAATCTGTTTCAAGTTTTTAATTATGTGGAGATGAGGGAGAGGGTTAATTGAATGAAATGTTACTCTTCATCATAGAATGCATTGTTGTCTTCTGCACTGCAAGCCACCTGATGATTTTCAGTTTTACAGTTTCATTCACTTCCTGAAGGCCATTGTTTCAGTCATTTCTACAGATCTCACATAGGATATGCAAAGTTTTTTCTTGTAGTTCTTTGGTGTCCTGAGGAACAAATTCAGCTCCACTGAGAAGCAGACTGGTTTTGTGACATGTTACTAGCTGCAGTCTAGCAAAAATTAGAATAGGGTTGTGATAGCCCTGTACCCCAGTACCCTTTACCTCCCACCTCCTGACAATCCATAAACAGGATGGAATGTAAAATAATACAAGATAGGGTTTGGGGGTTTTTTGTTTCATTGGGGGTTTTGTGGGTGGCATTTTTGGCAGTTTGGGAGTATTCAAATGGGTTTGTGCTTCTTGCACCTAGAAAGAGAATTCTGCTGCTCGTGTTCAGGACTGGGAAAAAAGGGTAATTTGAGCCTTCTGTATCTTTTAACACCAACTCTTTGTCTACTGGTATACATTGCTGAACTGTGACCTCCAGGGAGGTGGTTGAGGCCCCGTCCCTGGAGGTGTTTAAGCCCAGGCTGGATGAGGCTCTGGGCAGCCTGATCTAGTGTGGGGTGTCCCTGCCCACGGCAGGGGGGTTGGAACTAGATGATCCTTGTGGTCCCTTCCAACCCTGACTGATACCATGATACTATTTGTGAATTAAATTTACTTTCTGTCTGCACTAGTGCTGGATGAATGCAGACTTCCCTGTCTACATACTTCTGGGGTTCTGGGTTTTTTGTTTGTTATGGCTGGGTGGGTTTTTGTTTTTATTGTTTGTTTGTTTGTTGGTTTTGTTTTGTTTTGTCCCTTTATATTTAAGCCAATTCCAGTATTTCAAGGCAGTGTTTTGTTATCTTGTTTGAATTTGTGTTTTGTATCAGCTCAGAAGAAGGTATCTCACTATACTCCCAAAAGGGCTTTTTGGGTACTAAGTGATCTGTACAATAGCACATCTGTGCAATAAGTATTAGATCCATTTTACAGATAGGAGATCACTTGAGTACTGTGTCCAGTTCTGGGCCCCTCAGTTTAGGAAGGAAGCTGACTTGCTGGAAAGGTGTCCAGAGAAGGGCAACAAAGTTGGTGAGGAGTTTGGAACACAAGCCCTGTGAGGAAAGGCTGAGGGAGCTGGGGTTGCTTAGCCTGGAGAAGAGGAGGCTCAGCGGAGACCTTCTTGCTGTCTACAACTACCTGAAGTGAGATGGTAGCCAGGTGGGGATTGGTCTCTTCTCCCAGGCAACCTGTGTCAGAACAAGAGGACACAGTCTCAAGCTGTGCCATGGGAGGTTTAGGCTGGGGAAGTTTTACGCAGAGAGAGTGATTGCCCATTGGAATGGACTGCCCGGGGAGGTGGTGGAGTCACCATCAATGGAGGTGTTCAGGAGGAGACTTGATAGGCTGCTTGGTTGCATGGTTTAGTTGATTAGGTGGTGTTGGGTGATAGGTTGGACACAATGATCTTTGAAGGTCTCTTCCAACCTGGTCTGGTCTATTCTATTCTATTCTATTCACCTTTGTTTGGCTGTTCATTAGGCTGAAATGGGATACAGAACCAAGATAACTTCCAGTTGTGATTTGCTGAGGACCTCTAGCAGATCTGACTGCTGCCCTTTCCCACTTCAAAGTTTATTGTAGGCTCTTTGTTAAATTGTGCAGTACTACATTTTCAGGAGTCATGGTCATTTTAAATGACACTTGCTTAGGTATCTACAGTGAAGGACTCAGAGCTGTCTCAGAAAGGAGACTTGGGTACTGCTGAACTGAGGTCTAGGTGCTGTGGCAATAAAGTTCCATCCTCCTCCAGGTACAGAGGCATTTCTACACACTTAGTGGCATGGACTGTAATTCACCACTGGTGGCACTCCAGGATTTGTGTGTCATTGATTCTCCCTTTCTTTGGAGTTTCACTTCTTAACCTGATGCATTCATGGTCTTGAAACCTTTCTTTTATCCAGGTGCTTCAACCATATCCATTAAAAAGTATGGAAGGAATAACTTTTTTGTTTTGTTAACTTCTCATGTGGCAGCTACAGATTTTATGTAGCCTTTATTTGGCTTCAGACACCACTCTCATGCTTCTAACACTCACCAGGTGGTCTCATGAAAGTAGGGGAGGCCAGCACACTTCAAATAGCAAAGGGTGCAGGCTCAGAGCTTTTATCTGCTCACCTCCTAGACCTCTTTTCAGGGATAGCAAGACAAGAAACAATGTTACTAAGTGTGTTGGGTACTCTCCTTTCTCATGAAGAAACAAACTTTCTACTCACTGTAAACATTGAGCACTGAGATGAGAACAGCTTTGTAAACCTTCACTTAAGAGTAATTGCGTATAAGTGGTAGCAGTAGCAAGAGGTTGTTGTAAGCTGCCCTTTAAAGTTGTGTAGATACTCAGAGAGGCAGTAGGACCAACAGAATACTTGAACAGGAATAAAATGGTCCTGCAGGTTTGTCATTTAAAAGTGAGGCTCTCTGCACTAGTTTATAAATGAGCAGTGAAATATACTGTGCTTGAACTGGGCATAATTTTAAGGAAACAATGCAGGTGTATACTGAGAAACTGCAGTGAATTGAGGGAGAAACAGGCAGCATTGCAAAGCTCTCCAAAACAATACCTGCTAACTGTTTGCACTTCCTGCTGAATTATTGTCCTCATTTTCGAAGCACCTGTTTAACAGAAGTATTTACATCCTTCCTATTCCCTGGTTCCTGGGGGCTGGAAGAAAGGAATCATCACAGCCATTTTTAAAAAGGGTAGCAAGAAGGACCCTGGGAACTACCAACCTGTAGCTTCACCTCTGCACCTGGGAAGTTCATGGAACAGATCCTCCTGGATGCCATGCTAAGGCACATGGAGGACAGGGAGGTGATTCAAGATAGCCACCATGGCTGTACTAGGGGCAAATCCTACCTGACTAACCTAGTGGCTTTCTATGATGAAGTGACTCTGCTAAGGGACAACCTCTGGATGTCATCTATCTGGACTTCTGCAAGGCCTTTGACACAGTCCCCCATAACACTCTACTCACCAAGTTGGAGAGATTCAGATTTGATGGGTGGACTGTTCAGTGGATAAGGAATTGGCTGGATGGTGACATCCAGAGGGTAGTGCTCAGTGGCTTGAAGTCCACATAGAGAGTGGTGCCCCTCAGGGGTCTGTACTGGGACCTGTGCTGTTTAATATCTTTATCAATGATACAGGCAGTGGGATTGAGTGCACCATCAGCAGCTTTGCAGATGACACCAAGCTGAGTGGTACTGTCAATACACCAGAGGGATGGGATGTCATCCAGAGGGACCTGGACAAGCTGGAGAGGTGAGCCCAGGTGAACCTCATGAGGTTCAACTAGAGCAAGTGCAGGGTTCTGTACCTGGGCCAGAACAACCCTCACTATCAATACAGACTGGGGGATGAGGTGATAGAAAGCAGCCCTGTGGAGAAGGTTTTGGGGATGCTGATGGATGAGAAGCTGGACATGAGCAGGCAGTGTGTGCTTGCAGCCCAGAAGGCAAAATGCATTCTGGGCTGCATCAAAAGATGTGTGGCCAGCAGATCCAGAGAGGTGATTCTGCCACTTTGCTCTGGTGAGATCTCACCTGGAGTACTGTGTCCAGGTCTGGAGCTCTCAATACAGGAAGGACATGGACCTGATGGAGCAGGTCCAAAGGAGGGCCATGAAAATGATCAGGGGGTTACAGTTCCTCTGCTACAATGACAGGCTGAGGGAGCTGGGGTTGTTCAGCCTGGAGAAGAGTAGGCTCCAGGGAGACCTAATAGTGACCTTCCAGTACCTGAAGGGGCCTGCAAGAAGGATGAAGAAAGACTATTTACAGAGGCCTGTAGTGATAGGACAGGGGGCAATAGCTTCAAACCAGAGAAGAGCAGGTTTAGACTGGATGTTAGGAACAGGTTCTTTACTATGAGGGTGGTGGAACACTGGAACACGTTGTCCAGGAGCTGGTTGGGGCTCCATCCCTGGAGATGTTCAAAGTGAGGCTTGACAGGGTTTTGGGCAACCTGATGTAGTTGGGGATGCCTCTGCCTACTGCAGAGGGGTTGGACTATATGACCTTTGGAGGTCCCTTCCAACCAGGAGCATTCTATGATTCCTGTTGAGTTTTCCAGTTCCAGAATTAGACACATGCTGTCATACCTAGCATTAAAAATCTACTATATTATAGTAGTGGCATTAACCACATGTTCAAGACCAATTACTTAGCAAAGATTTTGTTTATTGTACTCTTTGTTCTAACTGATAAATGCTTTACAATGTAAATGCTTGCAGAGTGTAGCAGCAGCCGGTTGCATTTGTCCTCTGTTAACCTCCAGAAGTTATATTACCTCACACTTTCCTTTGGCAGACAAAAATAATTATAAGAGCAATCAACATAGAGAATACAGATTTCAAAGTATTTAATGTTGTTGATAGTAGATACAGGGTAACAATATAGATTAATTCAGACAAACAAAAATTGCTAGAGGGAACCTAAGTGCTGTAAATCAGTTGCAATTTGTATTACTCCACCCACAAGTCCATGGGGCTGGATGGGATCCATCCTGGGGTGCTGAGAGAACTGGCAGATTAGCTGCCCAAGCCTCACTCCATCACTCACCGCCAGTCCTGGCTCACTGGAGAGGTCCCAGAAGACTGGAAGCTGCCAAGGTGGTGCCCATCCACAAGAAGGGCCGGTTGGATGAGCCAGGGAATTCCAGGCCTGTCAGCCTGACCTCAGTGCCAGGCAAGGTTATGGAACAGTCATCTTGAGTGCAAGCACACAGCACTTACAGGATGGCCAAGGGATCAGGCCCAGCCAGCATGGATTCAGAAGGGCAGGTCCTGCCTCACCAACCTGATCTCCTTCTATGCCCAGGTGACTGCCTGGTGGATGTGGGGCAGGCTGTGGATGTGGTCTACCTGGACTTCAGCAAGGCCTGTAACACCGTCCCCACAGCAAACTGCTAGCCAAGCTGTCAGCCCCTGGCTTGGGCAGCAGCACTCTGAGCTGAGTCAGGAACTGGCTGGAGGCTGAGCCCAGAGAGTGGTGGTGAATGGTGCCACAGCCAGCTGGCAGCCAGGCACTAGTGGTGTGCCCCAGGGCTCAGTGCTGGGCCCCATCCTGTTCAATATCTTTATTGATGATCTGAATGAGGGGGTTGAGTCCATCATCAGTACGTTTGCAGATGACACCAAGCTGGAGGCAGGAGTTGATCTGTTAGAGGGTAGCAGAGATCTGCAGAGGGACCTTGCCAGGCTGGACAGATAGGCAGAGTCCAAGGGCATGACATATGACACATATAAGTGCCAGGTTCCACACACCAGCCACAACAACCCCATGCAGTGCTACAGGCTGGGGGTCAGAGTGGCTGGAGAGCAGCCAGGGAAAGAGGAAAGGCTGAGGGAGCTGGGATTGGTTAGCCTGGAGAAGAGGAGGCTCAGGGGGGACATTATTGCTGTCTACAACTACCTGAAGGGTGGTTGTAACTAGGAGGGAGTTGTTCTCTTCTCTCAAGCAACCAGCCCCAGAACAAGAGGACACAGTCTCAAGCTGCGCCAGGGGAAGTTGACGCTGGAGGTGAGGAGAAAGTTCTTCAATGAGAGAGTCATTGGCCATTGGAATGTGCTGCCCAGGGAGGTGGTGGAGTCACCCTCCCTGGAGGTGTTCAAGAAGGAATAGGATGTGGCACTTGGTGCCATGGTTTAGTCATGCGGCCTGTGGTGACAGGTTGGACTTGATGATTTTTGAGGTCTCTTCCAACCTTGGTGATACTGTGATTCTGTGACCTGGGGGGGTACTGGTTGACAGCAGCTGAACACGAGCCAGCAGTGTGCCCAGGTGCCAAGAAGGCCAGTGGCATCCTGGCCTGCATCAGGAACAGTGTGGCCAGCAGGAGCAGGGAAGCCATTCTGCCCTGCACTCAGCACTAGTTAGGCCACACCTTGAGTCTGTGTCTAGTTCTGGGACCCTCAGTGTAGGAAAGATGTTGAGTTGCTGGAAGGTGTCCAGAGAAGGGCAACAAAGCTGGGCAGGGGTTTGAAGCACAGCCCTATGAGGAGAGGCTGAGGGAGCTGGGGTTGCTTAGTCTCAGGGGAGACCTTCTTGCTGTCTACAACTACCTGAAGGGAGGTTGTAGCCAGGTGGGCGTTAGTCTCTTCTCCCAGGCAACCTGTGTCAGAACAAGAGGACACAGTCTCAAGCTGTGCCGGGGGGGGTTAGGCTGTATCTCAGGAAGAAATTCTTCACAGAAAGAGAGATTTGCCATTGGGATGTGCTGCCCAGGGAGGTGGTGGAGTCACCATCGCTGGAGGTGTTTAAGAGGAGACTGGATGAGGCACTTGGTGCCATGGTTTAGTTGATTAGATGGTGTTGGGTGATAGGTGGACTTGAAGATCTCAGAGGTCTTTTCCAACCTGGTTAATTCTCTATGTCTGTATGCATTTTCCATTAATTACTATAGTGTTCTCTTTTAAAGATTCTATTTATGCTCTCTTCAGAAAATTATATGGAAAATATTTGGTATTAATGTGCACAGGCACACATTTTGCTATTTGTTAGGGTAAGTGACAGCCTAACAGAAACAGAAGATGTTATGCCAGATAAATCTGCAATGCTGATCTGGAGTCAGACCGAACTGCTCATGAGTGACAACCAATTAATACAAAATATTCATTTTCATATATGAATTATTTGCCCTTTTGTTGGTTGGTTTTTTTGTGGGTTTTTTGTTTGTTTGTTTGGGGTTTGTTGTAGAATAAACAGAGTTGTTTGTATCTGGCATTTGAAGAGCTCTCTACAACTGTTGTAATAGTTAAATGGGAACTGTTGAATATAAATAGCCAGAATCAAACCTGAGCATTTAAGTACAGGAATTCAGTTTGCAACTGCAAAATGCTTCTTGTTCCAAAAGGAGAATTACACATGGACTGCTCAGAGAAGGTTGGCATCTGATTTTTAAATAAAGCAATCTAATTGGCATGGGATTTTGTGTGTGTGTGTGTGTGTATCTATATATATGGGGTGTATATATAAATTGTGTATCTCATTTTGCATATTGTTATTGCATATAACATTGCACATTTATAGTCACATCGTAGGGAATGAGAAAATTTGGATTTTTAACAGCGTTTTTCTTGAGTAAGGTGTTGCTGGAGATTCATTTTAACTGACACTTCACTTTGGCCTTACTTGAAACAGGATCTTGCTGGTGAAAGAGATACTGTAGGATGATGAAACTTGAGCTGCAATGTGCCATCTTTTCCCAGATGTTTGAAAGCATTGTCAGCTTTTGAATTGCTGTCATATTTTTGCAATTGTTTTTAGTACAAGTCAAATTTGACTTGCCTTAGTAATATAAAGAATCTCATTATCTTCGGCAGGGCTTGTCAAAGGAACGAGAAACATTGTCTTCTCTCCAAAATTGATTACCCCCCTTCCCCCACGTTACTTTAATTTGAATGAGGAGAGAATCTGGTAACCATTGAAGTGTTTTCAGTGATGAGCATTAAGGAGCTGGTTAATTTAATCTTGGCATGAGTTGCAAATTTTACTCTCCCTCTTCTTTTTAAATTGGGAATTTCAATGTTGGATAGCATAGAAATAGACAACAAAGCACATGGGCAATCACTCTCTCTGTATAGAACTTCTTCTTAACATCCAGCCTAAACCTCCCCTGATGAAGCCTGAGACTGTGTCCTCTTGTTCTGGTACTGCCTGCCTGGGAGAAGAGACCAACCTCTGCCTGGCTACAACCTCCCTTCAGGTAGTTGGAGAGAGCAAGAAGGTCACCCCTGAGTCTCCTCTTCTCCAGGCTAAGCAACCCCAGCTCCCTCAGCCTTTCCTCATAGGGCTTGTCTTCCAAACCCCTCACCAACTTCATTGCCCTTCTCTGGACACCTTCCAGCAAGTCAACATCCTTCCTAAACTGAGGGGCCCAGAACTGGACACAGGACTCCAGGTGTGGCCTAACCAGTGCTGAGTACAGGACAGAATGACCTCCCTGCTCCTGCTGGCCACACTGTTCCTGATGCAGGCCAGGATGCCATTGGCCTTCTTGGCTGCCTGGGCACACTGCTGGCTCATGTTCAGCCTACCATCGACCAGTCTCCCCAGGTCCCTCTCTGCCTGGCCGCTCTCCAGCCACTCTGACCCCAGCCTGTAGCACTGCATGGGGTTGCTGTGGCCAATGTGCAGAACCCGGCACTTGGATGTGTTCAGTCTCCTGCCCTTGGCCTCTGCCCATCTGTCCAGCCTGTTGAGGTCCCTCTGCAAAGCCTCTCTGCCCTCCAGCAGATCAACTCCTGCCCCCAGCTTGGTGTCGTATGCAAATTTACTGATGATGGACTCAATGCCCTCATCCAGATCATCAATAAAGATGTTAAAGAGCATGGGGCCCAGCACCGATCCCTGGTGGACACCACTAGTGCCAGCTGACTGTGGCACCATTCACCACCACTCTCTGGGCTCAGCCCTCCAGCCAGTTCCTAACCCAACGCAGTGTGCTCCTGTCCAAGCCATGGGCTGCCAGCTTGGCCAGGAGTTTGCTGTGGTGGACAGTGTCAAAGGCCTTGCAGAGGTCCAAGTAGACTACATCCACAGGCCTCCCCACATCCATGATTGGAATGGGCTGCCTGTGGAGGTGGTGGAGTCACCATCATTGGAGGTGTTCAGGAGGAGACTTGATGGGGTTGCTTGGTGCTTGCACTGAAAATCAGGTAATGAATTCTGGTAGCCTGCACAGAGAAACCTGCTCTATTAATAAAGAAATTTAGAAAGTAAGAAGTGGGGCTGTATTTAACTGAAGTGTAAATCAAACCAGCCTTTAGTTCTGTGAATTAAAAGGAGGCAGTGGTCCTCTACATGTGGCAGTATTTAGTTACATGTGGCTTCCTAAGGCACCTAAGGGTGTAATGGCATTTCCTAACTGGTTTTGTGATTTCCTAAATCAAAGTATTTTGTTTGACAACCTTGATCTTACTTTCATGGAAATGCTTGTGTTTTTGCATACAAATTTCTCCTACAATAATTTTATGCACAGACTTCATATCAAAATCAGAGATCCTTACAATACAATACAATACACCAGGTTGAAAGAGACCTTCAAGATCATCGCATCCAACTCATCAACCAATCCAACCCACCTAAACAACTAAACCATGGCACCAAGCACCCCATCAAGTCTCCTCCTGAACACTTCCAATGAAGGTGACTCCACCACCTCCATGGGCAGCCCATTCCAATGGGCAATCACTCTCTCTGTGTAGAACTTCTTCCTAACATCCAGCCTAAACCTCCCCTGGCACAGCCTGAGACTGTCATGAAGTAGCAGTTGCTGAGATAACTGGCATTCTTTCACAGAAAATGTGATGGAAAACAATCATGTATTTTGAAAGTACCCTGTACCTTCCAACTCTTACACTCTGAATCATCCTATGATCCATAATGCTGTTATGTTTTAAAATACATACCTATATATGTATATTTTCTCGGACATTACTATTGTATGAAGGTGAAATTGCATACAGTGATACAGCAGTTGGTGGTAGGTTTCAGAATCAAGGTTTTAGGAAACATTTAGGGTTTTCTTGTTACAAACTTACAGAAAGGACGGTTAACCCCCCCCCCCCAGTCTTCTTTTGACTTACCCATGTAAGAATCCAGTTCTAAAGAGTAGCAAAATGCAGCAGAGCTGTTTTCCTCTAGACCGATCTAACCTCAAAGCTTGCATAGGTTGTGTATTGCACTTGAGAAAGTAAATGTCCATACAGCCTATGCCATCTCTCTAAGAGGTATGAAATCCAAACATCTAAACAGGCAGGGGGATTGGAACTAGCTGATCCTTGTGGTCCCTTCCAACCCTGACTGAAACTATGAAACTAACTATGAAACCCCGAGCTTGTTAGCACAATCAGGACATGATGTGTTGCTGGCATTGTAACTACTTTCTGATTAATTTTATCTACCGTGAATGTAGTCAGTTCAACAAAATTGTAGTTTGTTGTTGAGACTAGCTTTGTAAATACTGCTTCCCTTGTGATCAAACTTAGACTTCTATTGTTGCTCCGAGCCTTAATTTACTATGCACTTGAAGAAGTGTTCTTCATTTGGAATAGGTATGTTATGAATCCTAGTAACTGCTAAACAGTAGGAAGGGGTTCTAAACAAGGGTTGAAGGAGAACATTAGAAATTCTTACTGTTCTTGTAGCTACCTTTAAAGTTACTGTATTCAAGTTTCTGAGGCAAAGACATTGACCCCCGGGCAAAAATGAACCTGAAAGCTAATGTATTGATTCCCCCCACCCGTACATTGATTGTATATTGAACACAGAATCAGCCTAATTTTTATATAAACAGGATCACAGATCATAAACCTTTCCAAAGCTCTACATGTGCCTATGTGACAAAATGACACTCAGCTGAAGTTTAGCAAAGGCAGTGGGAATGACTTGTAGAAAGTACCAGTCTATTTTACAATGTGTATGCCAGGGTCTTAAACTCACTGCTGGGCCAAGCTAAAAAGGTAACATCTGATTGTGATATTACTGCGATACAAATGGTAGCATGCTACTCTGCTTGAAAATATAATGGCTTTATTCTATAACCTTTAACCCTGAAATGATGCTTGAGTGGACCTTAACTCCTAAGTGAACATGCCTGAGTAAATAAAACTGTAGTTTCACATAACAGAGAGATACATTTTTTAGATCCTTTGCTGATTATATTGTGTGAAGGTCAATCTTCTGCCCCATTTCTGAAAGTCAGGTCAGAACAGAGATTTTTAGGGTCACTTCTTCAAGTATCTAAGCCATTACAATGCACTAATAGGCCCTGATAGCTCGTTTTATAAGTTCTTAGCATTAAGCTGGACATTGTTTGGACTCATTTCAACTCTTGCATATACCCTGCAGGGTTAATTAACATCTTTTTAGATTGATTTTTTTCCCCTTAGTTATTTTGAATTAAAGTGCTTTGGTTTGGTTCGTCACTATTTACTATCATTTACCACGTGTGAAGGCAGAAAATTTATGTCCACATTACTCAAGATCTGTGTATTGCTTTGAAATGGAACTGTCAATTGTGTTTTTCTTCTCTGAGAGAGGGTAGCATCAAACATGCAATGGTAGATCCAGTTGAATGCCAGTAGGAAGTAGGAGTGTAAAATTTCAGTTACCCCTTCCAACTATATTTTACACAGAATTTGAGATTATATTCTCCTGCTTCATACAAAATACTCATGCCACTGCTATGAATCCTGTTTAAAGGATGCTAAGATCAGTTAATTAACAATTTAATTAGAATGATAAAGCAAGCATGTAATTAGGCAGCACACTTCAGTTTTCCACTGAGGTAAACGGAAGCATATTAAAAAACACATAATGAATTCAAATTGAAATTGCTGGGTTTTGCAGAACATTTGGGCACAGATTTGAAAAGTTGAGGGAATGGATAAGACTGAGAGAGGAAAAACACAAAATATCACTGCCAAGGAGAGGCATGTTGACCCCAAAAACAGAATGAAAAAGCCTCCCACTCTCCCTCCATATTGCATGCCTTTGAGGAAAATACGTTTTTCATCAATGGAAGTATACCAACCTAAGTAGTGTGTTTTCAAAGAGAAAGGGGATTAACAGTTGAAATTGCAAAACTAATCTGGCTTTCCAAGAGCATGCTTCAAGTTTAGCATGTATTTGTTTCAGAAAAATATCTTCTATAGTATCTTCAAGAGTAGTTAGCAGTTGTTTGGAAGCAGTCTTGGCATTGCCTCTCTCAACGTTGTATCACAGTATCACCAAGGTTGGAAGAGACCTCAAAGATCATCGAGTCCAACCTGTCACCACAGACCTCATGACTAGACCATGGCACCAAGTGCCACATCCAATCTCCTCTTGAACCCCTCCAGGCATGGGGACTCCACCACCTCCCTGGGCAGCACATTCCAATGACGAAGGACTCTCTTGGTGAAGAACTTTCTCCTCACCTCGAGCCTAAACTTCCCTTGGTGCAGCTTGAGACTGTGTTCTCTTGTTTTGGTGCTGGCTGCCTGAGAGAAGAGACCAATTCCCTCCTGGCTACAATTCCCCTTCAGGTAGTTGTAGACAGCAATGAGGTCTCCCTTGAGCCTCCTCTTCTCCAGGCTAAGCAACCCCAGCTCCCTTAGCCTCTCCTCACAGAGCTGTGCTCCAGACCCCTCCCCAGCCTTGTTGCCCTTCTCTGGACACGTTCAAGTGTCTCGATGTCCTTCTTAAACTGAGAGGCCCAGAACTGGACACAGGACTCAAGGTGCAGCCTAACCAGTGCAGAGTACAGGGGTACAATGACCTCCCTGCTCCTGCTGGCCACACTATTCTTTATACAGGCCAGGATGCCATTGGTTGTGTTGTGTTGGACTAACGTAAAACCTGAATTGTGCTGCTAGAAGTTGCTCTCTGATATGTATGAATTCCACATGCACATTAACTTTGTACTGTTCATCAGCAGGTATGCAGTGTGGTTCCTTTAGATCTCATGAGAAAGTAAGTATTTATAAAGGCAGTTTGGATGTATGTGCTCTGTGCAATCATAGAACTGTTGCATCACCAAACTGACCACTGTGAGGATTTTTTTTGTGGTTTAAGTGGCAGAGTAATGCTGAAGGTGAATTGTTATGTCTGGTGTGACATATGTATCATCTGTTCTATTTTTTCACATAGATCATGTATCATTTTCTTCCTTTTTTCCACCATTTTTCATACCTGCAATCACTTGTCACAGAGGTTTTGCTGCCCTTCTATCTGCTTTGCTGTGCTACTTCCATCTTTTTGGACTAGAAGGAATCCTACTTGCCTTATGCTTCAGGAAATTTCTTAGCTCAGCAGGAGCTGTGTGCAAAAGCACTGTTCTGTAGTCATCCAGAAAACGTGTACTCACCATGTGTGTATGCACTCTTAGATCCAGGATAGTGCTTTCTATACAATAAATCCAAAGATTCAGCATGGCAGTAGTGGATGCTGGCAAACATTTGAACATCCAGAAATGGCTGGCGATTCCACAGGTTCTTGCCATCATGTGGTTTTGGCCATAAAGAGACCCCACCTGGAGCACTGCCTCCAGTTCTGGAGCCCCTATTACAAGAGGGATCTGGAGGTGCTGGAAGGTGTCCAGAGAAGGGCCACGAGGATGAGCAGAGGGCTGGAGCACCTCTCCTATGAGGACAGACTGAGGGAGTTGGGGCTGTTCAGTCTGGAGAAGAGAAGGCTCCGAGGTGACCTCATTGTGGCCTTCCAGGATCTGAAGGGGGCCTACAAGAAGGCATGGGAGGGACTTTTCAGGCTATCAGGTAGTGCTAGGACTAGGGGGAATGGAATGAAGCTGGAGGTGGGGGAGATTCAGGCTGGAGGTGAGGAGGAAGTTCTTCCCCATGAGAGTGGTGAAGCCCTGGAATGGGTTATCCAGGGAGGTGGTTGAGGCCCCGTCCCTGGAGGTGTTTAAGCCCAGGCTGGATGAGGCTCTGGCCAGCCTGATCTAGTGTGAGGTGTCCCTGCCCATGGCAGGGGGGTTGGAACTGGATGATCCTTGTGGTCCCTTCCAACCCTGACTGATACTATGATACTATGACATTCACCAGTAAAGGGGTTTTTTGGTAAATGTCACACCTCCAACCTAGCTGTATGCATTTTGATTCACAGGATGTCCATGAACTTCAAAAAACTACACAAGCAGGGTTATTTTCACGTGGCTCTACTTACCCATAGTTTACTCTCTGTGTAACAGCAGCTCTTAGTCTGCCTCCCCTTGTTGCATGGGTCCCATCCCAGAGTGGGGACTGTATCAGATCTGTAGTTACCTTGAGATAGAGAAAGCAGTAACATGCACATTCAGAGCAACTTATCCATAGGGCTGCAAGCACATACCTGAGAGTTAGAGGGGTTTTTTTTTTGTTTTGTTGTTTTTGGTTTTGTTTTTGTTGTCATCATTTGGGTTTTTTTGTTTGGTAGGTTTTGTGGGTTTTTTTTTTTTTTTAAGGAATGTGGATTAATGCTGGTGAGGACTGTGCAGGAGAAATCAGCCCCCCCCCCCCCATCCAGACCGCTGCCCAAACTCACAGGAATACACAGAAAGATTTCCTGGGGAATGGTACCTGGATACTTACCTAAAGATGATTTCCTGGAACGAATTCCTGAGGGACAATACTTGGACACATAGCTAAGGACTAAAAAACTGTATAAAAGACTTGAGCAGTTACTGGCTTGGTAGAAGAAAATTGCAGAAGAAAAACACGGAACCCAAAACACAGGAGGACAATGCTGCTGAGCAAGAAAGCAGGAGTGACAATGCTGCTCCGAAGAGAAGAGGCCATGGAGCCTGGAAGAAGCAGACTGAACCCTCCCTCCGTGTCCTAAGTTCCTCCTGCTGCAACTCATGGAGCTGAAGAAGCTGCCCAGAGGACCACATCTCTTCTACAGCCAAAGCCTCAGCACCGTTTCTGTACAGACCCAACATCTCCTGCAGCACCTTTCCTCCACAGACTCAAACTGTCTTGGGGGGTGGGGTGGGGTGAGGGGTGTGGTAATATAATTCCTTTCCTCTTCTCTCTTCTCTCTCTATTTTCTCTCTCCCCTTCTGATCCCTCCACTTTATTTATGTAATCAATAGCCTAGCTGTTGATATTTTGGCCTCGATTGTGCCTCTCATTTCACAGCACGGGAATATTCAAAAGAACTGAGTCTCTTTCCCTCTCTGGACCGAGACATTGATCTCATGGAAAAAATTAGCCCACGTTGAGGATTATTGTTGTGTTTGTTTTTAACTTTTTTTCAGATTAACAAACCCATCTCCCTCTCCACTTATCCTCATTAGCACAAGATCTGAAACGAAGATCATCACTGCTAATGTCCAGAAGTGCAACTTATTTAATTTGTTGAATTGAGCAGGCTGATGTAGATGGTCTGAGAGTACAACTCTAGTAGCTGTTCATTCTGGAACAGAGTTTTTTGGTTTACTTAGGCTGGATGCTACCTCAGTTAAGATTAAAACATTGGGCAACTTCTTATCTTGCTAAAAGCAAGCTATTAGATATTTGTTTAGCTTTTTTTGGTCTAGCAGTGTATAAAAGGGCACCGCTAAAACATATTTTTCCATGTCATGATGAGAGGCAAATGTAGCTATGAGTACAGAAGGGCAGCAGGTTTGTGTGGTAAGAATAAGACTATATTTTTATGTGGTCACTTTGCAGAATAAGACTGGTTTAATTTCTTCCAAAGCAAGAAAATTAATAGGGCAAGAGCGGAACAGCTAACTTCCTGAAAAGACTGAGAACGGAGCGTGTGGGCCTCTACAAAAGTCTTTTATTGTACTCTGTACTCCCCATCTTAACATTCAAGGAAAAAGAGCTAAGAAATTTTTATGTATGCATGTTCAGTATTTTTCAAAATTAGAATCTTGGCTGTTGCAGTTTTAGGGCACAATATACACTGATTGCCTAAAAAACTATTTTAATAATTCAGCCTTTTAGCCTGAAGTTTAAGGCAAAGTGGTTTTGGAACCATTAAGATCCTTTTTCATTTCTTGTATAACCTAAAATGGACAATCTAATTTATGCTTTTGGGGGATGTAGATTAAGGGATATTTGTGTCTGGGATGAGGTATGGGACAATAAGATTAAATCTCTAGTTATCTGAAATTATTATACTTACAGATCCCTGAAAATGCGTCTTTTAAAATTCCGGCTGTTGTTGCTCTGCTCAGTGCCTCACAGACACTTCCAAAAAATCACCCTCTTTACATGTAAACTCCCTCTTTTAGCATGATCGCGCTAAACCTTCCTGAAAGCGTGTATTTCCTTAGAAAGTCTTCTCCTTATACCAAAGGCTCAATGTTTGCATCCATTCTTAAAGTGCTGCGGGTAGTCGTTATCCTGTATGTTTCAATTTATAGTACTCGCTGCGGTCAGACTGACTTTAACTCTTCCCACTTCCTCTCCCACCACTCACCAAAACAGGACTGCGAGGCTTTCCACTCCTCTCAGGTGTGTGAGCCCTGCCATTGTTTGTTTTGTTGACTCTGAACAAAGGCGTTACAGAATTGCAAACTTCAGAGTACTGGTGTTTGTTTGCCGGGTTTCAGGGGAAGCTGTTTATTTTAGTAGGCAGTGTTCCCGTGTGATGAGGTGAAATGTTGAGAAGGCAGCCCCTCATCAGTGGACAAACAATTCCTAAGAATTTAGCTAATGGCCCCCCTTCAGTGCAGAGAATAGACGGCAGCAATTGTACTTCCAAACTAAACCGAGAACTGCTCGTTTGGCTGCTAGGTGTTAATGCAAATTTGTTCTTCGGCTCATTCAACCCTAGGGCTCCTTTCCTTTGATTTAATTAAATGTAATTGGTTACATTGCTCCTCCCAGGCCCCTGAGGTGTTTTGTTTATTGCTCACTCTTTGCAATAATATTTCAATTCAAGGCACAAAATACTCGATAAATAAGAGCTCTTTATCCTGTGTTGGATTTGCGGGGAGATTATTCCCCTCAAATACTTCGGTTTTACTGTTAAAAGTGAATGACTAGCGAAATAAACTCATTGGGTGGCAATCCTGGCACATCCAGAAGCAAGGGAATAAGAAATATAAATCAGGTGAGATTAGAACAAGAAATAAAGCGGTAATGTTAAATTAATAAGGGATTGCAACTGATGGTGTGAGAGCCATTGAAGCTTTTAAATGATGCTTCAATTAATGGAGTTGCTATTGGTACACTAATACATTTCAAGGGTTACTTTTTCAAATTGCTTGTGTATTTGTATTAAGGTAAGGTAATGTTTTAAATAACAAATACATCGAGTTGTAAAATTTGACCTTAGGAGAAAGTGCTTAATATGTTTTTCTAGCTGACAATAATAACACATTTGGTCTGAATAATTACATTATTCTATATTGGATTAAAAAAACCCCATATTTAAATACTTTCTTTAAAGGGGTGGTTTTATTCTGTTTTACAAGCAGTGTGTTATCTGTAGGTAAGCGTACATGTGGGGTACCCTTCATCGTTTGGAGATGGCAAGTAGCCTTAACAAGTTGTTTTGTGAAAGTCTCTCTGCCACTGCCTTAAATATAATTTGAAAATTTCACATTATCCCTATCTTCACTTAAGCATTTGAGCGCTCTTGCCTCCAAGTTGTCTTGTTTTCCTTCCCTCAGAGGAAAGGCATCTTATCATCCATAGTGCTTTAGTCTTCATTCAGGCTTTTCTTCCTCTCTGAGAACAGATGTATGAGATGCGGCTTATTAATGCACCTGGCTCTGCAAGCATTACTGTCACAGGATCACTAACAGTACCTGGTGGAAGAGAATGAAATTCCATAATGATTTCAGATTGATTTTAAGCCCATTTAAAATGTCTCTGCTGCTGAAGGTAAAGACTGCCCTTCCATTCTTTTCCTCCAGACTCTCATTTCTGTTCTGCCTCATCGCCAAGCTCATACAGTTAAAAAAAATAGGAACAGGAAGCAGAGGTGGGACTAGGAGTTTGGATCGAGGGAAACGGCAGGGCTAAATGCTTTGGCCTGTGATGCTTATATGATCAGCTTATGTCCTCCTTTTTAGGCAAGGTGTTTCATTCTGTCACTCATGTCTCATCCCATGATGCTGCCACTCAGGTTGTTTTTTCTGGAGAACCAGTACGAGCTGGAGGGTAGACCTGCCCCACAGTGTTATGAATGGAATTGTTCCTTATGGTGGCACTGTTTTCCTGATAGTTGTAAGGAGTTGTCCTATTTTTAATGGTACATTAAATTTCCCATGTGCAAAGTTATTTTATCCTTGAGCATGGTGTGTGTTGATGTGGCCAAACCATCAGCCTGTGCTTGGAATTTTCACTGAGACAAAAGGGCAAGCAGATTGTTAACATTCGTTAAATGAAAGACATTACCCTCAAACATCCTCTCACTAGCAGGGCTGAAAAAGGTGGGGTGTGAAACAATGAACCAAGATGCAAGCAGAGTTGAAGAAGAATTCTGCTACTGAAAGTCTTGGGAAATGAATGGTAAATACTTAGCAAACTAACCATTAGCTAACCTATATCATAGCATCCCGGGGTTTAACTTCATCATCTGTCTGACTGTGAAATAGTATTTTGTTTTGGAAAAGTTGTCCCAAGTCATGGCAAAGAGCTGCTGCTGTTACAGGAACTGTAGGGCTGCCACAAATTTAATACTTCTCTGAAACCACTGCAAAAAACCAGATTGCTGAGTCACATATATTTTCTAGCCACAGTGAGGTGATAGCACTCATATTTCTGACAGAGTACCAGCTCCAGACTGAACTCTAAACAGACACTGATAAGCATTCAGCTATCAAGCATGAAATCCCATGAAAGAAGACAGTCTATCTCACTGTATTGGTATTCGAGCCAGGGGTTTGTGGATATTTTATTTGGATTTGAAACTATTTCCATAATTTGCTTTTACTTAAATATCACAGAAGGTTGTTTTAAAATGTTGCTTCTCATTGTCCACATATTTTATATTCACTTAAGTAGAAAAAATAAGTCTCATAGTCAAAAGGCTCTATTTAAAGTTATCACAATGTAATGAGATGCCTCTTACATATTATGTAAGACCTGCTTTCACTAGGTGAAGTGTATTTATATTAATAAAATAATACAGGAAAAAAAAGTCATTCTGTGAATAGAAGGCCCTATTCAGGGAAAATCTTCACATTTCTCTGTGGGGTCACAACACTTTCAGAACTATGAAATTGAACATAAGTAATATTCCTAATCCTGACAGAAATAAATTTCTTAGAAATAATACTGTAGTTATAACCCACAGCCAAATAATGGCATTCATTCAGCAAAGAAAAAGAATTGAATTCTATTCAAGTCATGGCTAATCTGAACAGTACCCTAAGTCCTGGTACTAGAGCATTGTAAAATGACATGAACTTACCAAAAAGAAAAATGGATGTGGGTTTTCGTTGTTGTTGTTGGTATTATTTGCTCTTTTTAGTAAGCATATCCTCGCTAAACAGGAAAGATTTCTTTGTTATGTCAGTCAGAATCATAGATTAAGTGTATGCTTTTTGCTGCTTCATTCTCTGTCTATTGGCCACAACAGCCCCATGCAGCGCTACAGGCTGGGGTCAGAGTGGCTGGAGAGCGGCCAGGCAGAGAGGGACCTGGGGGTACTGGTTGATGGTAGGCTGAACATGAGCCTGCAGTGTGCCCAGGCAGCCAAGAGGGCCAATGGCATCCTGGCCTGCACCAGGAACAGTGTGGCCAGCAGGAGCAGGGAGGTCGTTCTGCCCCTGTACACTGCACTGGTTAGGCCACACCTAGAGTCCTGTGTCCAGTTCTGGGCCCCTCAGTTTAGGAAGGAGGTTGGCTTGCTGGAACGTGTCCAGAGAAGTGCGCCGAAGTTGGTGAGGGGTTTGGAACACAAGCCCTGTGAGGAGAGGCTGAGGGAGCTGGGGTTGCTTAGCCTGGAGAAGAGGAGACTCAGGGGTGACCTTATTGCTCTCTACAACTACCTGAAGGGAGGTTGTAGGCAGGTGGAGGTTGGTCTCTTCTCTCAGGCAGCCAGTGCCAGAACAAGAGGACACAGTCTCAGGCTGCACCAGGGCAGGTTTAGGCTGGATGTTAGGAGGAAGTTCTATACAGAGAGAGTGATTGCCCACTGGAATCGGCTGCCCATGGAGGTGGTGGAGTCACCTTCATTGGAGGTGTTCAGGAGACTTGATGGGGTGCTTGGTGCCATGGGTTAGTTGTTTAGGTGGGTTGGATTGGTTGATGGGGTGGACGCAATGATCTTGAAGGTCTCTTTCAACCTGGTGTATTGTATTGTATCTGAAATATGAAACAAATGGGACATTTAACATGAATTGTTGTGGCTTCAGAATTTTAGGATTTGTTACTGTTGTTGGTTGCTTGGATTCAAGTCAGAAATAGGGATGTAGATCCTCAGTGAAGGGTTCACATTGTTAACAAATTGAAGCAAGATACTTGCCTAGCATCATGGGTTATTGTTCTGAGTTCAATGCTTTTCACTGCTGTCCAGTTATATGTGCAACTAAGTAAACTATATCAAGAAGCATGATTGCTGCTTTTTACACATGACATGTATGTTCTTCTTGCTTTGCAAGTTAAGCCTTAGCAGCCTTATTAAAAATGTGTACTGCTGTGGGATTGTACGGGCTTTGGTGTGGCTTGCCCATGCACCATCCTTCTTCTGACACTGTACCTCCTCTGGCTTTCTTCTGAACATATTTCTTAATAACATCATCTTCCACATGTCCCCTCTTCCAATGGCTGCTACTCTTTCTTAGAACATGCTTCAGCAGAAGTGCTGAGTGGTCCTTTGGTTGAACTTTTTTAGAGGAATGAGTTGCTCCCACCAGTTTCAGAGGTACAGTAAGCATAGTGGGTTTTCCAACACTCTCAGGAAGCGAAGATTTGTAGAAAGGTGGGGGTTGGTCTCTTCTCCCAGGCAACCAGCACCAGAACAAGAGGGCACAGTCTCAAACTGCACCAGGGGAGGTTTAGACTGGATGTTAGAAATTCTTCATAGAGAGAGTGATTGCCCATTGGAATGGGCTGCCCAGGGAGATGGTGGAGTCGTGTGGTAGGTTGAGAAACCAATTCTCCCACCATGGGCAAAAGCAAGACTCAGACAAATGGATTGCATAAACGGTGGAAAGTTTAAACGGAAAAACAATGAAAGTTTTCCAGAAAACCATAAGCACCATGACAAAGGAGAGAGATATCCCAAAACACACCCAAGGATGTCCCACCCCCACTTAGGGGTACACCTGAAACACCCCCCCCCCCCACCCCCGGGGCTCTTTCTCCACCCCCAACCCAGCCTTGGGCCTGTGAGGCCCAAGAGAGGCAGCTCACCCCATTATCTAGGCAGCAGCAAGGGAAGAAAGAGGAAGAGGGACCCCCTGCTGATGTTTTATAGGGGAGCAGAGCATTATGTGATGAAATACCTGGCTTCCTGTGACCACCCACTGGGCTGGACCCTTTTGGGACATCACAGGTGTGGCTTGTGCGGTGGCATCAGGGGCCGGCACCCAGCCTGAACCACCGCAAGTCTCTATCACTGGAGGCGTTTAGGAGGAGACTTGATGGGGTGCTTGGTGCCATGGTTTAGTTGATTAGATGGTGTTGGATGATGGGTTGGACTCAGTGATCTTGAAGGTCTCTTTGAACTTGGTTTATTCTATTCCTATTCTATTCCATTCCATTCCATTCCATTCCATTCCATTCCATTCCATTCCATTCCAGTGTGTCATCTACCTACCTATTTTAGTGGTAGCTGCATCGCAGAATTACAAAACTGGGGCAGTTAAAATAGTTTGAAAAATCTCTGTTCTGGGGACAACTGCATGGGCAGTTGTCCTGTTTTTTGTGTTTGCACATTTTCTGGAACAACCAATGTTACTCTGATGTGCAGAAGCTATGCTGAAGTTTGGATCCCATTTGTGGTAGGCTCTCTGAACATATGTGTTAATATCACATTGTGGCCTACATCAGAAATCTAACTAGCCTGAAATCAGTTATGGATGAAGAATGGCAGGGGGTGTTGGAAGACAGCTAAGGCTGTGCTGGAATATTAATTGCAGATTTCCTGAGTTGTGAGTATTTTACTGTGGGCTTTGTTTTTTAGCTATAACATCGCATTAGTGGGAATTCACATACTGTGGTGATGAGCACAGTATAATATAAGGATTAGATAGGAGTTGAAATAGAGCCAACTGCTGGGCTCTGTTGATACAAGTCTGCCAGCAATTGCTGTTCCTATTCTACTCAGTTGTAGGCCTGGATTTCAATAGAAGTGCCAAACAATCTGAGTTTTGTACATCAGTAGGGAAGCAGGTTTGTTGAAATCTTCATATAAGTCAGAGATTTCCCACTCCCACCTTCTCCTCTTCTGGAGAAACTGAGCTTTCATCTTGTTTTCTTCTCCTGGGTTTGAAAATGCGGTCTGTCATGGGAAAAGCTGTATTACTGTCACCATCTTTTGTAAATATTCCTCTCATTCCTTCCGACGAAGGAAGGAGGTGCTGTTTTATTTGACTTTGTTCTCTGCAGTCCTGCTTTTTGGAGGTGGTACCCAGAAGAATTCCTATTCTAATATCTTTAATGAGACACATTAAATTGTTATAGATGATATTACTGCCCATAGGAAGATTACGTTTCTTGCTCTACTAACAAGTCTACTGCCCAATGCTTCAGATTCAGTTGCATCTGGGTATCTACTATGTCCTTTGCTTGGCCTGGGAACGCTTCCAGGGGTGTCCTCAATCATATGTATGATTATGGACCATCTTAGTTCACTGCAAAAGCTTTGTTTGCCCAGGCAAGAGTCTGCTTGAGCAAATTAAAGCATTTGTTGCATAAAGGCAGAGGGAATTTATCTTGAAGTGGGACATAATACTTATTGTACTTGTACAATGATAAACCCTAGGCTTACCATGCCAGATGGCAAATGCCAGCCTGATCTTCACTCTTCCATCTCCTGCTTATTTTGTTTTTCTCATTGTTTTTCCATGTGCAGAGTTTAACCCACTGGGTTTTGGAAATAGGCTCTACCAGTGAATGATTTGATGAGATAATTTACTCTTGATGTGACAAAACAAAAAGGCTATGTTTGTTGCAGATAAATAGTCTTCTCCAGTAATTTAAATAACTCACTTGCAGACCAATCCATTGTTATGGGAACTAGTTTTTATTTCTTGAGAACCTGGTTAACTCTAATATTTTAATGAAATAACGAAGCTGGTGGAGAAAAACAAAGTATCTGGAACATGGAAAAATATCAATTAGCTTTTTTTCTCCTTAAACATGTAAGGTCTTCTAGTTATGGATAATTTAATTCATTCTGTTAGGTGTCTCTGTATACTTCAGATGTAACTAAACCCAGTACAAGTAGTCTCACTGCTTCTTTTTTCCACCTCTCCTTCTCAGTGCTCTTTTCAGCATCTTAAGTTTATGGTAGAATTTGGGAAAGTATGAATTTACCTGGACACTGGTAATGAACACTTACTTATTGTTTTTTCACCTCTGCAGTTTAGCAACAGATTTTCAAGACAGTAGTCAATTCTGTAATCTTAATTTTATAAAACCACTAGTTTGGGTTTTTTTTTTGGTCCCCTTCTACCATTTAATATGTAAATTAGGTATTCTCAAGCTTAATGTTGTTCTTTTTTTTTTTATATATAAAACAAATACATCATTAATCTGATTAAGTTCTTGGATGAGAGTGCTGTCCTCAGATCATTGCGGATCATTTATTGTTGGGCATACATCCAAAAAAATAGATTCAAGCATGGCACTTACAGTCTAGGTTTGGTAGAACTGTTGAAACCCTTAAATGGCATTTTTAGAAGAATGAAAAGGCAGTGCCTACTTGTGATGGCAAACATTATGTGAACTTAGCATGTCTTCTTAACTGCAGCTCACTGATAATGCTTCAGAGCTTAGAAACAATGCTGTTCTTTGATGCATTTTAAGAGCATAATATAATAACGGCATGAGATTGAACACATCCAAGTGCCGGGTTCTGCACACTGGCCACAACAGCCCCAGGCAGTGCTACAGGCTGGGGTCAGAGTGGCTGGAGAGCAGCCAGGCAGAGAGGGACCTGGGGGTACTGGTTGATGGTAGGCTGAACATGAGCCTGCAGTGTGCCCAGGCAGCCAAGAAAGCCAATGGCATCCTAGCCTGCATCAGAAACAGTGTGGCCAGCAGGAGCAGGGAGGTCATTCTGCCCCTGTACACTGCACTGGTTAGGCCACACCTTGAGTGCTGTGTCCAGTTCTGGGCCCCTCAGTTTAGGAAGGAGGTTGACTTGCTGGAGTGTGTCCAGAGAAGGGCGCCAAAGTTGGTGAGGGGTTTGGAACACAAGCCCTACGAGGAGAGGGTGTATAGATTCACTGGCATTTCATCCTGCTTGTAAAATATAGCTTATCAATCTGCTCCTCCCACTGATTAGCTGTGGTTTCTGGGGGGGGCGGGGGAGGGTTGAACTGAACTTCTCTCACCACCACACTCCTGTACTCCATCTTAGCTCATCTGACAGTTTTTTATTTGGTATCACAGGTCTCCTGTACGCCTTCTACTTCCAAGATTCCCGGCCTGTTTCTTATTTATCCTGGACTTCTACTCTTCTTCCCTTCATGCCTTTTCACAGCTTCATTTACATACACTTCTCTGGTCCCATTTTTCTATGATCTGGACAAGCTGGATTAATGGACTGAGGTCAGTTGTACGAGATTCAACAAGTCCCAAGTGCCAAGTTCTGTGCTTGGGTCACAACAAGCCTATGCAATGCATCAGGCTTGGGGCAGTGGCTGGAAAGCTGCCCAGTGGAAAAGGACCTAGCTCTGTTGATTTACATCAAGCTGAACTTGAGCCACAGTGTGCTCATGCAGCCAAGGAGGCCAACAGCATCCTGGCCTATATCAGGAATAACATAGAATCAATAAGGTTGGAAAAGACCTCACCATGGCACCAAGTGCCACGTCCAATCCCCTCTTGAACACCTGCAGGGATGGTGACTCCACCACCTCCCTTGGCAGCACATTCCAATGGCTAACAACTCTCCCTGTGAAGAACTTTCTCCTCAATAAATATGACATTTTGACAACAGCAGCTATAGTGTGAGCATAGTCCCTGTTTATGCTCCTCTCATAAAGCAAAGCAGGTACACAAGTTGTAGGTTAACAGTTTAAAATCGGTTCAGACCCACAGCACAGAAATGTGTTGCACCAGACAGTGCTGGTGGCACACATGTGCCCTGCATTCTCATGACCAGCAAGAGTAGGAAAGTGATCATGTCCCTGTACTTGGCACTGGTGAGGCCTCACCTTGAATGCTGTGTTCAGTTTTGGGCTGCTCACTTTATCAGGGACATTAAGGTGCTGAAGCATGTCCAGAGAAGGGCAACACAGGTGATGGAGGGTCTGCAGAACAAGTCTAAATGAGAAGGAGCTGAGGGAGCAAGGGAAACACTGCTTACTGAAGGAGTGGTCAGGCATTGGAGCAGGCTGTCCAGGAAGGTGGTGTAGTCACCATCCCTGGAGGTGTTCAAAAAATACATGGACATGGCACTTTGGGGTATGGTTTAATGGTGATGGTGGTGTTAGGTCAATGGTTGAACTTAATGATCTCTTCCAACCAAAATGATTCTATGATTCTCTAAGAGCAATATAACATTTTCCTAGAGTGAGGTTCTTAGTTTGATAATTTAATTGTAGGTTTTGCACTAAACTTCTTTTTAGTAGTTCTGTAACAGTTCTGTACAGCTCTTGATTTACAGTTTTAACAGGCTTAGTCACTGAGGTCATCTAAGAATTAAAGGTTGCTCGTGCAGAGCAGGCTGGCTATGACAGTGAACAACAAAACTAGGTTGCCATTCAGAGCCTAGAGCCTGAATTTGCTTCCCAGTAACATTTTCTTAGATACATAGAATAAATTCGCCATAAAACAATTTTACCATGGCTAATCCCTGGCATAGCCTCACAGATTGTGCAAATGACAGCAAAATTATTACTTTGTGAACTTTTTATTACACAGTGAAGTTACAGACACAAGTTTAAAAGAAGAAAACAATGTTTAAGCCACCACCAGGTAATATGATTTGTTTGTGGAATGCACAGTGAGCAGGCACGGCAACAGAACGATGCTCAGTTGTTTATCGTGGGTCAGAAGGAGTGTTGTGTTTGAAAAGCGACATGCTTCTACAGAATTAGAAACATGTTTGATTCTGATATTATAATTCTGTAACTGTATCATCAGTGTTGGGCACTGAGGCTTACTTCCAACTTTTTATAATAGCACTCAGTTTCTGTGCAGCTGTGTGCTAGAAATCTAAGTAAAGAAACCCGTTTCTAGGACATATCTTGTCTATTAACTCACTTTTGCAGACAGAATGTGCTTATTCTGAGGCTCTATTGCATATCAAAACTGAACCTACTGTTAGCTACTACTTGAAAAATTATATATGGCAATTTATTTTAGCTGCATCATAAAACTTTGTTTTGTCTTTTTCATTATGGTAGCAGTGACTTCCTGCCCAGTACTAAACAGTAGCCTATTGTAATCCTGGCCTGTGAACAGCTTGAGGTTCAGCATTCCTTCCAGGTTTTCTGTCCCCATCATTGTAGAAGATTTTGTTTCATAAGAGCTAGTGAGTGGTGAATTGCTGAAATGCCCCATTGGATCTTTCTGTTCAAAACTTCACCTTTCTAGAACTGGAGTCCAACACTTTAGCAGTTTGTTAAGTTTCAGGGCTGTGTATATGTAAGGGTTGGACAGTATGTGTTGCACTTGAGTGTTTTCACAGTATCACCGTATCACCAAGGTTGGAAGAGACCTCAAAGATCATCGAGTCCAACCTGTCACCACAGACCTCATGACTAGACCATGGCACCAAGTGCCACATCCAATCACCTCTTGAACACCTCCAGGGACGGTGACTCCACCACCTCCCTGGGCAGCGCATTCCAATGACAAATGACTCTCCCAGTGAAGAACTTTCTCCTCACCTCCAGCCTAAACTTCCCTTGGTGCAGCTTAAGACTGTGTCCCCTTGTTTTGGTGCTGGTTGCTAGAGAGAAGAGACCAACCCCTTCCTGGCTACAACCATCCTTTCAGGTAGTTGTAGAGAGCAGTGAGGTCTCCCCTGAGCCTCCTCTTCTCCAGGCCAAGCAACCCCAGCTCCCTCAGCCTCTCCTCACAGGGCTGTGCTCAAGGCCTCTCCCCAGCCTTGTTGCCCTTCTCTGGACACGTTCAAGTGTCTCCATGTCCTTCTTAAACTGAGGCGCCCAGAACTGGACACAGGACTCAAGGTGTGGCCTAACCAAAGCAGAGTACAGGGGCAACAATGACCTCCCTGCTCCTGCTGGCCACACTATTCCTAATGCAGGCCAGGATGCCCTTGGCCTTCTTGGCCACATTGCTGGGCACACTGCTGGCTCATGTTTAGGCAGCTGTCAATCAGCACCCCCTGGTCCCTCTCTTTTGATGGAGATGCCAAATTTTACCTTTCTTTCTATTTCTTACATAGGTCTTTTATATATCTTACCTATCTGTTTAGATATGTAGAGCTGTGTGAAGTGTGCATCATACCTATGTTAAAACCTACATTATTTCAGTTCCTTCCTCAAGATGTTCGTGTATAATAATACACAATATAGTGTGGGATTACATATCCCCCAAATTATTTCTAGGTAGTTTGCTAGAATGACTGCACAAAATACAATCAATTTGAGTATGAGTATGAAAAATTTCATGGCCTTTGGAACATTTTTAACTGCTTTTCTGTTGAATACTTGCAATGATTTTACAAGTGGTCTGAATTTCAGACCTGCCGAAACAGATGCAACTTTGACATTTATTTTCACAAATTGTTTTCCCATTTGTCAACCTGGCATACTGCAAGATCTCCACTGGGTCAAGTGTCAATGCTTCTGAGCCTGCCCTTGTTTGTAACAACTGAAGACAGCTCTATTTCTCGGGGACAATGAGGCACATAGTTGTCAGGATAAAACTTGCACAAGCTTGAAATGAAGCATTTGTGCTTCATGGTTCTTTAACAGTGGAAAAAGGTAATTTTAGGAGAAGTGATTCTTCAGTGTATACTGGCATCAGCTTTTGCAATCACCTTCAACAGTGACTGAGGACAAGCAATCACATGCTCCTGAAAGAAACGAGAAGTAGAACAGAAAACCCTTCTAACATCCAAAGTAATAAACTAGCAAGAGTGGACCTTTCTCTTTGATGTTGCTGTGCTACTTAATCAGCTCACTGAATTAGAACACTGTGATTGTTATACAGTCAGAGCACTGAATTTGTGGTATAGTGCAGCATTCTAGGTGTTGCTCATGTTTTCTTCTTCAGGTATCTTACCATTGCTATCTATTGCAATGAAGTGGTACAAAACCTATGAAAATGTCTCATGAGTCATTTTTAAGTAACTAATTACCCTTAGTTATTAAGACAACTAGTTTCATAGTTTCAGTCAGGGTTGGAAGGGACCACAAGGATCATCTAGTTCCAACCCCCCTGCCATGGGCAGGGACACCCCACACTAGATCAGGCTGGCCAGAGCATCATCCAGCCTGGGCTAAAACACTTCCAGGGACAGGGCCTCAACCACCTCCCTGGATAACCCATTCCAGGGCTTCACCACCCTCATGGTGAAGAGCTTCCTCCTCACATCTAGCCTGAATCTCCCCACCTCCAGCTTCATTCCATTCCCCCTAGTCCTATCACTACCTGATAGCCTGAGAAGTCTCTCCCCAGCCTTCTTGTAGGCCCCCTTCAGATACTGGAAGGCCACAATGAGGTCACCTGGGAGCCTTCTCTTCTCCAGACTGAACAGCCCCAACTCCTTCAGTCTGTCCTCACAGGAGAGGTGCTCCAGCCCTCTGATCATCCTTGTGGCCCTTCTCTGGACACCTTCCAGCACCTCCAGATCCCTCTTGGAATAGGGGCTCCAGAACTGGAGGCAGCACTCCAGGTGGGGTCTCTCCAGAGCTGAGCAGAGGGGGAGAATCCCCTCCCTTGCCCTGCTGGCCACACTTCTCCTGATGCAGCCCAGGCTCTGACTGGCTTTCCAGGCTGCAAGTGCACACTGAGAGCTCCTGTTGAGCCTCTCATCCACCAGCACCCCCAGGTCTCTCTCCTCAGGGCTGCTCCCCAGCCAGTCCCTGCCCAGCCTGGATTTGTGCCTGGGGATTGCCTCGACCCAGATGCAGGAGCCTGCCCTTGGTCTTGTTGAAGCTCATGAGGTTGGCTTGTGCCCACCTCTCCAGCCTGTCCAGGTCCCTCTGGATGGATCCCTTCCCTCCAGCGTGTCTGCTGCACCACACAGCTTGGTGTCATCAGCAAACTTGCTGAGGGTGCACTCGTTGCCACTGTCCATGGCACCCACAAAGATGTTGAACAAGCCTGGTCCCAGGACTGATCCCTGAGGGACTCTGCTTGTCCCTGGCCTCCACTGGGACATGGACCCATTGACAGCCACTCTTTTTCAACTACTTGAAAGAAAAAACATTGTAGTAAAGTTTTAGATTTTACTTCTTTAATGTTTGTTACTTTTTTATTATTTACAGTATCCAGAAAAGATGCAAGACAAAACAAGCAGTCATTGTCCTTAAATACAGGAAGGGGCTGTGATTGTAAAGCCTCACTAAGCATGTCACTGGCAGCAAATGGAGGACCAAGTTTTACAGCTGTACAATTTCTCATATATTCATAGCAATGTTTCTTTTCTCTGCATAGGACCAAAATTTCTCCTGAAGACCATCAGGATCAACTGTTCTCACTTGTGTCAGAGAATTTGACTTAAGTTTCAGAACTATGATAACCCATAATACTGTGATCAGACAAATTTTACATAGTCAAAGGCTAAGGTACCGTGACCCAGCTGGTGTTAGATAACCACTGTGGTGCAGTGATTTGAGTTTGAGCCCTCAGTAATGCCTTTATTAAGCATATAACTTCTTGATGGATTGGCATGCAGCTTTTAGAAAGATATGTGAGTTTTATTCAAAGGGCAAAGGGATGGATAAGCAGCAATTACAATCTTTTCAAGTAGTTAGTTATCTATATAAAATGAGAATCTTTTTCCAATTAAATTTTTTATCTCAGTCTTTGGCCTTGGGATTTTTTCCTACTTTATAGATTAAAGACTATTTTACACTTTTTTGGGTTTCACAGGCATGCTTTTAATAATTTTACATTTTTGACAGGTCTTTAATTAAGAATAGATGCTATTACAAACCTTTTCTGTCATAGCTGATTCTGCTTACACTTGGCATTTGAAATTTAGCAAAATAATTTACCATTGACCTGTATAATATATCCAAAATTATTCTTTTGTTGTTATTATATAAGGGCAACAAGGTTGGTGAGGGGTTTGGAAGACAAGCCCTATGAGGAGAGGCTGAGGGAGCTGGGGTTGCTTAGCCTGGAGAGGAGGAGACTCAGCGGTGACCTTCTTGCTCTCTACAACTACCTGAGGGGAGGTTGTGGACAGGTGGGGGTTGGTCTCTTTTCCTAGGCAGGCAGCACCAGAACAAGAGGACACAGTCTCAGGCTGCGCCAGGGGATGTTTAGACTGGATGTTAGGAGGAAGTTCTTTACAGAGAGAGTGATTGCCCATTGGAATGGTCTGCCCAGGGAGGTGGTGGAGTCACCATCATGGAGTATTCGGGAGGAACTTGATGGGTACTGGGTGCCATGATCTAGTTGTTTAGGTGGGTTGGATTGGTTGATAGGTTGGACACGATGATCTTGAAGGTCTCTTCCAACCTGGATTTATTGTATTGTATTGTATTGTGTTGTATTAATACTTGTTTTAAGGTTGAGATGTAATTTTTGCTAAGTTTCACAGCTGTTTGCTAAGTCTCACAACAGCAGAAGTTGCTCTTGCAAGTGAACATAGCTTGTCATTAGGAAGACCAAGAAAAATTGCATTCTGTTTGCTTAACAAGTTTAACTGCTTATTGTTCATGTTTAAAACAAAACCAAACACAAACAAACAAACAAAAGGTAACTAACAGCCTTGGCTTCATTTCTCATTGACAACTAATTTGTCAATATTGATTTGTTTCTTCTTAAAGGTACCTGAACCTCAACCCCCCACACCGTTTTATCACTAAAAGAAGTAGGGGATATGTAAAAGCGAAGAAGAGAGATCCTTACCTCCCATCACAAAAAAACCACTCACAAAAGAAAGCAGAATGATTTCTGATTTTCATCAAAAAGTGAAAAAGAAAACTTTTTAGTAATAAAATGCCAGTACAGTCACTTTCTGACAAGGTATATATGTTTTTCATTTGGCTGAAGCACATCCAAAAGGAGCACAGTGAGTAACCCCATAGCTTTTTTCCCCCCTTCCACTGTGTTCAGCTAGAAGCTGTTTTTCTTAGTAAGTGCTGTTATTCTTAATGAGCACTGCTAGTACATGTCAGGAAAATTAATCCCAGATTGTGGAATAATCCTAGTAAAGGAATTTGCTTAGTTTTGTTTGTTTACCTTTTACAAGTTTGCTTGCTAATTTGTTGTTTGAAATTTGGTGGAGGTGGGGTTATGCTGTGCTTGAGGACCGGAGTATTCTACAGAGAGAAGCACACAATGTACTCTGTACTTTTAACTATGATTTAAATAGATGTCATAAATCTTTTCTTTAAGTGCCCAAGAGAAAATTCTCTTACCATGGTGTGATGATAGCTGTAATCCTGCTGTGAATGTGAGGGTTTTTGATCTGTGGGTTTCTTTATTGGGGGGGTGTGTGTGGTTTGGTTTTAATTTTTTTTTGCATTCACAGCAAAATATACATACAAGCAGTGAATTAATATTTGGGCTTAACAGCTGGGCTCTGGGCAGAACAATATGTACAACTTTCATACCAGTTTAATCAGAATTCCTGTTTTGCATATGTTGCCCTTATCTGCTTCAGCATAGTATGAACTAAATTTCTCCCTCCTCAAACATCCTCTGTGCTTTGCTGGTTGCAAAACAAAAATTAACTAAGAGGATGAAAATGTGAGTAATGGTGTTTTTAAAGAAAATATCAGACTCTGTGATAGGCAAGGATGTGCTCAAGTGGCATGAATACTTCAGTTCCAGATGGGTCAGCTTTAGGGGTCAAGTTGTGAAGAGAAAGCCATCACACACACTTCATCAACACCGTGGAATGAGAAACCAGTGCATTTACTGAGCAATGGATTTCCAGTGAGCGTATAAACTAATTGGTGGATGAACATGCCCCAGGAGCAATGATTTTAAGGTCATAGCAGGCTCAGTGAATTGTGCTGACTTACACTGTGTCTCACTGATAGCTGATCTTACCAATGAGCAGTTTAGAGGCATTCAAGCCTGAACTCTCTTCCATGTGCCTTGAATGGCATGTCAGCGGTCACTGTTTCTGACATCCTTTGTATTTGTCCAGTCAGCTCTAAATCTTTAGGTTGGGCTTCAGCGTACTCAGGAAAGAAAGGAGAGAAGCAATTATTTTCAGTCATTGAGTTCTGAAGATCCTAGTGTTAATTATGCCAAACACGGCTGGTTCATCAACAAACTGAAAATGTTAGGGAGAGGGAACCAATATTTTTGGTGACCAAAAGTATCCCGTTAGAACTTTCTGTTTCTTGACTTTCGTTTCTTCTCATTAATTTCTTATTCCTGTTGGAGAGATTAGTTGAGCAAATCCAATTTTTTTGTGTGACACAACAAATTCAGAAGCTGCAAAATTGCTGTAAGATTATTTAAGAAATGAAATAGTGGACAGTCCTATATCCCTTCCCCGCTAGTGGGGCGTTGCTTCTAGTGTGAAACATTTGTTTTGGATAAACGTTTACCCATTCTTTGTCTACTGTGAATACAAAACAGAACCATGCAGAGGTCCTTTTAAATTAGCAATCAATTAAGGAATGCTACAGTAGCTCTAATTCCCTTTTTTTTTTTGGAAGGGAGAGGAAAAAGCTGATGTGTTTTATGATTCTTAAGCCTTTGCTTAGAGTGGTTAATTTCGATAGGAATTAAGTAGTTTAACAAAAACTTTGTTACTGATTTTTAGGTAAAATTCAGCAGAAGGTCTTGGAGTATGGAAATGTGTTCCATGAGCCTTATACAGTAAAAACAACAAAAAAAAAAAGGAGCTAACAACCTTTTGGCCTTAGGGTTTAACTTCTAGTAATGGAGACACTCATATCAAATAATTTTTAACCTGAACTTTCAGTAGTGCTTAAGGGTTTGTTTACCTATTGATGCCTATACTAACCTGTACAAATATCTGCATTCCTTGTGAACGTGGACTGAGAATAATTACACAAAGTTGTGTTACTAACTTAACAAGGCTGGTTAGAGGCCTTGAGCACAGCCCTATGACGAGAGGCTGAGGGAGCTGGGATTGTTTAGCCTGGAGAAGAGGAGGCTCAGGGGAGACCTCATTGCTCTCTACAACTACCTGAAGGGTGGTTGTAGCCAGGAAGGGGTTGGCCTCTTCTCTCTAGCAATCAGCACCAGAACAAAGGGACACAGTCTCAAGCTGTGCCAGGGGAAGTTTAGGCTGGAGGTGAGGAGAAAGTTCTTCACCGAGAGAGTTGTTTGTCATTGGAATGTGCTGCTCAGGGAGGTGGTGGAGTCACCATCCCCTGGAGGTGTTCAAGAGGGGATTGGATGTGGCACTCGGTGCCATGGTCTAGTCATGAGGTCTGTGGTGACAGGTTGGACTCGATGATCTTTGAGGTCTCTTCCAACCTTGGTGATACTGTGATACTGTAATTTTTGAGACAAGCCACCTATCTTCTGTAGGGAGTGAATAGATGTGAATCTTCTTTGTCTGGGATTCAGCATAGTTAATTTAAAGGCAGAAAAAAGCTTGATTCCATCATTTGATATAAATGGTATGATTTGCACAAGGGAAATGGCTCTTTATGGCCTTCCTGTACAGCCTTTGCCATAGTAAGGAAACAACCACAGACATTCCTACTGGTAGGAGTTAGAATGAGCAGTAGGGCTTGTTAATAGTCTGGTATATAAGATTAAAACTTCACAAAACTGATGTCTTTGGCATTTGCTAAAATATTTGTATGCAAATTTATTCTGTGCTGCTAGATACCTGCTAGATGCTGGTGGTTGGAAGACCTAATTTACAGGACTCATGTTTCATTCAAAAAGTCGCAGAACCTCTTAAGTATATTTTACAGTTGTTTAGTAAGGAGAGACCTTGAATGTTCTTGGCAGCTCTCCTTCTCTGATTAGCAGGAAACAATCAGAGTTAGAATCAAATATGGAATGAGTTTGTATCCTCGTCGAGTTTATTAAAGGAAGCAATATTGTGATTAAAATGCAGATAAACACTGTGGAAATCACATATAACTGAAATAGGTTGTCCTCATTGTGTGATTTCACTTCATTATACCCTATTACTTTATCCTCTTGCTGTGTCTCTGCAGCTGCTTTGTTGGGGGATATCAATATTCAATTATAAAAATTAAGTTATCAAATATTTTTTCCAAATTTTTTTCTATGTTTCTTTCTATGTTAAATAAATAAATAAGCAACAAGGAAAGCCACCATGTTCCTGCAGAGAGCCAGAGCATAACTGCTTCAATAACTCAAAAGAAATGTCACTATTGGCTATCATGATAGTTCTCTGGTGTTTTGAGGACATGTTAAAATATTAGTGCATATGCATCATCCTTAAGGTATGAAGAACATTTTAAGTTAATGTTAGCTGCCAAAACCAGGGGAATTATGGCAAACAACTTCTTCTTTATTCCTAGCTATTCATCTGAGTAGCAACAGAAATATCTCCAAATGGGAGTGTGTTTCTATATGGTCTTGTATGTTATACAATACAATACAATACAATACAATACAATACAATACAATACAATACAGCAGGTTGAAAGAGACCTTCAAGATCATGAAGTCCAACCCATCAACCAATCCAACCCACCTAAACAACTAAACCGTGGCACCAAGCACCCCATCAAGTCTCCTCCTGAACACCTCCAATGAAGGTGACTCCACCACCTCCATGGGCAGCCCATTCCAATGGGCAATCACTCTCTCTGTATAGAACTTCTTCCTAACATCCAGCCTAAACCTGCCCTGGTGCAGCCTGAGACTGTGTCCTCTTGTTCTGGTGCTGGCTGCCTGGGGAGAAGAGACCAACCTCTGCCTGTCTACAACCTCCCTTCAGGTAGTTGTAGAGAGCAAGAAGGTCACCCCTGAATCTCCTCTTCTCCAGGCCATTTTAACTTTTGGGTTTGCAGTGCTTACTGTCTGTCATAGCATGAAGCAAAACCAACATTTGTGTGGTGTGTGAGTTTTCTGTGCAACGATGATGAGAACGATGGATCGTTGTGGGGTTAGTGAATATCACAATATCTGCTCAGAAATTAAGAAAAGTGGTACTGATAAAGTTAGCAATAAATCTGTAAGTATTGATATTGAATGTGGGAGAAGGCTGAGATATGAGGAAGAAACTTATCAGCTGGTAGAAGGTTAAAAATCCTGGATGATGAGTGAAAACCATTGTCAGGATTACAGATTGTACACTTGACATTATGGTGGTTAGCAACCAAGTCAGTACCAAATATATCAAGTGTACAGAAAGAATGGGCAAAAAGCTTGTTTTTATGGTAATGCTCTAGCTGACACTGGGGAGAGTAAGCCAATGACTCAGAAGCAGGACTAGGAAGATGGAGAGAGCTTAAGAGTATGCTGATAGAGGAGTTAATTTGAATTTGCAGATAGAACTACTGAGAGAGAAATTTAGAGAAAACTTTAAAGGATTTTGACAAGAAGAATGTGAAAGACTCTACTGAAATCTCCAAAAAGAACCTGGTAGTGTAATTAGGCATTAATACCTCAGGATGGGAAACAGCATACTTTGTAGAGATTCTTATGAACTCAGATGAGTGAGAGGGAAAAGGGTCATGAACTGTGGTGCAAAAGTATATGGAGAGAATGCAGAAAAAATTCCTTTCAGTGTAAGCAATGTATGGAAAGCCTGGAAATTACTGGACAGTGGCAGTGAAGAAGGAAAAGTAGTTTGACTAGGATAAACAGAGTGACCTGAGCCGAAAAAGAAGACAGATGGAATCATAGCAAGAGACAGGGCAAGTAGAGTGGTATAGTAGGGCGCAGAGCAAGAGAGTAGTATTGTTCTGACCTTTGCTGCCTTGGAGAAACTCAGATCATAAATTGCAAAATATCTCTTTACATGACTCTTTACATGACTCCTCCTCTTGATCCCTTCCTTTCTTTTTTTCCTTTGCTCATACTTAGCAATACTTAGTTTCTAACTGCTGTGAGTATTTAAAATACTGCCTTTTTTTAAATCACTTTCTTCTTTCCTTTCCACAGTTGGTGATTGTTTATTTTCGCTGGTTGTCATTTGAAATACCTTGGATGGGAGCACACTGCGTTGGGTTAGGAACTGGCTGGAGGGCCGAGCCCAGAGAGTGGTGGTGAATGGTGCCAGAGCCAGCTGGCAGCCAGGCACTAGTGGTGTGCCCCAGGGATCGGTGCTGGGCCCCATGCTCTTCAACATCTTTATTGATGATCTAGATGAGGGCATTGAGTCCATCATCAGTAAATTTGCGGACGACACCAAGCTGGGGGCAGTAGTTGATCTGCTGGAGGGCAGAGAGGCTTTGCAGAGGGACCTCGACAGGCTGGACAGATGGGCAGAGTCCAACGGCATGAGATTTAACACATCCAAGTGCCGGGTTCTGCACATTGGCCACAACAACCCCATGCAGTGCTACAGGCTGGGGTCAGAGTGGTTGGAGAGCGGCCAGGCAGAGAGGGACCTGGGGGTGCTGGTTGATTGTAGGTTGAACATGAGCCTGCAGTGTGCCCAGGCAGCCAAGAAGGCCAATGGCATCCTAGCCTGCATCAGAAACAGTGTGGCCAGCAGGAGCAGGGAGGTCATTCTGCCCCTGTACACTGCACTGGTTAGGCCGCACCTTGAGTACTGTGTCCAGTTCTGGGCCCCTCAGTTTAGGAAAGATGTTGTCTTACTGGAGCGTGTCCAGAGAAGGGCAACAAAGTTGGTGAGGGGTTTGGAAGACAAGCCCTATGAGGAGAGGCTGAGGGAGCTGGGGTTGCTTAGCCTGGAGAAGAGGAGACTGAGGGGTGACCTTATTGCTCTCTACAACTACCTGAAGGGAGGTTGTAGCCAGGCGGAGGTTGGTCTCTTCTCCCAGGCAGCCAGTACCAGAACAAGAGGACACAGTCTCAGGCTGCGCCAGGGCAGGTTTAGACTTGAAGTTAGGAAGAAGTTCTATACTGAGAGAGTGATTGCCCACTGGAATCAGCTGCCTGTGGAAGTGGTGGAGTCACCTTCATTGGAGGTATTCAAGAAGAGGCTTGATGGGGTGCTTGGTGCCAGGGTTTAGGTTTTTTTTAGTTGTTTAGGTGGGTTGTATTGTACTGCATTGTACTGTATTGTACTCTTTTGTACTGTATTGTACTGTATGGTACTGTATTGTATTTTAGGTGGGTTGGATTGGTTGATGGGTTGGACGTGATGATCTTGAAGGTCTCTTCCAACCTGTTGTATTGTATTGTATTATTGTTTGTAAAGACTTCTGTGTTATTTCAGTGAGTGCACTGTGAGAACTGATGTGTTCACAGTGTTTTCAATGGTAGATGGAATTCCCCCAGTGAACATGTGCTGCTGTTTTAGAAGAAGCTATATGTAATTGCAGAAAGCATCACAGCAAGTAAATGCATGACATCTGAAAGCCTTAGACATATGTATGGAAGCATTCCATCCACAGGGTATATTGTGAAAAAGGAGGAGCTACTAAAAAACTTCACAGTATCACAGTATCACCAAGGTTGGAAGAGACCTCGAAGATCATCAAGTCCAACCTGTCACCACAGACCTCATGACTAGACCATGGCACCAAGTGCCACAACCAATCCCCCTCTTGAACACCTCCAGGGATGGTGACTCTACCACCTCCCTGGGCAGCACATTCCAATGGTGAATGACTCTCTCTGTGAAGAACTTTCCCCTCACCTCCAGCCTAAACTTCCCCTGGCACAGCTTGAGACTGTGTCCTCTTGTCACAGACTATGCTAGTTCATCACACTGTCACCCTGAATCATAAAGTTCAGGCTAACTTGGACAATGTTTAACAATGAACCTTTAAGCCTTACATGATAATACACTTGGCAGCCAAGAATTTCTACAGACAAGAGATTTGCTGTAACAAGTTAGCTTTACCAGCACTGCCAGGTGATTTCAGCTCCAGGTTCCACAGCCCTGTTGCCATCTGATGTAAATCAAGCCCTCGTGTCACCTAGGAGTTCCTGGGTTAAAAATTACTTCACCATGTACTATTTCAGCCTGTTCTACAATATATCTTAGTTACAGTGTGAATTCTTACTTGTGTCTTTATGTCATGGACGGATAATGTTAGACATAAGACAAACCTTTAGTTTTTCTTGTTTAGAGCTATTTAGTGCAAAAATGTTAATACGATTGAATGACAGCATTTACTGAGAGCTGAAGACCAACTTAAGACAAAATCATACATCATGTTCTGTTAAATGTGAAAAGTTAAAACATAGAGAGCTGGAAATAAGTCATAAAGGCTTTTTTTCTGTGTTCTACAAATGTAAGTGCAAGTGCTTTCCGATGTTACCTTGCTCTTAGTAAACCTCACTGAGTGCTGTCCCCTGCATTATATAATCTTTCACTTTATCTTTTCATTCCATCAAGGCACAGCATATCTGGCTGATCCATCAGAAATCCTTTTGCTTATCAGTCACTCATGAATGCTTATACTGTACAGTATGACAGCATTAGACATCATTTACCTTCCTAAACTACAGATTACTTGGGAGAAAAGTAGTTTTTTGTGTTTGAGGAGGCCTTGACTTTATGGTGACTTTGTTGTTTCCCTTGTTTTCTGCATTTTCCAAAGTGACAATAATACAATAATAATAATACAATACACCAGGTTGGAAGAGACCTTCAAGATCATCACGTCCAACCCATCAACCAATCCAACCCACCTAAATACAATACAGTACAATACTGTACAATACAGTACAATACAGTACAATACAACCCACCTAAACAACTAAAAAACTAAACCCTGGCACCAAGCACCCCATCAAGCCTCTTCTTGAACACCTCCAATGAAGGTGACTCCACCACCTCCACAGGCAGCTGATTCCAGTGGGCAATCACTCTCTCGTTATAGAACTTCTTCCTAAGATCCAGTCTAAACCTGCCCTGGCGCAGCCTGAGACTGTGTCCTCTTGTTCTGGTACTGGCTGCCTGGGAGAAGAGACCAACCTCTGCCTGGCTACAACCTCCCTTCAGGTAGTTGTAGAGAGCAATAAGGTCACCCCTCAGTCTCCTCTTCTCCAGGCTAAGCAACCCCAGCTCCCTCAGCCTCTCCTCATAGGCTTGTCTTCCAAACCCCTCACCAACTTTGTTGCCCTTCTCTGGACACGCTCCAGTAAGACAACATCTTTCCTAAACTGAGGGGCCCAGAACTGGACACAGGACTCAAGGTGTGGCCTAACCAGTGCAGTGTACAGGGGCAGAATGACCTCCCTGCTCCTGCTGGCCACACTGTTTCTGATGCAGGCCAGGATGCCATTGGCCTTCTTGGCTGCCTGGGCACACTGCAGGCTCATGTTCAGCCTACAATCAACCAGCACCCCCAGGTCCCTCTCTGCCTGAGGATGCATCCTAAGGATCACAAGGATACTTGTACCTTACCTACTAATACACTTTCTATAGACTTTATTTTTCCCCCTGCTGATTTCTGGATACCAATATTTCCCCCCATTGTTTGTTTAACATAGTAAAAGTCTACTGTTATTTAAGATAATTGCCATCTGCATACATGAGGAATTTTGAGAGTACTTTCATATCTATCCTAGATCAGAGGCCTTGTACATCTGGACAACCTGCTTGAATGGAATTTTTGACACAGTAGATCAGGTCATGGCTGCCTCTTTGGAGATGTTATAAGATACTGTGTCATGTTTTACTGTGGAGCTGTGCGGTGGTTCAAGCCCCAGCTGGAGTTTAATCCACCAAAAAATAATCTGGAGTCAGTTTGGAAGTAGGAGAAGTAAATTTTTAAACAATATATATATATGTTTATAGCAATAACAGGGGGGATTTACAGGGGTAAGGAATAAGGATGAATAGGAGAATATACAAAACCAAATTTGGATGGCCTTGTATCTCCCTCGATGTATGTGGGTTTCGGTCCTTTAGAGAAGCCTGGATGCGGCAGGGAGAAGATCAGGCCTCACCATGTGGCAGAACCAGGAGGCCAGTGGCAGCTGTTGGTCCTTTCATACAGGTGAGGCAGGAACAAAGAGCAAGAATATCTACCACACCCTCCCCTTTGTAGTCTTGCTGGGCAGGAAGGGGGAGCGGAACAGACCAACCTAGACCTGCGGGACCACTCCTCCCACGATGGAGAAACCACATCCACCTGGATCAGGTTTCTTTTGTCCCCTGGGGGAAACAGGGCTTTTGCAACTCTCCCCCCACCAAGGGTGGTGTAACCCAGCACAAGCTGTTAATGGATATTGGACACTAGGACTCTCAAGTGATGATGTGCCACATGGTACAGAAGTATTTACTATTGTACAGTCCTTAAGAGAGATTAAAATTTAGTATTATACCTTCAATATCATGCTGTATTCCAGACAGATTATCTTAGAATCATAGAATGCATCAGATTGGAAGGGACCCTCGAAGGTCATCTTGTCCAATCCCCTTGCAGTGAGCAGAGACATCTCCAACTAGTACAGGTTGCACAGGGTCCCATCAAGTTTGTCCTTGATGTGTATTTAAGGGAAACTGCATAATTCTGACATAAAAAGACCAGTGCAGTCTGTGATGCTTGTTAATGTTTCTTCCCAAGAACACCAAAAGTATGTTTACAAAGGTTAATAAATTTGACCTGTGCTTTGGATGACAGTCACTGTGTGATAGTACCAAGTAAGAATGACAGAGTAGTGATGTCCATTGTGTTGTTAAAATGTGTTTTTCCAGAAGAAAAATATAACAAAGCTTAGGCAACCCTTGAACAGCTCAGGCTTGGCTAGAGACAAGGAGTTATCATATGCATATATACTTAATTATAATTTTAAAAATCACAAAATAGTCAAAACTGAATATTTGGTTTATTCTGCAATCATTGAATGGGTGTACTAGGGTTTGCCCTATTTCAGTAAATGGTGATAAGAAGAGGGTCTGAGTGAGAAACTTCTAAAGCTCCCAGGCTGAAAATACTGTTATTTAAAGTACAATCTAACTTTGCCATAAATAAATGATAATAGTAAATGTAATATAATAAAAATAGGTAGTGGATATCATAGTATAGTTTCAGTCAGGGTTGGAAGGGACCACAAGGATCAGCCAGTTCCAACCCCCTGCCATGGGCAGGGACACCCCACACTAAATCAGGCTGGGCCAGAGCCTCAGCCAGCCTGGGCTTAAACACCTCCAGGGATGGGGCCTCAACCACCTCCCTGGACAACCCATTCCAGGGCTTCACCACTCTCATGCTGAAGAACTTCCTCCTCCCATCCAGCCCGAATCTTCCCACCTCCAGCTTCATTCCATTCCCCCTAGTCCTGTCACTACCTGATATCCTGAGAAGTCCCTCCCCAGCCTTCTTGTAGGCCCCCTGTGGATCCTGGAAGGCCACAATTAGGTCACCTCGGAGTCTTCTCTTCTCCAGACTGACCAGCCCCAACTCCTTCAGTCTGTCCTCATAGGAGAGGTGCTCCAGCCCTCTGATCATCCTTGTGGCTTTGTCAACAAATCATCAAAAACAAAGTTCCAGTGAGGAATTTCTACATTAGTTAATACAGGCCTAGCTATTGGAGAGAAGTTATGTCTTCTGTGCTGTTCAAACAAATGTTAGTGTCCTGAGTTCTGCTGAGTGCATACTATTCCTTCTGCTTTTTTGATAGTACTAAGCTCTGTTGGGCATTAGGCTGTGTCTAGCTCTTGGTTTTGTGAGTTTGGCTTTCATTCTTCTTCTTCACTCTAGGTAGCTCATAAACAAACACATACCAGACACAGAAGGATGTACAAAGTGCACTGAGCTCTCCACATGAACTTCAAGGGTTTTGAGGAATGTAAGAATCATGTATTACCTGTGGAGAGTGAATGGGGAAAAAGTTTTCTTTCCTTGCAAATCTTATCACTGTTGATGTAATTATCTAAATGTCTTCTTTCTTGAGGAAGTGGTGGTGCTTTAGTAATTTAATTTATTTGCAGTAATCATTCAAAAGTTGTGGTACTTAGATGTGCTGGGTGAGGAAGGCACATAATACGTGTATGAATTGGCCAGGAACAAGTTTTCAGCAGAGGAATTGTCATTTTAAGGTAAATTCATAAGAGTTGATAATTTGCATAGTGCTAAAAGTTAGCAGCAATGGTTCTCATACAGATTTGATTGTTCACTGTGTATCTCGATTTAGTGGTTTTCTTAAAGAATATTCTATAATATTTAGTGGGCATTTAAACTAAAAACAAATTGTAAAACAAATGAGGAGGGAGGGACTCGACCCAGGAGACTCAACTTAGGCCAAACTCAGTGGTCTTTCAGTGATACTACTTTTCATAGCTTCAGTATTATTTACGCTGTTGCCTCTAGCGGAGTCTCTAGACAAAGTTTGCTGTTTGAGCTACAAAGCAGGGAAGCACTGTTACTGCCACGAGGCACCCCGTGTTTGGAAAGGTCAAGGGAGGGGATTCTCCCCCTCTACTCAGCTCTGGAGAGACCCCACCTGGAGTACTGCCTCCAGTTCTGGAGCCCCTGTTCCAAGAGGGATCTGGAGGTGCTGGAAGGTGTCCAGAGAAGGGCCACCAGGATGAGCAGAGGGCTGGAGCACCTCTCCTGTGAGGACAGACTGAAGGAGTTGGGGCTGTTCAGTCTGGGGAAGAGAAGGCTCCAAGGTGACCTCATTGTGGCCTTCCAGTATCTGAAGGGGGCCTACAAGAAGGCTGGGGAGGGACTTTTCAGGCTATCAGGGAGTGATAGGACTAGGGGGAATGGAATGAAGCTGGAGGTGGGGAGATTCAGGCTAGATGTGAGGAGGAAGGCCCCGTCCCTTGAGATGTTTAAGCCCAGGCTGGATGAGGCTCTGGCCAGCCTGATCTAGTGTGGGACTGTCCCTGCCCATGGCAGGGGGGTTGGAACTAGATGATCCTTGTGGTCCCTTCCAACCCTAACTGAAACTATGAAAGTATGGAACTTCTTTCTGCATGTCTGTCTTGTCTCGAGAAAGAAGGCTTTGTTTCATGTTTTGTCATGTTGACCTTTATGTGTTACAAACCTGTCTTTTAAAAAAACTTTTAACTCTTTTTATTTTTTTTAACTTTGATCAGAGGCCTCATACCAAAAACATCACTGAGGGCTGTGCAGCAGCATAACTAAAACATAGAATCATAGAATAGAATCATTGAATCAATAAGATTGGAAAAGGCCTCAGAGATCGTCGAGTCCAACTTGTCACCCAACACCTCCTGACTAACTAAGCCATGGCTTCAAGTGCCACATCCAATCCCCTCTTGAACACCTCCAGGGATGGTGTCCCAGCAATAACATCCATAAGTATCTGTTTCTTATTGTCCACTATATGAAACTTGAGGGCTTTGGAAAAAGCAAGCATCCAGCAGAGCAAACAACATGGGTGGAGATCTCTTACAACCATCAGCATCCTCCTAAGGTGTAGAGAGCAGCTTCTCCACCACTCTGTTCTTGGCTTTTGCATCTTACTGCTGATGTGGCAGTGGCCCACACGAGCTCCTGCACAGCTCAGCATCCAGACAGTGCTGAGCAAGCAGATCCTGATGCCCCCCTATTTTTCACATTATCTGTGCAAGTTAGGACAGGCTGCAGCCCCTGGCTGCAGCCCCTGAGGACTCCCATATATACACATATATACAAAGACTAGGACTCACATATATACAAAGAAAGTGTCAGTCCATTATAATGTTATGTTACTTGAAAGAGGAAAGCAATGTGATAAGTGCTATCCAAAGGTCACCTTATTGCACTAAATGTTGCAAAGATTATTTTACCAATACTGGCACTGATGTCAAAAGGGAGGTGATTCTCCCCCTCTACTCAGCTCTGGTGAGACCCCACCTGGAGTACTGCGTCCAGTTCTGGAGCCCCTATTACAAGAGGGATCTGGAGGTGCTGGAGCGTGTCCAGAGAAGGGCCACGAGGATGATCAGAGGGCTGGAGCACCTCTCCTATGAGGACAGACTGAAGGAGTTGGGGCTGTTCAGCCTGGAGAAGAGAAGGCTCCGAGGTGACCTCATTGTGGCCTTCCAGTATCTGAAGGGGGCCTACAAGAAGGCTGGGGAGGGACTTTTCAGACTATCAGGGAGTGATAGGACTAGGGGGAATGGGATGAAGCTGGAGGTGGGGAGATTCAGGCTAGATGTGAGGAGGAAGTTCTTCACCGTGAGAGTGGTGAAGCCCTGGAATGGGTTGTCCAGGGAGGTGGTTGAGGCCCCGTCCCTTGCGGTGTTTAAGACCAGGCTGGACGAGGCTCTGTCCAGGCTGATCTAGGGTAGAGTGTCCCTGCCCATGGCAGGGGGGTTGGAACTAGATGATCCTTTGTGGTCCCTTCCAACCCTAACTGAAACTATGAAACTGAAACTATGAAACTATGAAAAGATGTGAAACTCCCTGCAGTTGAATAACCTTGTATGATTATGAACTCATTTTTGTCGTGTAGGATATTGTGTTCAAGCTGTAAGTTCCTACTCTTAACTAAGAACTCTAGTATTTATTAGTTTTATCCAGAGGTTTATGTTGTATTTGTACAGTGCTTTTCATATGGACACTTACTACTACATCTGCACTGCTTTGGCTTGCTCTTGGCTGTCTTGGTGGTGAAAATCTCCAATGTTTTTTATTAGCAGACTTCTTTAGTCATGTAGAATTACAGAATAGTTTGAGTTGGAAAGGATCTTTAAAAAATCATCTTGTCCAACTCCCCATTCAGTGAGCAGGGACATCTTCAAGTAGATTAGGTTGCTCAGAACCCCATCCAACCTGACCTTGAATGTTTTCAATGATGGGGCATCTACCACCTAGTGTTTCACCACCATCATAGTGGAGAAATTCATCCTTATATCTCCCTATTTTAGTTTAAAACCATTGCCCCTTGTCCTCTTGCAACAGTCTCAGCTAAAAAGATGGTCCCCATATTTCTTGCAGGCTGCCTTTAATTACTGAAAGGTCACAACAAGGTCTCTCTGGAGCTTTCTCTTCTCCAGGCTGAACAAGCTAAACTCTCTCAGCCTTTTCTTAAAGGAGAGGTGTTCCATCCCCCTGATCATTGTTGTGGCCCTCCTCTGGACCTGCTTCATGTCTTTTCTGTACTGAGGACTCCCAGCAGGATGCAGTTCTCCAAGGAAGGTCTCACCAGAGCAGAAGGGCAGAATCACCTCCCTTGACTTTTGTCATTAGCTGCCTGGCCTGCAAGTGTGTTGTCAGATCTTGTCCTGCTTTTCATCTACCAGAATATGGATTATGATATATTAATAAGGAAAATACTATATCAATAAAACTATTATTTATTATTTGTTAATAGTTTCAGAAGCCCAAAACCTTATTGATAGGTTTGGTGTATGACTCTAGTCTATTTGCAGTGGACATGTAAGGTATATAGGCAATGTTAACGATTTAAACAGTATTAAGCAAATGGGGAAAACAACACTTGGGCAGAGGATCTGCTGCTTGCTGTGCCATTTGTCCACCAGGGGGAGACCCGACGGGAACCGTGCCCAAACGTCAGCAATTCAAGACAGATAGAAGCCTTTGCAGAGGCTTTATAGAAAATGACCAATTACTCACAATATTTTTTCCCTGGAATTCTCTCCGGGGTGCAAAATAGTGCAAGTTACACAGAGCAACAGGAATTCCACCTGCGTGGAAGGGGTGCTGATGCTGTACCTTAGCCACTAAAGACTTCTGGGGCACTTTTGGGCGCTGGTTGCCGGCCGGGTTGTCTCACTGTCCCAATGGCCAGGCTGGCTGTGGCGTGATGGCAGGCAGCTCTTGACGCTTCCCAGGGTTGGCAGGCTGTCTCAGGGTTTCAGGCTCTTGGCAATAACCAAGAGTCTGTTTCTCTTGGCACTTTGCTGCGAGGTCTGGCTTTGAGAAATGGGCGCTTAAGCTGGAAGCGACTTTACACTGCAAAGGGGACAGTTCCTGGGGTCTTGGCTCGCCCAGGATTTGTCCCGCTGCCCGACAAGACACATTTGTGTGCTCCTGGGCTTTTACAACACAGAGAGTCTGACTATGGTTTCAGTGCACCTTACGCAAAGGGGCTTGCAGACGTCTTTCTGGGTAAACTGAGGCACGGCAAAGATTCTGAGTTGCAAGGCTTGTGGCTTCTTTTCCCGGATCTTAAGTAAGGCAAGGCACCTTGTTTACAATTTGGCTTTGCTTTTCTCATTTGCCTGAGAATCAGTTTGGCCAATTGGCAACCAATAGAAAGGGATTTCAGCAGGCCATGACCATGTAAGGTAAAGACATAAACCTAGTCTAGGTGAGGCATGGGCAGTGCACGTGCTTGTTGACCACAAAAGGAGGACATATGCCCTGTTTGCCAGACTCCCTGGTGCCTGGGTTCTTTGTCCTTTCCCTGCATTCCCTGGACCCCTGCAGGAGGGAGAGGGAGAGGGAGAGGGAGAGGGAGAGGGAGAGGGAGAGGGAGAGGGGGATCATGCCTGGACATGCCAGGATTCGTTCTGGGTTTGTGTTGGGCCCATTTGGTTCTACCATCACAACCAGTACTCCCACATCCTTCTTGACAGGGCTGCTCTCAATCCTATCATCCCTCAGCTTGTCTTAGTACCAAGGCTTGCACCGACCCAGGTGCAGGACCTTGCACTTGGCTTTGTTGAATCTCATGAGGTTCACATGGGCACACTCCTCAAGCTTGTCCAGGATGGCATCCTGTCCCTCAAGTGTGCCAACCATACCACTTAGCTTGGTGTCATCTGAAAGCTTGCTGAGGGGGTACTTGATCCTACTGCCTTTGTCACTGATGAAGATATTAAATATGGCCATCATTAAAATTAATAAATAGGTTGTATTTTTTCCCCCTCTACTGCTGAAACCCAGCCTGACAAACTCCAATACATAGGAAATGTACTGCAGCCAAACTGCAAACTCTGGGAAATAAAATCTGGTGCTGGAAACTGAGAACCGATAAAGCCCAATGTTGCTGTGTAAGCACTGAGTTGCTAATGATGCTTTTGTCTTCCTAATCTAGAGAAATAATTTGTTTTCCCACAAAACAAGGAAGATACAGATCTTTTTGCACATTGTGAGGGGTTTTCCCCCTCCTTTATTCTGCTGGTTTGTTAATGAAAATAAAGAACTCAGTAATCTGGCCCTAGAATTTATTATTTATATTTGCAAGTCATCAGGTCTTGGTTTAGTCTTTGTTTAGTTTTTTTTGACAGCTGCGAGCCATTCTGGCATGCCTTTAGGTTTATGACATCCTGCTGTGTAAGGATATATCAACTGTGGTTCCTAGATGCCTTTTTATCAATGGCTGAGGTTTTTTATGCTATGCTAAATTATATCACAAGCTATTAAGACAGGTTATGCATTTGTTGGTTTAAAAACATCTCTAATTGCTACACTGTGCTAAAATATTGTCGCGTGTATGCTTCAGGCATGATTTCTTTGCTAACAACCTATTATGTATTCATAGGAGCAACAATACCAATTCATACCATGGGGAATATTATTTAATTTGGCAAATAGAATATTTTTACTATTCATATGTTGTTTAGAGTAAACATACCCCTGAAAGCAAACACAAAGACAAATGCGCTACGTGCTCACGTTTTGGTAACTCTTTTGTTTTACTTCCACCAAGGCCTGGATTCGTCATGTACAAAGGGAAAATCTCTAGGAGCTTTAAAGTAAAATAAAATTGGTTTTGATTTAGTTCAAGTCAACCATCTCATTTAAAATTAGCCCAGAGGTCTTGTAGAAATGCTAGTAATCTAAACATAATAATGCACATTGCCCAATTGCTTCTGTATATGATATAGGTTCAGTGCTGTAGTGCTTTGACAGCCCATTACTGAATGTAATGAACAGCTATTTTTAAACAGAAGAAATTCAAGTTGACAGCTTGGCAATGAAATTCAGCTAGTGGCATAATTTTTGTCATCTTCGGTATAGAGAATGGATTTCAGTTTAGTTTAAAAAAAATAATGTATCATGGACGTCGTGAAGCAAGAAATTTTTTGCTTCGGTTTGCTAAATACTTTTTGAAGTGCTTGAACTAAAAGCTGCATTTTCTCCCGTCCTGAAACCTGTGCTCCTGTCACGGTAGCTCTCTGTGAGGACTCAGTGATTAATACAAATAGGTTGAAATCTTCATGAAGAGACTCTACCGGAATGGAATTTATAAGCCCAAACACTTTTAGCTTTTAGTTTAGTAAGTGAAAGCTACTGTAGCTCTGTAGGCATTTCAAGGGGGATTTAAGTATGAGTCAATAGGAAACTATGAGAAGGGACAGAGAAAGTAGTTGCCAAATGTCTCGGTCCGGAGAGGGAAAGAGACTCAGTTCTTTTGAATATTCCTGTGCTGTGAAATGAGAGGCACAAACGAGGCCAAAATATCAACAGCTAGGCTATTGATTACATAAATAAAGTGGATGGATCAGAAGGGGAGAGAGAGAGAAAATAGAGAGGGAGAGAGAGAAGAGAGAGGGAGAAGAGGAAAGGAATTATTTTACCACACCCCTCACCCCCCCACACCCCCCCCAAGACGGTTTGAGTCTGTGGAGGAAAGAAAGGTGCTGCAGGAGATGTTGGGTCTGTAGAGGAAGGGTGACAAGGGTTTGGCTGTAGAAGAGGTGTGGTCCTCTGGGCAGCTTCTTCAGCTCCATGAGTTGCAGCAGGCAGAACTTAGGACACGGAGAGAGGGTTCCAGGCTCCATGATGATGTCTCTGTCATTTTCCCTCTCCTGGTATTCTCTCCGTTTTCCTTCTCAGCAGCATTGTCCTTCTCCTGTGTTCTTCTTCATCTGTGTTTTCCTTCTGTGTTTTTCTTCATCTGTGTTTTTTGGTTCTGTGTTTTTCTTCTTCTGTGTTTTTGGTTCCCTGATTTTCTTCTGCTGAGCCAGTAGTTGCTCAAGTCTTTTATACAGTTTTTTAGTCCTTAGCTATGTGTCCAAGTATTGTCCCTCAGGAAATCAGGGGCCAGGTGGTGAATCCATTGTCTCACCATCCTGCCTTTCCGGGGTACCTGATGGGTCTTGTCTTACGCATATTCCCGAGGGTGGCCTCGGTCCATTGTTGTGAGGCCAGCTGTGGGCCAGTGAGCAATGTTATCTTTGCACCTTCCCAGGAGTCGTTACCCAGTGGCTCTGCCCAATGCACATCAGCTATTGTCTGGGCAAGCACCAAAGGTGATTTTATCTTTGTTGAGTCACACCAGGGGAGACACGCTTTAGTCTCTCACACCAAACTGCAGGTATTTTGTGGTAGAAATCTAAAACTTCAGGCCAGGCTCCCATCTTCCAACCCTGACTGATACTATGATACTATGATCTACCATTTTCCTTACCTCAGCTGGCTACGGCGTGGGGAAGCTAATAAGATTCTGCTTTCTTTCAGTATGGGTGCAGTGTCATTCACTCAGGGCTTTCTGAAACAGCCTGTGGTAATAGCATATATTGGGTTTGTGTGGCAAGGTTTTGGTAGTTGGGGAGGACTACAGGGTGGGCACTTGCCATCCAGATAAGGTCAAACCACCACACTGCACTAAGCCAACACCGATGGATGGATTAGCAAAATTAAAAAGTGATTTTATGGCTGTCCCACCCTCCTGTCCCTGTTTCTTTTGCTTGAGGAAAGGAAAGGTGCTCTTCTGGCCTGCTCTGCCTTCCCTGAACTTCGCTATGGTATTACAGTAAGACAAGTTTAACGTTTCTGGCTCTTCTCAGTTGAGGTAAACAAAAAGAACAAAAAGAGTCAAGCCATACCTCTTGGGGTCATTGGTGAGCAAGCCTAGGTTAAGGAGGAGGACACTCCTTTTGCAGGGACTAACTTGTGTGCTCCTCCTGTTCTTTTCCTGCTGGATTGTTAGGATCCAGTGGTTCTGTGACGTGATTTTTGGCACACCTAACAGCTCTGACTAGCCCCCTCCTTCTTTCATATAAGGCTCATGAAAGCCTACTGGACTGAGCACCATGTCAACCTTTTCTATGGTTTCATGTTGCCATTCATTTCTTCCAGCTTCTTCCTATATCCATTAGATGTTTTCCAAGGCAGCCTACAAATTTCTCCTTTGAAGCTGTGTTTCTCTTCCATGTGCTGTAAGTACACTGAAGTTTGGTGATACTTACATGGAGTGAAGCAGTAATACCGAGATACAGAGCTCCCAATAATTTTCCGAGATACCATGCAACTCCTTCATTTAAATTATTTTTGGGAGGTGCTGGTAGGGGTTTTTCATGTGCAGTTTTGTCTGTTGATCTCATCATGTTTTCACTGTGTTGTGACAAACCTGCTGAAAGACCACTCTTTTAAAGAGAACCCCTCAAACGGTTTGTTGGCAAAAAGTGCTGAGGAGTGTTTGGTGAGAAGGGGCCTGTGACACAGACAGAAAGCTCATTCTGCAGAGTTGCAGTTTATCAGTTCCCACAGGATTTGGGGGAAAAAGGACAAACTAGTAAAGATCTATAAAGTGGTATGTGGGGATGATTCAATAGGCTTGTCATTTGAATGATCCTTCTGTATTTCATTTGTATTTCACATGACTTGCTGGAATGTGTCCAGAGAAGGGCAACAAAGTTGGTGAGGGGTTTGGAACACAAGCCCTATGAGGAGAGGCTGAGGGAGCTGGGGTTGCTTAGCCTGGAGAAGAGGAGGCTCAGGGGTGACCTTCTTGCTCTCTACAACTACCTGAAGGGAGGTTGTAGCCAGGTGGGGTTTGGTCTCTTCTCCCAGGCAACCAGCACCAGAACAAGAGGACACAGTTTCATGCTGCACCAGGGGAAGTTTAAGCTGGAGGTGAGGAGAAAGTTCTTCCCAGCAAGAGAGATTGGCCATTGGGATGTGCTGCCCAGGGAGGTGGTGGAGTCACCGTCCCTGGAGGTGGTCAAGAGTTGAGTTAGTCCTGAGGTGTTGGGTGATAGGTTGGACTTGATGATCTCTGAGGTCTTTTCCAACCTTATTGCTTCTCTGATTCTCTGATTCTGTGAAGTGCCCAGTAATCACCAGCTAGTCTGTATTCTTTGGGGTTTTTTTTCCTATTTTAATTCTTATTTTAATATAAATTTGTTTTGAAATGGAATCTTCTGAAAACCAAGGAAGGCCAGATTTTAATTTTGCATTCATTTGTGCATGCAGGTTGGCTGACCCAAGGGAATTATCATGCAGGAATGATAACAAGAGAAGAGGAGTGTTATTTTGCCTTTCTGGATGCACTTTCAAGCACTAGGGCTCATATTTTTCTTTTAAGTATTTGGAAATGTGTCTGACCCCATAATTTAATGAAATCCCCATGTTAGTGCTTGGGAAAAAAAAAAGTGAAGGGCATGTTTGCAGTGCATCTTCCTGCAGGGTAGGTTTCAGCATCATGTGGAGTACTAACAGTGTGCACTAGTTGGCACCCTTGTTGATTACTTCCATCGAAAGAACAAGGATTAAGAACCAAATTGCAACCTCCCTGAAGAAAATCTTTCAAAAGAATAGTTACCTGGAAGATTCTGTTGACTTTGACTTTCTGCATTTGTCTGAGGTTTTTAGGGGAACAAAACATAATACTCTTTTTTCCTTTTCCATTCAAAGACATGAATATTCAGTGTTTAGTCAGGGTCATATAGAACAGGCTACCTAGGAATGAAATTTCTTTATCTCAGAGAGATTCCTAAGTGCAGAAGTGTGCCAATATATGGCTGAATAGGTGATTCACTGAACCTCATTCATAAAATGATTCTTCATTTCATTAGAGCTTAAATGACAATGTGGGGAATATAGTTCTACATTCTTCTGTTAATCATGCTAACCCCTTTTACTGGATATCTGTAGATGTTTTAGTCTTGAGAGTTATAGCTTATTTAGGGTTTAGAGACCACCTAGTAAAACACCTCACACACTGTGATTCCTAGTGTAGTAGAATTCTTAATTGTGCCCCTCAAGTAAACTACATAAACTGTTTCATAAAGGTTTTTTGACTATAACAAGTATATCTTTCTTCCAAAGCCAAACAAGACTGACCAAAATGGAGGAATGGATGATGTGGTCAACAAGTAGAGCAAAACAAGAGGGTGTTTTTGTGGTGCCAAACAGCAAGGCCTCATGGTCAATGACTGAAAGAATTCTGACCACAATTTAGTTCTGCCTTCTCATCTGAGACAACACATACTAACAACAGGTGCCTGTAGGAGGTTGTGACCAGAGGAACTTAACCAGTGAATTCTGTACTCCTTAGCAGGCACTGCCTTGGTTGAGTGACCCAGCTTTTCTCCTTCACCCTTCTATGTTAAGCACTAACACATCCATGGAGTTCATCTCAGGGTGTGAATGGCTGACTAGTAATTTAAGTGGTGGTGCCTGAAAGGAAGATTATAAAGCAAAGGACAAGTGAATAAAGAATCAGAAATAAAAGCTCCTAAATTGGTTAGGCTGTTGTTACAGTATCTCCTGAGCTAGCAAACGTACAGAAGAATTTTTGGAACTTGGTTCCTCTTTTGGGGGAACTTTCTAATTAGAGCCTGTGCTGTTACTCTTCAAAAACTGATGCTTTGGTTACCTCTGCTCTTGTGAAACCGCTTCCCAATTGCTCTTTCCAGCATCCACTGTAATCGTAGCACGAATCCCTATTATGATGGGCACATAACTCCTTTTCTGTCTTTTGCTGAAGAGCAAATACCAGCCCTGCTTGATAGCTCAACAAACAGTTGTGCTGGAAGACAGCTGTCAGTCTGCCTTAACACTACTTCCACCAACCTACCGCAAAGTAACTTTGCTGCTTCAGTTGGATTTTCTGGTTTGTAGGCCCAAGTGTGGTTGTTCCTCTACAAAAGTAAGTGTCTGCATTCTGCCAAGAAAATGATTTTGAAAGCCCCTGTCGTTGTAGTTATTCAGAATTGTGTCATATTCCGAAGCAGAAGAGAAGACCTTATATTCAAAATGTTTTATATGTACAGTTACAGTGGAGTTTTGCCCTAAGGAGCCCTTGCAAGCGTTCAGCTGGCTTTGTGTCGTTTAGTTCTTTACTGCTTTTCTTTTTGGTATTACATTCCCTTCTTTTCCATAAGTAACACCACTCATGAAACATTTCTGGAAAGCAGTTTGTATGTCTGAAATACCATGAACTTCTGAGGAGCAGTTATTTTAATTACCCTGACTGCATATGAATATATGAAATTTACCCAAAAGAGAGGAGTGAGGGAACCCTTATAAAAAGCATTGCAAATCACTGGCAGTTTTGGGCTTCTTCATGCTTTCATCTCAGGACAAGTTAGAATAATTCCTTAAACGTCCTTAAACTGGTACAAAGACTCTAGCTTAGAGCTGCTTATAACACATCAAGTTTCAAACTCAAAGCACAAAATACAAGCCTTGTATTTCTGCTCTGACTGCCTGAGAGCAGAATGGGTGCTAACAAGTCTCCTGCTTACATACGTGTCCTGGAGGCTTACTGGAATAAAAAGGGAGCTGCCTCATAGGTTTCCCTGTGCTGCAGGATCACTGCAAGAAGGAAGATCACATCTTCTCCTCAACACAGATGTCCCCATAATGTACATCCATTTGTAAAGCTTACTGCCATTTCCTTACACTCGCTTTTTCTTCTGTGCCACTGATGCAGTTAGCAGTGCGTGTGCTTTTCTTTTTGTAAGAAGTAACAGCCTGTTAAGTAGATTTCAACTGGGGTTTTGGGTAACCACATTCTGCCATTCATCAGTATCAGCTAGGAGGGCAGAAGGGCTGGGACATTATTCTGAGGATTGTTCTATGATAATTTTTGGCATCACAGCATATCAGGGAGTGCAAGAGGGAGCTGGACTGGTGGAATCAGACTCTACCTCCCCTCAAACAGTCCCAACAGCCATGCAGAAGTCAGGAGACTGAGGGGTCCCTGCCCTCTTGCCAGCTTCCCAAACAGGATGACTCAGAAGCTGGAGGTCAGTGGAGACAAATTCCTCCCAAGTGTGGCAGGTGTGGCACCCCAATAGCTACTGACCACCCCCCAGCTGCCCCTGAAGAATAGATTTGCTGTTCTTGGTGAACCTGTTTTTACCAAAAGCAATGTTGGAACCAACCAACAGCAGCTATGACAGCTTGTCTGGTTTATGTCATTCGGAGAGGCTAGGAGGGAGCAAGGCTACTATCAAAACATCTGCAGTTAAGAAGAAAAGACAGCTGCTTGTCACTGGGGACTCGCTTCTGAAGGGTGTTGAGGGTCATCCTATCTGCAGACCTAATCCACTCCTTAAGGAAGTATGTTGCCTCCTTGGGGCCAGGGTTAAGGATGTAGTGAGAAGACCTGTGATGAATGGTGAAGGGGTCAGGAGCACAAGTAGTATTTGTTTCTGTCCCACCATTAGCTATGCCTGATGAGGGCATGAACATGAAGAGCCAGAGATTAATGCCTGGCTACGGAATTGGTGCCAAGGGCGACTCTACAAGACCCCAGGCCTGCTGACTATAGATAGGAGTTGCTTGTCTCAAAGAGGAAACTAGCAGGGCCAGCTGATAGGTCTTTAAACTAATTTCAGAGGGGGAAGAGGGGAAAAGCTAGGCTTACTGAAGACAAGCCTGGGACATTTGTGAGGCAGGGTATCAGCTCCACTGCTATCCCAGAGGCTGCAGGGGATGCATGGTCCTGTCCCCTCTGTTCCTTTTCCCACGTTACCCTGGCTTTCTGCAGGAAGGAGGGGGGGTACTGGGACCATGTCTAGACACCTCAGGGTCTGTCTGGGTTTGTGCTGGGGCCATTTGGCCCTACCATGTGACTGGGACTTGCTAGGGATATGCTTGGGGCTTCTGTTAGCTGCTTTGTCTGTTAAGGGCTTCCAGGACTGCTTCTGTAAGTGGGACTCTGGGACTCTGAGACTCTGCAATGCAAGGGATTCTACAACTCAGCAATAAAGGACTTCTGGGAGGACTTCTGAGCTTCTCATTCAAGGTCAGACTTGATGTGGCCCCCTAGAAGTTCTCTGCATTTCTGGAATCTCGTTGCTATATGGCAATGGGGTTCATGCCTTTATTTGTCACCCAGTGGCCCCTGAATCAGGAGGAAAACAACAGGGGCAAATCTTTCGGTGGTGCACAGTAATAAGTCAAGGAACAATGGATACAAACTTGATCATAGAAGGTTTCACCTCAGCATGAGGAGAAACTTCTTCACAGTGAGGGTGACAGAGTACTGGAACAGGCTGCCCAGAGAGGTTGTGTAGTGTCCTTCTCTGGAGACTTTCAAAACCTGTCACGATGCATTCCTGTGCAGACTACCCTAGTTGATCCTGCTTTTGGCAGGGGGATTGGACTCAATGATCTCTGGAGGCCCCTTCCAGCCTCAAACATTCTGTGATTCTGTTAAGATGACTATACAATGTGTGCCTTTTAACTTTCACAATTTTTCCTGTTAGGATGTGATTTCAGTGTGCCCTTAAAACAGTATTTGTAACCTTAATGTATTGTGTTCAGCTAAAGCAAGATACTGAAATCAGCATGTTTTGAATGTTATGATGCTGAAGTTTCCCTGAACGGCTTCTGAAGAGAATCAAACCAGCATTTTAAAAAGATCACACTGTAAAATAGAATAGAATAATACCAATAGAATAGACTAGAAAACAGCACCCAAACCAGTAATAACCTGCTGTCCACTCCTCACATCCCCCAGCCCCCAACATTTAATCAGCAGTCTTTTTAGCTGATAGAATCCTAAGTGATTTTTCTTTCCTACTTAAGGCCATTCTAGATATGCTTGCTAAGTGGGCCTAACAGTACTAGCATACAACTCATGATGGAAAAGTGCTTGAAGTTCAGGGGGCATTTGTCTCCCTTCTCACAAATTCATTTAAGTACCAGTCTTGCCATAGCTTTAACTGGGGCAGACAACCATACAAATGACTTGAGATAAAATGAAAATAATGGACTGAGCTAGGTGCCGGGGGTGGTAGTTACACTGCATGCACATCAATAAGCATTGAGTGTTATTCTATGCTAATGTAAGCCTGATGGATCAGCTTTCGCTTTTAGCCTAGAGGACCATTAAGCACTAGAAGCTGGGTCAAACTGATATAGTAAGGCAGACCTACCCTAACGGCTGGCAACGGTAGTTAACAGGCATTAATTTGCTGTGTGTGAGACTAATACTGTTAAAAATCTTCATGGTCACCACAAAGATCAGAGCAAGAATAATACTTCTTTGTTTAATTTGCTTTTGTAAACGACTCATTTTAGAAAAATAACCCCCAACCCTGAAGGTGCAAAACGTGAATGGAGCAGGGAGCAGTCCTTTTGGACACAGTTCATGCACTATTGCACCTTACACAGAATGAAAACATTTCCTATGATTTTCAAAACATGTTTGTGTAGATCTGATTCCAAAGAGAGTTTTCCCCTCATCATCTCAAGAAGACCATAATAAAGAGTTGTGTTTATTCAGTTACTGTTTAAGTAGGTGGCCAGACTTAGCTAATATACATCTACATATAGAAGAGTTATTTATTTCCCATCTGTTCTTTAAATATTTTTATTCACTTCCCCCCCTGCCCCGATTTTATTGCATGTGTAGAACTGCTGTGTAGAGCTTTAGATAACCAAAATTACATTGGCAATGCTGAATAAAAATCAATATAATGTGTTAAATAAGGTGTGTCATTGTTGTCTTTTAATGGTATGTTGAGAAACTAGGCTGTAGTTACTTTAGGCTTTAATCTTTTTGTTCTGATGGTGTGGCCTTATGCACTCTGAGCCTTAGCTTTGTTGAGGTGTATTCACAGTTTGTGCTGTCAGGGCCACAGTTTGTGGTTCCATATTGTGTTTCATCTGTCTGCTATTGGGTTGGTGTTGTTTTCCTTCTTGCTAGTACAGCAGAGCTTGGTGGGGGCGGATGAAGTGCTCCATTGGAGTAACACCTTCTCTAAATTTAGGAGACTTCTCTTGCTTGTCAGCACTCCTGCATAACAAAACCATTGTCATACTGAGTAACAAGACATGGGTCCAGATTACCTGGCCTTCAAATCATCTTGGTGTTATCTGAGTGATACAGAAACAATAGCTGTTTACTGTGCTGGATCTTGGAATAAAAAATTCTCTCTGTCCTTCTGGTTTGGGGCACTTTAAAGGGGGCAGATATTGTTTATTGCTGATGTCTTTTCGTAGCAGGGGTAGTACTTCTCTATTATGTGTAAAAAGGGGAGAGTAACTCCTCACAAAATGGGATTGAAAGTCCAGAAATGAAGTGTATTTTTGACAAAATTCTAAGGAATAAAACCTCAAATCAAAACAAACACATGCCCCAACCCCAAAGCTTGTCATTTCCTTTCATTTCTAAGGTCCTAAGAAAGGAGAAAGAATAATATATACTGAAGAGCTGAACAGCCTGTCTGTGACAGTGCAGGATCTGCAGATGACTGTTGTAGAGGATCTAATCTACTACCAGTGGAAACATTTGAACAAGTTGTAGCTCAAGGATGGAAATGAATGGAATATGCACAAGGGATTGTTTTGTATCACACCTATAAGGGTTTTTTTGCATTTTCTGAAGCTTGGCTGTACCAAGCAACAGCTTCAGAAAATGTTTCATGCCCATTTCCCCAAAGGTAAGATCAGACTTCAGTATTTCCTGTCCAAACTGTCAACAGAAAAGAGCATCCACCTTGAGTAGACTTCTGCAAGAATTTAGTGAAAAGAGAAAATACAATACAATAAACCAGGTTGGAAGAGACCTTCAAGATCATCGTGTCCAACCCATCAACCAATCCAACCCACCTAAACAACTAAACCATGGCACCAAGCACCCCATCAAGTCTCCTCCTGAACACCTCCAATGATGGTGACTCCACCACCTCCCTGGGCAGCCCATTCCAATGGGCAATCACTCTCTCTGTATAGAACTTCTTCCTAACATCCAGCCTAAACCTGCCCTGGTGCAGCCTGAGACTGTGTCCTCTTGTTCTGGTGCTGGCTGCCTGGGAGTAGAGACCAACCCCCACCTGCCTACAACCTCCTTCAGGTAGCTGGTCTGCTAGGTCTCATTCACATTTGCTTTCTAAGAAATGAACTTAAAAAGAACTAAAATCAGATTTTTGTGAAACAGTCCTACGAAACATCTGCTAGGAGGAGAGATGCAGTCTTCCTCAGAGGGAGATAATACCAGGTGATCTGAAACCACTAATAATATCAGTTCTTATAAACTTTAGCAGGAGGCAGCTTGCCTAGGGAAAGGGTTGGGATGCTGCAGGTGACAAAGCTTATTAAGATTATATGTGTTGATGGGGAATTCCAGGCATATACCTAACTTGTCATTCCAATATAAATTGGTGACTGAGTGAATTGACTCTGGGTCAGATCTCTCATTCATTATCATGACCTGTTGTCTTGTTGATTGGCTGGGAACAGACTCAAAGGCGACTAAGACTTCTAGGAGTGACATAGAACTTTGGAAATTGCATCCTGAACTGCCCACAGCAAGTAAGAGAAAGTGAAAATGCTTTGGATACTGCTGTGGAAAAGAAGAGGTTAGAGAATAGGAGGGGCTTTCACTAAGATGTTGGGGTTTTTTTAGTGTTTGCCTTCAGTACAAACAGACTTCTTAATTGTGTAAGGAAATGCAGATTAAATTGTGCAAGGAAATGCAGATTAATTCTCACCATTTACTCTGAGGTCTGTGACTTCCTAACACTTTGGCTTTAATGAAAATGAGAGTGGTTTGGAGAGGAATGAAATTTTTCATCTGGGACCTGTGCATACATGTAGGAAACCCAGGTTAAAAGGCAGGCTGTTCCCATTCTGTGTTTGCTTGACTTAACAGGGGAAGAAATAATGAAAGTGGCTACTACGAATTGTGATGGGGAAACAAATATGAACTGAACTTGTGAATTGCTGCATACATAAACTCAAAACTTTGACAAGAATTTTGAATATTTTGGTATAAAATTTGGGCAAATAGGTGCTGTTTCTCTTTGAGAAAGTGTTTCTGAAGAGGAGGACAGGATGTCTTAAATATGGAAAATGGAGTGTAATTTGAAACAGAAATGAAAAAATAGTGCAAGTTTCCAGTGAATCACATTTGAATGAAAACATCTTAGTTCATAGTATCATAGTATCAGTTAGGGTTGGAAGGGACCACAAGGATCATCCAGTTCCAACCCCCCCTGCCATGGGCAGGGACACTCTACCCTAGATCAGGCTGGACAGAGCCTCATCCAGCCTGGGCTTAAACACCTCCAGGGATGGGGCCTCAACCACCTCCCTGCACAACCCATTCCAGGGCTTCACCACTCTCATGCTGAAGAACTTCCTCCTCACCTCCAGCCTGAATCTCCCCACCTCCAGCTTCATTCCATTCCCCCTAGTCCTATCACTACCTGATAGCCTGAGAAGTCCCTCCCCAGCCTTCTTGTAGCCCTCTTCAGATCCTGGAAGGCCACAATGAGGTCACCTTGGAGCCTTCTCTTCTCCAGACTGAACAGCCCCAACTCCTTCAGTCTGTCCTCATAGGAGAGGTGCTCCAGCCCTCCGCTCATCCTTGTGGCCCTTCTCTGGACACCTTCCAGCACCTCCAAATCCCTCTTGGAATAGGGGCTCCAGAACTGGAGGCAGTACTCCAGGTGGGGTCTCACCAGAGCTGAGTAGAGGGGGAGAATCCCCTCCCTTGCCCTGCTGGCCACACTTCTCTTGCTGCAGCCCAGGATCTGATTGGCTTTCCGGGCTGCAAGTGCACACTGAGAGCTCCTGTTGAGCTTCTCGTCCACCAGCACCCCCAAGTCTCTCTCCTCAGGGCTGCTCTCCAGCCAGTCACTGCCCAGCCTGGATTTATGTCTTCATGAGACATTTCCTGTGTTCTTTACAAAATAGCACAGTAGGTCTGCAGTGACTATGTAGATATTGTAATACTCTATCTTCAAAGAAAAACACAGTCTAAAAGCTGTTTATACCATATATACAAGATTCTAGAATTCAACTGATATAGAATGGAAGTACAGGGTTTTAATAATTCTCTGGAGCTCAAGAACTTTGAAAATGGAAATGATGTACATCATGGTCCATGTGGTTCTCATTCAGCTTTTTCTGTCCTAGTCAGCTGAAGTGACCTGCAGCCTGTGAGTATGAAGTTAACAATGGGCATTTGCAATCCATTTATTCTTTTAATAATTCTGTGCAGTACATTAATAGATGTAGTTTACTTTCAGTGTGCTTTGGGTAATGTCCTTATGTTAAGTAAATTGAGAGATTGTGGGAAGTAATTGCCTATTGTATTTTTTATTGTTTTGTCCCTTTGAAGATACAGGGCTTCATAATCACATCAAACTATTAGTGGTGACCTACTCTTTTAAAGTAAGTCAAGTAATCATATCCACACTATCTAATTACATGATTTCAGTAGCAAAATAAGAGACTGCAGTGGCAATGGGAGATACAGCAGGAAGGGAAGTATTATAATTTCCTTTTTCTTGAAGACTGGATTCAAATCAAATTCAGCCAGGAAAAAAAAAGAAGAATGATTTAATGTGTGGGTTTGACAGGATTTTAGGGCATATGCAGGATTATTACATGACTTGCAGAATTGTTAGGTTTGATTCAAAGAGGACTGGGTTTGGTCTACCTGGACTATAGAAGCGAGACAGGCAAGATTTTGAAAGTGAGATAGCTTATTCAGGATATGCTGAAGAAAATTAGTAGTTCATACCTATGAAATATGATAATTTAGGGCATGGAAATAATACTACAGATTATAACATCCATGACATACCCTATCACTGAGTGCTTAAGCACCTGGCCCCTCATGCTTTGAGCTATGTATGATTAGTGATATGCAAGCTACTTTAAATACAGGGTGTTATCTACCGAGTCAAGCACTTTTTCCTGGCCATGAGCTGCTAGAATGAAGCGGAGGGCTGCTGCTGTTGCCGCTTCCCTACCTGCACTTTTCATTTGGGTAGTAATCTCTTCAGTGTGCACTTTATCTCACCCCCTTTTTTTTTTTTTTTAATTTCTTGCTTGCATAGCAGCAATGAATACATGAATATAATTACTTACCTACTTACTGTACTAGCATAAGTTGCAGGCAGATGGTGAACAGCAAGCTGGGGATGATTATATGGTAAACCCACTGATCTCTATAAAAAACATCCCGGGGAAAACATATAGGGCAGTTATGAAGAAGATCTAGATGATCAAAACAACTAGGGAATGGAAGAAGGCTGAATGTGATTGGGTGACTTAATACAGGGTTATCAGAAGTAGGAACACTTCCTATATAGTTAAGTATAACCACCTGTTTTGATTCTACAAAGGCATTTCAAATCAGTAGGAATACTATTTTTAAGGCTTGTGAGATTGTTCTTACAAAACACTTGGTTTTGATTGAACAGTATCTGGAATGGGCTTTTGGTCTCTAAAATTAGAGAGACATCAAGATGACAGGTCCAAACCGTGAGTTACTACAGTAATGAAATATTTTAAAGCAATATCCATTCCTAAAACAGAGGTGAACAGGAACTTTTGTAAAATGATGGGTATTACTGGCAGAAAAGCAGTGATCTCTTTGCTGGATTGCTCTGCCTGAATAGGTAGCCTCTTGGGGAACAGATTTCCTTTCCTTTGAAAATTAAATGTAAAACTGAGTTTTCAATATGTCTGCTTTCCAGCCTGAAGGGAAATATTCAAATAATGATCATTAGAGCACACCAAAACACCCATAGGAGAGAGGCAAGACACATTAGGCTCTGGTGCCCCAGACTTTCTTTAAAAAAAAACCTTATCCCAAGCAGGTGATGTTTGGCTGTTTGGAGTTTGTTTGTTTGTTTATTTATTTATTTATTTATTATGTGCATGTGTGCTTATTTCCATGCAAGCTGTAATGGCCAGGGAGTGGTTTCATGATGTTAGCCCAGTGGAGGAGAGTGGTATCTCCCCTTTCAGTGGCAGCAAGTGTATCAGCTTCATGCAGTACTTGGCCTAACTGCCCACTGCTTTCCTGCCCCCTTTGCTAGATTTGTGTGGCTGTCCTCTCTCTCGTGTTGGGTAGACCAGCTGTATCTGATGAGTTAGTCACTAAATCTAAAGGACAAATTGGTTCTGTGTGTGTGTGGATTAGCCTTTTGCTGGTCTTACTGTACCAGTATCACCGAATCCAGTGCAGAAGTGGCAGTAGGAATGTGCTGTCATGACCAGGAATGAGGTGGGTGAGGAGAGGAAAGAGGCATACAACTGCATCTCAAAATAGTTTAGATCCCTGAAAGTAGAAGTTATACTTAAGACAGCAGACCCAGGTTCGTATTTTCTCTGATTCAGATAGAGAAAAAGCTCAAAGCTGGTGAGATTTTACAATATAGTTCATAGTTAGACCAATATAAGGTCTAACTATGCCCAAAGACAGCTTCTGCACTGCTTGGTACAAACTCTGACTTGCATTTCCACCACTTCCCTAGTCACCAGCATGGTCACTGTATGATGTCAAATGACACTGGGGCTGGATGGGGTGGGGACTATTGATTTGTTAATAATGGTTAGTCTTAGACATTAGGAAAAACTTCTATACCAAAAGGGTTACCAAAGACTGGAACAGGCTGCCCAGGGAAGGGTTTGAATTGCCATTCCTGGATGTATTTAAAAGCCATCTAGATATGGTGCTCAAGTATATGCTGCATGAGTGGCCCTAGTAGAGCTAGATAATAGTTGGACTTGATGATCTTAAGGTCTCTCTTAAGGTTCTCTCTAGCAACCAGCACCAGAACAAGAGGACACAGTCTCAAGCTGCACCAGGGGAAGTTTAAGCTCGAGGTGAGGAGAAAGTTCTTCACCAAGCGAGTCGTTAGCCATTGGAATGTGCTGCCTGGGGAGGTGGTGGAGTCACTGTCCCTGGAGGTGTTCAAGAGGGGATTGGACGTGGCACTTGGTGCCATGGTCTAGTCATGGGGTCTGTGGTGACAGGTTGGACTCGATGGTCTTTGAGGTCTCTTCCAACCTTGGTGATACTGTGATACTGCCTTTTCCAGCCACAGTGTGTGAAATTTTTTGTAGGCCTAGCATTGTAAACCTAGGAGGTTTAGACTCTTCTCTAGGAGACTCAGTCATGGCGTGTGTTTGGCTTTTGTTTTCTTTCAGAGGAGTGGGGGGGGGAAAGTATCAGCCTCTGAAGTGAATTGAACTGTGCTTTATGACACTGCAGTAGTCTTTTTTTAATACTTAAAAAACCAAATTGACAAGCAAGGTGAAGGATAGCTTTCTGCCACTACTGGAAGAAAGGCTGAGCATTTCTAATACTGCTCCTTGATTTTCAAGCAGTGCTGTGTGGCCAAGTGTACAACTGGTGCGATTGTTTATGCCAATCAAAGAAATACTGGTGTCTTAGGGATATTATGCAGATATTTTATCGTGTTTCTTTCCTGGTTTTGTTATTTCTTTTGGGTGCTGAGTGATCTGAATAATATTTCTATATCAAACCTCAATGAATACAACTATTCTTTGCAAAACTCTGACTTGAATAATGGCCCTGTTTTAAGACCTTGCTCTTGTATTATGTTCTTTTTCATTTGCTCTAATCAACCCGATAGCAGAGTAGTATATGGGAGTCAATAGCTGCTTAGCTTTAATCTTCCCATTATCATTATTCCTCTTGTAGATCTGTGCCCAGTATTTGCTAATGTGTGCTACTTGATAGAGAGAATGTTTGTTATTAGAGTCTCTTTGCTGTAATGTTACTTTACCTATGCTTCTGAATACATTAAATCTACTTTAAATTTGCCCTTTTGCTCTGGCGTCCTTTACTGCCCATGCCAAGTCTCTCAGACAGGAAAGAATATGCCTTTATGTATTCAGATTAGAATTATGATCCCTAGGATTAAATGTAGAGGGGGTAGAGGCTGGAGAGAGAAAGGTGACAGTGTTGTAAAATTAGGTATTTTCTAGTCTTTCTACTTAAAGAATAGGAAAACTTCTGTCTTCTTCCTTAGTCAACAAAACTGCACTGATTGTCTACACAATTATTTGCTTTTTGATTAAGTCACATGTATGGATTTGAAAAATCTAACCAGCCAATAGTAGTACTTTTCCATGTCTGTGCATATATTCGTCTGACATTACTTGGGACTTTTAAGTTGAAGGCATTTTATTGTTTGTCATCTTCCTCTTTGTAAGGTTCTCCTGATGCAGCACTGGTGGGTTTGATGAAACTATTGCCTAAATGGAGCTGGTCTTATTCTACTTTAAAGTTTGTTGATTTTATTTCGACTTAGGCTGGTTTGGCTGTGGTCCCACTAATACAGCAGATAACACTGAGGTAGCAACGAGGGAATTTTTTGGTTTTCTGCCAAATCGCATTTATTGAACTGAATTGAGAGCTCAGGAGCTGCAATTTCCTATCCCAAGTCACCTTGCTACTGCTCAGACTCCAGGCGGAAGCTGAAGTTTGTTTTGGGAAACATGAAAATGCTTTTAAAGTTACGAGTGGGAGGGGAAGCTCGAGCAGAAGTGGGGACACCTGCTGTTAGCCAGCGCGCCTGCAGGCCCCGCCGCCCCGGCCGCGCCGACTCGGCTCCCATAGGGGGCAGCAGCCGCTGCCGTTTGGAGGCTGGCGGCGCTGTCTCAGGTGCCAGAAAGAGGGGATGCCACCGCTCAGTTTTCTGCCGCCAAGTGCTGCTCTCGGGAATGTGCGAAGTGAGAAGAATGCCGCTTGATTTTTTAGTTTGCCTTTGAGGTTTGACTAGTTATAAGTTACATTTATAATGTGGTTTGTAGACGGGTTTTAAGTGAGCCGTTCTTACAGTGCCGCGCCCCGAGGTACAGCTCCCTGAGCAGCCAGAGGAAAAGACCTGAGGGCAATTTTTAAAATGAGCAAATGCTTGTGAATTCTGATGCTGGGGTAATAAATTCTATGTTGTCGTGTAAGCTTTTTTTCTGACAGTCAGAAGATTTAATGGTGCGAAGTAAACAATATTACTTTACTTTAGAGAAGCCTGGCTGAAGCCAGGTTGCTTTTCTAAACCAGATTGATATTTGGAGCCCTCTTTAATAACACAGGTGCTATACTTCAAATTCTCTACATGTCTCAGAACTAAGGTAGCATACTTACTGGAGCATTTTCACTCTTCAGAATGAAGGAAAGAAGCTGGCCATTTGAACTTCACAAACTTAAGAGCATAGTTAATGTATCACAGCTGAGTGGATATCTGCTGCTTATAAATATACTTCCTCGTATATGCTGTCAAGCAAGTAGCTGTGCTGCTTTCATTTTTAACCTGTTATAAGTGACAAATTGAATTTGATCCTTTTTGTCAGAAGTACAACAGTACAAGAAATGTCATCCCCCGATGCTGAAAAGCTGGGTTTTTTTCCTGTATGTTTTTATCATACTAAGTATTTTACCCACTTCAGTGTTGTTGTTGTGTTTGGTTGGCTGGTTTGTTTGAATGCTGTTGAAAATCACTGAGAAACATGTCTTACTTGTTCTAAGGAGAAGGGAGTACAATCACCTCACTTGTTGTATAATTCCAAATAAAGTGGTAAGGAGTGGGCTTTCTAATATGACAGTGAGACAATACATAAAAACTGTTTACTCCTGTATCAGTGCAGTTCTCTCCTTTCTGGGTGAATGCATTATTGTACCCTCCTATGTATATAAATGCATCCTCCTTAAATAGAACATTTGCCTCACTAGCATTTTTCTGTCTCAAAGCCTTCCCTGGCTCTCTAGGATGTACTTTCATGTAGATGCCATATAATGTTGGAAACATCTCCATATTAGTACTTTGTCCAATATCACCAGAAGACAAAATTTCAAAGATGGATATTGTTAAATCCCTTTTACAGTAAGAAAGAAAAATAAATCTCCTTTGTTCTACATTTAACATTCTCACTGTGCTTTAATGGATGCTTAAAATGTAACAAAATTAAGAGCTTAAAGTGGAACTGTGGATTTGGGATTTTTTGTTTTGATGTGTCTGATAGTCCTATGTTAAGTCTGTAGAAGAAGAATTTACTTGGGGTTTGTCTTTAGAAAGAAAGTGAAGTTTTTTAACAGGGAAGTACTGCTTATTGCCACGTGCAGTGAGACTCGTCTGCTGTTTCTAAATCACAAGTGAGATAAATGATTTCATAGGGCCTTTGAAGATCAGCTGTTTTCAGTGAACTGTCTAAATGGAATCATTCAGGGGCAGAATTAATACATATAGCTTTGAAATAGTCCTTAAAACCTCTGAAAAAATGTTTTAGAAGATTGGACCACACCAAAGGAATGAATCAGTCAAATCTAGTTTGACGTGTTAGTGACAGTAGCTGTTTGGCAGACCTCTATGGGCCTGCTGCATGAATCAGGTGAGCAGGGTGAGGACCTTCTCCTGGCTTTTGTCTTCTTACAAACTGTGGCTGTGCAAGCATGGCATTCCTCTCTTACTGAGAGACAAAAGAAAACCATATTTTTTAATGTTTGAAAAGGTGAATAGAACTTTCAAGACACTCAAAACATTAATTAATTGCTGCACAGCTTTTCTTCCATGTTGACAGTGACTATTACTGACAATATTTTAGGGTTATTTTCTTAACTCTCATTGATTATTTTCTTAATTCTTCATCTGCATGTCATCAATTGTTCTTTGCTAAATATTATCCAGTAATTACCCCAGTAAGCAATGTTATGTTAAGAACAAATTGATTCAGAATTTCCCATAAAAATGTGATTTGTTATTCTTTTAATTCTTCAGTGTAATCAGTGACAGGGAACAAAATAGTTCTTGCTGTGTGCTTTGTTCTTTATGTGAATGTCAATCACTTCTCTGCACCTTGGAGAGTTTTTAGCTTTGAGAATGATAGCATATGACTTGAATTATGTTGAGCATTAAGGGTATGTCTGAGAGGTGATGAACACTCAGCTTATGTCAGTGTAAGCAAGCAATTTGGCAAGTGGAAGCAGATCATTAGATCAAAGCAGTTGGTGCTAAGGCTTATATGTTTGCACTGTAGCCCTTTAATACAGGGATTCTACCTCAAACTGTTACTAGTTTGCACCATTGAATTAAATGCTTTCACACTGTAGATGTAATTTGAAGTTGTTCAAGGCACCAGTCATTGTTTTGAACCCCTGTGTCACTGTTACAGTCTGTGTGCTGCACACCCAGAGCGGAACTTCCTGCTGAGTCTTCTGTGGAAAGAATCCAGGTCAACAGACCAAATCTCCTTCATAAAGGTGACACAAATGTGCTGAGCAAGCACAGCAAGGATGTTCAGTTCAGTTTCACCAGAGCATGTGTTTAGGTGTAGCCTCAACATTCCCAGTGCCTTCAGAATGCTCCAGAGGATGGAAAGACCTGGTGCTTTGGAAAGCGTCGGAAGGAAAGAGTTGTTACCTGTGCTAAGTCATCATCAAAACTGAGATGTATTTTGGGAATACAGCCCAAGATGTTAATGTTGCTTTTCATCATAACCTGTAACCTTCTGAAAATTTGTAGAGTGCCATTCCTGGGATGTTACACAATGAAGTTTAAGCATTATGGTTACATGTTATAGATTTTTAAGGTATAAATCCAGGGAAGGTTCCAAGCACTTTGCAAGGATGCATAAAGTACTGTTTGGAATATCACTGTAAGTTAATTTGGCTACTCTCCCCTGTTTCTGTGTGGCTTCATAAGGACCATTCTTCCCCCACCCTTTCTTTTTCATCATCACCACCTTTCATGGGTTTCATGCATGCCTCATTGCCTTTGGCTCTATCTTCATGCACCAAAGTTGCTTTTGTTGCAAAAGAGCTGATGTGAATTATTATCTTGTGTAGAATGCTGGTGGAAACAGAAAGGACAAGGACATCAGGAAAGTGGTATGTGTATAGTTTCTCTGAACCATGCTTCAGTGACTATCTTGTTTCCAACAGCAAGACCATTCTCTAGTATTAGTATTTCCTTCTCCTCGTACAGCTTCTTCTGCGTTGTCACCCAGAGTGGATGTGATGTCTCTTCAATGATCTTTTATTTCAGAACTGCTTATAAGAAATTAGCTTAATGGGAGTAAAATTGGTATGTTTGTTTATTTGAAAGAATATATTTAATGATAAAATTTCTATTTTTATGCCTCTTTTCCTCTACTTTTATATTAAATTTTAAATATCCATTACTGCCTGTAAGGCAGACTCTTGTCTTAACGTTTGTTGGGACAGCGGCCAGTATAAGAATATAAGAATCCTTGTGCTGTATTAGATCAAAGGTCTCAAAAGAGCTCCTCTTCCAGAGAGCTTAGTGAATCACAGAATCATAAAATGCTTTAGGTTGGAAGAGGCCTGCACAGGTCATCTAGTCCAACCTCCTCACAGTGAGCAGGGGCATCTTTAACTAGACCAGGTTGCTCAGAACCCTGTCCAGCCTGCCCTAGAATGTTTCCAGGGATGGAGCATCTACCACATCTCTGGTGACCTGATCCTGTGTTTCACCATCCTCATTTTGCCTGTTAAACTTTAAACTTTGTCGTCGTGACTGCCCTTTGCTGTATGTTTTTGTAATTTAAAAGACAGCAAAATATACATGGGGGCTCTAATTAATGTTGATGCAACAATTGAAGATGGTGCTTTAGCTGAAGACATTACCTAAACACTGGAAGATATATACTGAGACATCTCAACTTTTAGTCTGTATTAAATCTCTGAGTGCTGGCAATAGTGGTTACAAAACTGTTCTATTGCCTATTTTAGGAAGTAAATTGGTTTGGAGAAGTGACTGTCTACTTTCCTTCCCCCCAGGCTGAGGTGAAGTGGCTTGCTTATTGAATACTCTTACCCCTCAAAAGCCGTGTACGCAAGAGTGTATTTGTGATCTCTGCCTACACTGAAATAGTGATCTGCATACTGTTAAAGGGTATTTAAAGTAAATTCTCTCTGGGGTTAATAACCCTTCAACTATTCACTCTCTAGTCTAATCTTTTTCAGAACTGCCTTGAAAAACAAAATAGCTTGTTACAACTGTACTCCAAGGAAATTGTTGTGTGCTATACTTGAGGATTGAGCATAACATATGTGGCTTTTTCATCTCCATTTTTTTGTCCTCAGTAGTATTTTAGAAGTGCATCGGTAGCTTCCTTTTGCATTTTAAGCAGAAAGGAAGGGCTCATAGTTTCCCCCCCCCCTTTGTTTTGACATGTCACTTGCTTATGAGACAAGACATGTGATAAAACAGAAATTTCTGCAATATGGACTCATGTTTTGTTTGTTGATAGATATTCAGACTCTCCTCTATATGTAGAATTTCAAATGGACTTTATACAGACACTCAGTCTCCTGAGTACTTTCTAAAATGTCATTCGTTTTGCAGTATTTTTGTAGACAAAGTAATGCTCCTCTTCCTTTTAAAGCTCTGAAACATAGGCAGAGAGAGATTAAAACCCAAAGTTCCTTGTATTCAGTGCTTCTGCAAATGGAGAAATTCCGGGCTTTCAAGTTGCATACCCGAAGACAAGAAACGGATAATAGCTGTTTTGTGTACTTCTACTAGACAGGAGATAAATGTAATCTAACCACTTTATCAAAGCAGGATCAGGCTATGGAGCTCAGACGAGGTTACTCTTAGCTTTATCCTGTCTAGTCTTGAAAACCTCCAAGGATGAAGGCTATACAGCTTCTCAGAGCAGATTGGTCCAGTGCTGGGCTGTCCTTGTGGTGAAGAAGCTTTTCCTTTTCTTCCATTTGAAGCTGTTCTTGTTCAGTCCATTGCCTGTTGTCTTCCTGTCATGCACTTCTTGATAGTGACCTTGTAGGTTGATTATTTAAATGATTATTTAAATCTGTTTTTAGAATTTGGTGTGTTTCAAGAAGTGTGGTTAACTACATTTCAATATCTGAAGGGGACTTACAGGAAATCTGGGGAAGGACTGTTTAGGAGGGCTTGTAACAGTAGGGAAAGAGGCAATGGTTTTGAACTGGAGCAGCATAGATTTAGGTTGGACATAAGGAGGAAGTTCTTTACAATGAGAGTTGTGAAGATACTGAAACAGTAGTGTCAGGGATGTGACTGAGAGCCATCAGATTTGATGAGGACCAGGGCAGTGTGATCTAGTTGAAGGTATCCCTGTTTACTGAGGGGGGTTGGACAGGATGACCTTTGATGGTTCCTTCCAACCCAATGCAATCTGTGAATGTCTGGCTTCTGATGATTGTGTTGTAGGGAAAATTTGTCACTCTGTGTAAAGTTTTGCAGTGAATACTGGGAAAATGTTGAAGATGTCTTGCTGCACGGAATCACAAACTCTCTCTGGTTGGAAGAGACCTCAGAGATCATCCAGTCCAACCCTCCACCCAGCACTGAAGGGTCAGCACTAAACCATGTCCCCAAGCGCCAGGTCCACACGCCCCTCCAGGGACTGTGACAACACCACTGCCCTGGGCAGACAATCCCAATATTTGATTATCCTTTCAGTGAAGAAATATTTCCTCACCTAGAAATATTCCTCTCCAAGAAATATTTCCAGCCTGAACCTCCCCCGGTGCACCTTGTAGCCTTTTCCAGTTTAAGTTCATATATTTAAACCATTTTCCAAACAGATTTCAGGAGATCTCACACAAGACAAGGAAGCAGGTTTTCTTTTTGGGGGTAAGAGAGAAGGTTGCACTTGGTGGCAAGAACGAAGCAATCTGCTCTCAGAGAGGCATCCCTTTTCACTGTGAGTTCCCTTTAGGTTAGCTGGATTCAATCCTCTGAGCAAATCTAGTGGTCTATTAAGACTATGTGTTGTAGAGCTCTTGCTTTGTCTTGAAGAATGCCACATTTTGAATAGGTAGATGTGTTGGTTTCCAGAATTCCTATTTGGAGGTTGCTGATTATAGGTTGATCATAGGATCTGTACAGTTTAAATTTTCATAGCCTTTCTCAATAATTTTTCATTCTATTTTGACTACTGTAGTTCCTGTAATATGAATTTTCCTAACCTATTGTGTTGTTAGTTTAATCAATCTAGTGCCTAAAATGAAGGCTATCTATACACCTGTATTAGAATACAATAGAATTAACCAGGTTGGAAAAGACCTTTGAGATCATCAAGTCCAACCTATCACCCAACACCATCTAATCAACTAAACCATGGCACCAAGCACCCCATCCAGTCTCTTCCTAAACACCTCCAGGGATGGTGACTCCACCACCTCCCTGGGCAGCACATTCCAATGGCAAACGACTCTCCCAGTGAAGAACTTTCTCCTCACCTGGAGCCTAAACTTCCCCTGGTGCAGCTTGAGACTGTGTCCTCTTGTTCTGGTGCTGGTTGCCTGGGAGAGGAGACCAACTCCCTCCTGGCAACAACCTCCCTTCAGGTAGTTGTAGAGAGCAATGAGGTCTCCCCTGAGTATCCTCTTCTCCAGGCTAAACATCCTCAGCTCCCTCAGCCTCTCCTCACAGGGCTGTGCTCAAGGCCTCTCCCCAGCCTTGTTGCCCTTCTCTGGACATGTTCAAGTGTCTCAATGTCCTTAAACTGAGGGGCCCAGAACTGGACCCAGTACTCAAGGTGTGGCCTAACCAGTGCAGAATACAGGGGCCCTCTGCATAGCAGCTACCATGTGGAAAATCAGATTCCACATGAAGCATTACGTGGAGTAGTCAAATCCCATTGTGACAGCTTTCCAGTGCAGTTCTGTGCCAAGGAGACACAAGTCCTAAACAAAGAATTTTAATATTTCCACCCCTTCCTTCAACAGGAACAAAAAAGAAAATACTACCAAAAAAACTGGGTTCACTCAAAAAAGAAGATGTAACAAGGCAAATGACAGGGTTTAGGACTAGCAGCGTTTGATTCATCCGGGGTTTTTGAAGCTTGATCGTTTAATTCCGTCACACGAGCAGTAGTTTTTCATACATTTTATGCAAACTGTAAGTATTTTTTAACTTACTCTGAAAGGAGAGGAAATGTGTTACATTAAAGTGCATGTCATTTGCTCGTGCCTTTGGAGGCAGCAGACGTTTTATGGCAATTTGGAGTTATTTTTCTGTCAGTTTGTATTCCCATTCAATGAGACATGCAAAAAACCCTCACTTAAAACAACTCCCTTAGGGCTCACTCCTGGATGTCAGCATAGTGTGGGAGAGGTGTTGTGCGCAGCAAGGGCAGGTCAGAAAAATGTAAACCTCCAGTCACTTAGATGCGATGGTGCTCGCCGTTTCTTTGAAATCCTGGATGTGTAATTCAGTGAGGGGTTGGATATGGGGCTTAGGACACAGTACAGACAGACTTTTCTTCTTACTTGTAGACTTTGGAAATTTTGGTATAATTTTAATCTTTTAATAGGGGGTGTTTGTTTGTTTCCTTTTATTATATCCTACTTCATCCCGCTCTGTGCCACCTGCCTGTGACCAGAAGTTTATTGTGCAAACAGATGTGTCGTTACAGTGCAAGATTATAAAAACCTAAGGATGGGGGGGGGGTTGGTCTCTTCTCCCAGGCAACCAGAACACCAAAGCAAGAGGAACTAGTCCTCCTTCCAAGCTGTGCCAGGGGAGGTTTAGGCTGGCTGTTAGGAAGAAGTTTTTCCCAGCAAGAGAGATTGGCCATTGGGATGTGCTGCCCAGGGTGGTGGTGGAGTCACCATCACTGGAGGTGTTTAGGAAGAGACTGGATGAGGCACTTGGTGCCATGGTTTAGTTGATTAGATGGTGTTGGGTGATAGGTTGGACTTGATGATCTGAATGGTCTTTTCCAACCTGGTGAATTCTGATTACTCAGATTCAAAAGAATGACACTCATCACACAAATGGATTGCAGAAGTGATGGAGAGCTTAAATTGGAAAGCAGCAAGTGTTTTACAGAAGCTACAAGCACAGTGACAAAAGAAACCCAAAGCATACAGAGTCACCAGCAACAAGCTGGTGAGAGGCTTGAGCACAGCCCTGAGAGGAGAGGCTGAGGGAGCTGGGGTTGTTTAGCCTGGAGAAGAGGAGGTTCAGGGGAGACCTCATTGCTTTCTACAGCTACCTGAAAGGTGGTTGTAGCCAGGAAGGGGTTGCCTCTTCTCTCTAGCAACCAGCACCAGAACAAGAGAACACAGTCTCAAGCTGTGCCAGGGGAGGTTTAGGCTGGAGGTGAGGAAGAAGTTCTTCATGGAGAGAGTCGTTCACCATTGGAATGTACTGCCCAGGGAGGTGGTGGAGTCCCCATCCCTGGAGGTGTTCAAGAGGGGATTGGATGTGGCACTTGGTGCCATGGTCTAGTCATGAGGTGTGTGGTGACAGGTTGGACTCCATGATCTTCGAGGTCTCTTCCAACCTTAGTGATACTGTGATACTGTGATCTTGTGTGGCAGCAGCAGGATGCACCCAGCCTAAACTGCCACAAATAGTAAGGTGCAACAGAATGTAAGGGATATGTATCTTCAGCTGTCTAATTGGGTTGTTTATTTCTGATACATAACACTTAGCTACCTCAAATATGCTCAGATGAAATGTGTCAAGTAAATCTATACAGAGATTGTGCAAATGGGAATAAAGCCCTGGAACATGTGGTAGTTCAGAAAACAATCCCAGAGTTGGGGCTTTTTAGTAGAACACTGAACAGGAATGTGAGCAGTGAGAGGAAACACTAGGGAAAATGCAGTGTCATTAGCATTTTTGCCTCATTTAAGATGAATGCTTTATTATTGTTTGGAGTATTTAGTATACAACAGTGGCTGTTTTTTTCAGATGTTCAGTAATTTTATTGATAACATGGATAAGAATGAAAAACTTTTTAATGATATTAATCAGGATGATTAATTTGTCTGTGATTTAAATCAATTGTCTGAAAGCTTGTTAGCATTCATGCCACATTAGTAATCTGAATCAGATGGGCAGTGAAGTATTTATCAGTTCTTAATGGGTGTGTTTCAAAGGAGCCTGGTGTTTCCAAGCCAAGTGAGACACCAAACAAGAAAACAGAGGCAAGAAAAACAGTGTGGGTCTTGCAAGAGGAAAAGATGAAAATTCTTTATGGTTGTCAGGGGGAAGGAGAGGAGAAATACAGAGGACCTCTCTCAGCTTGATCAAAGTGAAATATCAATGAACTTTGGCTGTTGAACCTGTTGAAGATCTGATAACTCTGAAATATTCAGTAAGCTCTTTCTTCTACTGCAAAACCTGAGTTGTCTTCTCCTTGTCTTGACCCCAAGATAAACTTTTAGTTTAGTAAAAGATTTCTGCAAGTTTAGTGAGTTGAATTGGATTATTGCCAGTAGCAGTAGTTCAGATATAATGTTTGTATGCAGAAAAAATGATGGTGTTGGTTGATAGGTTGGATGTGATGATCTTGAAGTTCTCTTCCAACCTGGTCTGGTCTGGTCTGGTCTGGTCTGGTCTGGTCTATTCTATTCTATTCTATTCTATTCTATTCTATTCTATTCTATTCTTCTAGACAGAGCACTTGTGAAATACTCCAGAATTTTCTTCAAATCCTGAGGTATTTTTCAACTTTCCTTTGTAACAGGAGGAACATTCACAAGAGTAATGTGCTTGAAAATGAAGTCCCATATTCTTGTGATACTGTAATACTATGGGACTATTAGACTGCAGCCTGTTAAAACAGATTACAAAAATAGATTTTAAAATACACCATGTACTGGCTGCTATGTTGAGAAGTTATGATATAAATTAATACTTAGAATAGAATAGAAAGACTAGAATAGGCTAGGATAGGATTAACCAGGTTGGAAAAGACCTTCGAGATCATCAAGTCCAACCTATCACTTGATCTTGCTGATAGTATTTTTCTTTCTAGTGACCAACTATGTGGGCATTCTTATGCATTGGTGCCATGGTCTAGTCATGAGGTCTGTGGTGACAGTTGGACTCGATGACCTTTGAGGTCTCTTCCAACCTTGGTGACAGTGTGATACTGTGATATGAGAACCAGGAAGACTCAGTTTCCCCAGCTGTTTCATGTAGCACTTATTCATTTAGGTTCCAGGCATTCAAAGAAATCTTAATGTTGAGGCCTTTGGAAACCTGCTCTGGCTAGTAAGGTCAGTCATTTTCAGGGTTATTTTGAAGGGAGGAATGGGGATGAGGAGTTCCTAATAATGCTAAGGCCAGTGCTGTGCTTTAGGACTATGAAATATTCTGTATTTCATGAGAAAGTCGTGTAGGCTTGCAACAGCATTCCCTCTGCTCTCTGGTCGTATGCACAAGCAACTCACTCCTGGTTAAATCACCGAGTAAGGCATTGCACGTATTTCTCTGTAGCATTTTGATTAAACAAATTGTCCTAAATGTCTCAGGTTTGTTTCAGTGACTGAAAGGCTTCATGGGGGCTTCTGGGTTTGTTTCTGTGTGTATATATAGATGGAGAAAGTGAAAATATGGAAGTAATTTGAGAAATTGCAACAGTTTCAGCACTAGTGATCTAGAAATGGAATGGGTTGGAAAGACAGTATTCCAGAGCACTGCTGCATGTATCAAGTATGTGCAGCATATGCTGAGGTCTTTTTCAAAACATTTACATTAAACCTGTCAGGTATTTATGAATAGCAAAAATTAGTTTCCCCCAGCTCTGTCATCGGTTAGAGAAATGGATTTCAGCACAGAAGACTGTCAGTGTTTCCTACATACCAGAGCAGCTCACTTCAATGTCATAGAATTACACCAGGTGGCCTGCTAGCAGTCAGCTTAATGTGATTTTAAATGATAGGGTAGAGAATATGAGAGAAATTAAAATAGTATCATACTTATGATTTAAAAGGAAGTTAATTACAAGGGCTTGGTAATAAACAAAGAAAAATTCAGAATGTATTATCTGTTCTGGAGGGTATCAGTAGTGAATGTGATACCACAAAAAGTAAAATCTAACACTGCATAATTTTCCATTGGCTATGAAATATTTAATTACCTTGTTGACATGTTTTGCTTATTAATGGATTTTTGTCTTTGAAAAGCGTTATTCAGGTGCTGGGGCTAGCTTTATTTTTTTATATTTTCAAACATAGCTGTAGCCTCCTTGTTCCTTGTTCCCTTCTCTTGTGCAAATACAAAACCTCCTGAATGTGACCAGTGCTTTGCAATAAAAATATTTATTCTGTTGGTGTGAACTAGAATAGAATTAACCAGGTTGGAAGAGACCATTCAGATCATCAAGTCCAACCTATCACCCAACACCATCTAATCAGCTAAACCATGGCACCAAGCACCCCATCCAGGCTCTTCCTAAACACCTCCAGTGATGGTGACTGCACCACCTCCCTGGGCAGCACATTCCAATGGCCAATCTCTCTTTCTAGGAAGAACTTTTTCCTGACATCTAGCCTAAACCTCCCCTGGCACAGCTTGAGGCTGTGTCCTCTTGTTCTGTCACAGGTTGCCTGGGAGAAGAGACCAACTCCTACCTGGCTACAACTTCCCTTCAGGTAGTTGTAGAGAGCAAGAAGGTCTCCCCTGAGCCTCCTCTTCTCCAGGCTAAGCAACCCCAGCTCCCTCAGCCTCTCCTCACAGGGCTGTGCTCCAAACCCCTCCCCAGCCTTGTTGCCCTTCTCTGGACACGTGTAGTTGGACACCAGACACTGTAGGGGACATATCTGCTATCTCCTAATTTTTGATTATCTGCAAACTGATCACATGTTACTTCAGTTAACCCCAAATGTCCAAGAAACTGGCAACGCATGAGTCAGTGCCAAGGAATATGCCAGAGCAGGTAGTCTGTCTTTCCATATAGTCACAGAATATAAAAATCCCCCCAAAAAATTCGTGAGGGGGAAAAATGGAAAGCACAGAAGTGTTTTATGATTATGAGAATTGTTTAAAAACAGGCTTTTGGGAAAAAAAAAAGCATATTATTTAATGGGAAACATTATGGAGAGGCTGAGTGAACTGGGTCTCTTTAGCTTGGAGAAGAGAAGACTGAGGGGTGACCTCATTAATGTTTATAAATATGTAGAGGGTGAGAGTCAAGAGGATGGAGTGAGGCTCTTCTGAGTGCTGCCCACTGACAGGACAAGGGGCAATGGGTGGAAGTTGAGGCAGAGGAACTTCCATAGAAACAGGAGGAAAATTTTTTTCACTGCGAGGGTGACAGAGCACTGGAGCAGGCTGCCCAAGGGGGGTTGTGGAGTTTCCCTCTCTGGGGATATTCAAAACTTGCCTGGCTGTATTCCTGTGGGGTCTGTTATAGGTGATCCTGCTCTGGCAGGAGGGTTGGACGAGGTGATCTCTTGAGGTCCCAACCCCTAACACTCTGTGATTCTGTATTGTAGTGAATGTCCATTTTTGCACGCCTTTGAAGGTAAGTGTTCATTACCAGTTGCATCTTTCAGTGTCCATGCATTCCTTATTAAGCTTATTGGTTTTGAAGTGGCTGAAACCTATCTACAGTTTTCTGTTTTTCAAATGATAATGCCATCAAGGCAGTGCTTGCCCAAAGCTGGCTTGCTCAGCTGAATACAGGTAAGATTTCCTGCATGTTCCTGGAACTTGGAAATGTACTTTTAGATCAGACTTCTGAGCTTGAAGAAAGGAACACAGGTATTTCTATGTAGTTAAGTGACTCATGTGCAGAAATAGAGACCAGGAGCTCTTGCCTCATCTGTATTTATGCTTGGTATACTTTAATGCACAACAGAGGCAAGTTCTTTACCTATGAGAGTCATTGCATAGCTGCTTATGCTTAGTCAGGCTGTGACAGTGCGACACTGACAGCTAACTTGGGAAATTATGGCCCCATGGCCATAATGAGCTGGCTGGTAAGTAATCTCCCAAATATCTCCAGGTCTTTAGTAGGTTTTCTACCCTATCTTGCAGTAATCTGAGGCTGCAGTTCCTTGAGAACTGATCTGATCTAAGGTTTGCCACCTGCTTCCCCACACCCTGCTCCTTGCCAATAGTCTTTCCTCAGTACCATCTCTGTGTTGGCTGGATCTTTCTGTGAGCCAGTCAAAATTACCTGGCAGAAAAATCTAGGAAGCTCTTAAGATGGCTCCAGGTTGAGGAAGTATAGGGCTTGGGCTTCTCCCAAGACATGTGAGCAGGCTGTGGGTTGAGGGACAGGTCTTGCTCAAATGCTCCAGGAATAGACAGTTTCCAGCACTGGGGTCAGAAAGAATTTTCCCCTGGGGCAAATGGGCACTGGTCCCCAGGGGTTTTTTTGCCTTCCTGTGCAGCACTGAGCATGACCATTTGTCAGGGCTCCTTGGATCCCTTTTGACTGGGATACTGCTTACTGCTCATTCCCTGTCAAAGTGGCCTCTCCTGCCTGCAGCTGTGGGGAAGAAGGCTTTCCCCCCCCCCGTTTAGTCTACAGGGATTTTCCAACTTCCTCTGCAGCACTGAGGACAGCCAGGAGCCAAGGTTGAGCCCAGCACACACAGCATCCACACCAGAGAGATGAAAAACCCGTCCCTTGCGGTGTTTAAGACCAGGCTGGACGAGGCTCTGTCCAGCCTGATCTAGGGTAGAGTGTCCCTGCCCATGGCAGGGGTTGGAACTAGATGATCCTTGTGGTCCCTTCCAACCCTAACTGAAACTATGAAACTATGAAACTATGAAATCCCACAGAGCTAGAGAATGGGTGGTAGAGACACAGAGGCACCCACAAAACAGACAGCAGCAGCTACCCGAAATGAACATTTATCCTAACCAAAATTGCTCAGCACTCCTTCCAACATAATCCAGTTACAAGTTGGGATGTCAGTTGGGGCTATCCTCCTGCACAACCAATGTTTGAGCTTTAAGGAATTTTCTTTCTGGAAAAATCCAGAATGTGCACACACTCACTCATAAAAGCCAAGGGAATCCATTGTAGTTAGAATTACAGGAGGCAGCAGGTAAGAGCTTGTCTCTGTTGACATCACCATCAAAGTAACCATCGCTATCACAGAAGTTCCAACTGTGCTCAGCAGTTTTGGATGACTGACTCTTAAGTTCTGTTTCTATCTTTAAGTTTTATGGATTTAATTATGTAATTAATTTTAAAATGGATTAACATTGTCATCCCATTTAGATTCTAAGCAATTTCAAAAGGAGAATGTTGTTTGGCTTGCGTGGTTAGTGTATTTCTATGCCTTGTTTGGAATTATTTGTAAGTTAATACCAGTATCTTGCATTCCCAAGTAGTTTGTTTATCATTTCAGATCGTTGGTCTTTACCTTTTATTATATAAATATTAAATTGTTGTTTGTTGAATACATTATTTTTAAAGCCTATTATTTATAATTATCCTCTTTATTTTTAATTGTCATTTCTATTGATTCATTGTGTCTTGTGTTACTATCAAATGATATATTCACATTTGTGATCTGATTTCTGATTTTCCAAAAGAGAAAAACAAAGTGCATGTAGCACAGGGATGGCATTTAATAAGTCCAAGTGCCGGGTGCTGCACTTTGGCCACGGCAACCCCATGCAGAGCTACAGGCTGGGTCAGAGTGGCTGGAGAGCTGCCAAACAGAGAGGGACCTGGGGTGCTGATTGACACCCACCTAAACATGAGCCAACAGTGTGCCCAGGTAAGAAGGCCAATGGCATCCTGGCCTTATTGGGAATAGTGTGGCCAGCAGGAGCAGGGAGGTCATTCTGCCCCTGTACTCTGCATTGGTTAGGCCACACCTTGAGTACTGTGTCCAGTTCTGGGCCCCTCAGTTTAAGAAGGACATCGAGCTACTTGAGCGTGTCCAAAAAGGGCAACAAGGCTGGTGAGAGGCCTTGAGCACAAGCCCTATGAGGAGAGGCTGAGGGAGCTGGATAGCCTGGAGAAGAGAAGGATCAGAGGTTCATTGCTCTCTACAACTACCTGAAAGGTGGTTGTAGACAGGAGGGTTCGTCTCTTCTCCCAGGCAGCACCAGAACAAGAGGACACAGTCTCAAGCTGTGCCAGGGGTTTAGACTCGAGGTGAGGAGGAAGTTCTTCACTGAGCGAGTTTCGTCATTGGAATGGCTGCCCAGGGAGTGGTGGAGTCGCCGTCCCTGGAGGTTTCAAGGGGAGATTGGACGTGGCGCTTGGTGCCATGGTCTAGTTGTGAGGTCTGTTAGGACAGGTTGGACTTGATGATCCTTGGGGTCTCTTCCAACCTTGGTTATACTGTGATACTGTGATACTGTGATACAGCATACCAGGTTATTACCTTCCTTAGGAATCCAGGAGCTTTCTTCTCATTGCAGACATCCTAATTACCCTTTGAAGATCCAAAGTAAAAGGGAAAAGGAGACTTTTATTTATAGAAATATGGGTGAGGGGTGTGGAGCACAAGCCAGTGGCACTGGTTAGGCTGGTTAGGCCACAGCTTGAGTCCAGTGTTCAGTTCTGGGACCCTCAGTTTAGGAAAGATGTTGAGTTGCTGGATGGTGTCCAGAGAAGGGCAACAAAGCTGGGGAGGGGTTTGGAACACAGCCCTGTGAGGAGAGGCTGAGGGAGCTGGGGTTGTTTAGCCTCGAGAAGAGGAGGCTCAGGGCTGACTTCATTGCTCTCTACAACTACCTGAAAGGTGGTTGTAGCCAGGAAGAGGTTGCCTCTTCTCTCTGGCAACCAGCACCACAACATGGGGACACAGTCTCAAGCTGCGCCAGGGGAAGTTTAGGCTGGAGGTGAGGAGAAAGTTCTTCACTGAGAGAGTCATTCACCATTGGAATGTGCTGCCCAGGGAGGTGGTGGAGTCCCCATCCCTGGAGGTGTTCAAGAGGGGATTGGACGTGGCACTTGGTGCCATGGTTTAGTCATGAGGTCTGTGGTGACAGGTTGGACTCGATGATCTTTGAGGTCTCTTCCAACCTTGGTGATACTGTGACACTGTGATTCCATTGTCCTTGGAGTTAGATTTTCTGTTAAAAGTCATTCTATCAAATTTTAAACTGATATAATCATTACCTAGGCACTAGTGTTTCACTTAAGTGAAAGTACTGTGAAAGGAGAGGAAGGGAAGAAATGCCATATTTAAGGAAGTAGCAAGGATCTCCAAGTCTGCTCAACCTGCTTGTAACATTCTGGTCATCTTTCCATACCATGATGCCAGATTTTTTGCTAGCTGAGGAAAATTTTAAACTCAGCCTGCTTGAAATGAAGTCCTGAAACACCTTTTCATTAAACAGAGTGCTGGTTGTGATGGCAAAGTGTGAAATCATAGAATTTAAATGATGCTAGCATTATTTGGATTTTGAGACATGCTTCTGACAATCACAGGTATGGACTAGAACATTGTCTTGCTCAGAACATGGAATTGCTGTAGGCTTGTTAGAGCTCCTGGCTTATTTAAATGACTGCAGTACACACCAGCTTCTTACATGGTCTGAACACCACCAATATTAATGTAAACAGATCCTGAAGGCCAGCACTGTGATCTCCTCTGTGTGCAAACTAGAGATACGGTTTTGGCCAAATGTGTGTTCAAAGTCTGACTTTTAGCCCTAAACAAGGTCTTCTGTGGCTCTGCACCGTTGCTTTGCCTTGTCACGGACATCCCAACTTTTAAAACTTCTTTTCAGCGGTCAACGTTTTTGTGTGATGCTTCTCTTCTGAGATATACGTTGTGCTGGGCTCAGCCTCATTCTGCCACGACTGTTTCCATCACCACAAGTACTTGATCTGTTTCACGTTTTATGGGATCAATAAATCTCATCCCTAAAGAGTCCAGCAGCCCTTTGATTCCTGACCTGACATTTGCTAATGCTATTCCTGATGACCTGCCAGTACAGATCTTCAGAACTGCAGTCTGTGTTTGACAACACTCATAATATGAATCAATATTTAGCATTCAGTAAGTGAGCTGGGGAGTCACTTTATTGCTGCAAAAGGCTACATTGCCCCTGGGCAGCTGTCAGAAATGGGTAGTTATTAATAGCCCTCTCTTTTCGCTTAGCATAGTCAGTAGGGGTCAGCCATGAAATGATTTAATCAGTTTATGATATCTGTGACAAAGAGCTCTTAAAATGTAATCCTAAAATTTAAGGAGAAGTGTCCCTGGGCTGTTGTAATGTTTTCATCATTTAATTTTCTTTGAAGTTGGTACAGTACACTTGAAGGCTGACCAAGTAAAAGATCCTTTTTACTCTTTGTCTTAGTCTCTGTATGTCTGAGTGTAGGGGTTTTATGGGAGGTGAGTGTGGTGACATTAAAGAAAAAGGTAGCATTCCAGAATTTCAGTTGTCTTAAGAACCCTTCCACTTGACCATTGGTGACTAGATTGCTAAGAGAACATTGTGTGTGGGATGAGACATTTCCACGTTTGAAAGGGAAGAGGCACTGTCCCAGACCTTCTCTTCTAATCATTTAGAAACATTTGAAATACGGAGGTGGCAAATCCATCTTTGGGCAGCTTAGTTTTCTGTGGCTGCCTAATCAGAAGCGTTCACCACTGGTCTTGTGGAGCCTGACAGCATTTCAATGCTTGTATTGTCATGTTGGTAGGTGATCTGGTCTGGATCATACTCACACCTGAGTGTGTGAAGTACAAACAAGCTTGCTTCAATGGGAAATTTCTCTTTTCTCATTCACTTCAACTGGTTGAAAATGTCATTGTGTTTAGCTCTGAGTTTCCTTATGTCCATCTTGCAATACTATGAGGTATTTAGGCTGGATGTTAGGAAGAAGTTCTATACAGAGAGAGTGATTGCCCATTGGAATGGGCTGCCCTAGGAGGTGGTGGAGTCACCATCATTGGGGGTGTTCAGGAGGAGACTTGATGGGGTGCTTGGTGCCATGGTTTAGTTGTTTAGGTAGGTTGGATTGGTTGATGGGTTGGATGCGGTGATCTTGAAGGTCTCTACCAACCTGGTCTATTCTACTCTACTCTACTCTACTCTACTCTACTCTACTCTACTCTACTCTACTCTACTCTATTTCATAGTATAAGAGCTTGCACTGTCGTCCTGTCCTTTTCTTCAGACTACTTCTCCAGGATGTTTTTCAGTGCTTTAAGCAACAAAAATGTTCTTTTCTGTTCTACAGTAGTTATTTCCTCATATGTGAGGCTGAGGCTTTGACTTCCAGAATGGTTGTGTGAAGTGTATTTGTAATGTATCTCCAAGATGTGCAGAGACTCTGTTGGTACTTTGAGATGAAGAAGGCTGGCTTATGTGCAGCTTTCTCCTGGGATATGTTAAAGCACATTTATGGGCTTCATTCCCATATATTCAAATAGATTTTGTGCATTTCCCTTGCAGAGAGTATCTGCTCCTCTAGGTTGCAATAGTGTCTTTGCATGGTATGGTTCCAAATGTTACATGAGCTATTGCATGCAAATTTACTAGTAGCAGTAATAATAATCAGGAACAGGGTACTGATGGAGGGACAGCAGGTTGCAATTTGAGTAAAAACAAGTTGCAGAATCAATACAATGCAGAAAAATTGTTGATTAATTAAAAGTCTTGATTAATTCAACCATCTGACTAAGACATCTTATGATGGGTAAAAGCTTTTTCAAACCATTCCAGTTAACTTGCTAGTCACTGTGGCATTGATCACAACAAAGAATACTTTTTAAATGTCTGTCAGTGTGGAGCTGCTTCTGTTAGTATCACAGAGTCAACAGCAGCAATTTATTCTTTATTTTCTCTAGATGAGTAATAGACTCTGCCTGTTACCTTTTCAAGAACTAATCACTGGAAACAGCCTCTCTAAAATGAAAATGCTGCATTTGCCAGAGCATTCTGTACAGAACACTATAAATTTACTGAATGTTGTTTACAGAGTAATTCTGCTGCCAGTTAGTATTACATGTCACACTCGTGTCTTGCCTTCTGGAGAGGCAAATGTTATAGTTGCTGCACAGAAGTAACTCTCCTAAACTAAAACTGGAGCAGCTCAGACTTTTAATTCTGGAGTTATTTCTTTGAACTCTCAAGCGATAGGAAAGCTAAAGGCTGCCTCCTTTTATCAAGTGCTGAGACATTCCCTATTTAGACAACATCCTTGATTTCATAATTGTTATTTACTGATTTCACAGGAGTGAAAACTATGTCAATAGTGCTTGGTTGCATGGTTTAGCTGATTAGGTGGGTTGGATAACAGGTTGGACACAACGAGCTCAAAGGTCTCTTCCATCCTGGCTTATTCTATTCTATTTATATGGGAATCTTACTTTCTCTTTTGTAAACTAGAGACAGGCTCCAGCAGATGTTCATACGCTGCAAAAACTCAAACTACATTTTAGTAGTCATGCTTTGGTAACGTACAAACCGCTTGAGCGATTCATGAAGTCTCGAGGAGTCTCAACTGCAGGTAGCTTTAGGATGCTGCGGATCAAGAGGACTTAATGCATGCCAAATATTTGTAAATACGAATTCTTGATTGAGATGAGAGTTTGTGTTACTTTCAGAATCTTAAGATGTTTGCATTTTCTGGTCTGGGTGAAATGTTTGATTTTGGAGCGTGCAAACCAATCTCTCTTAACTTTTGATGTATTACGCCTTGGCTTTTTTCTCAGTGTTTTACTCTTTTACCCATTTAGTTTCTGAGTTATTTTGCTTATAGATGGGTTTAAGAAGATGTAATTAAGAAGTGTGCTTTTGCCTGTGCCATTTTACACATTCAGTGTCCACTTAATTGTGTTTTTAATTTTCCTGCTGGTCATGCCAAGTACTGCAATTTAGAACTAATTCTATCTCACATGAAACATTTTTAGAACTGTAGAATAGAATAGAATTAATCAGGTTGGAAAAGACCTTCGAGATCATTGAGTCCAACCTATCACCCAACACCATCTGATCAACTAAACCATGGCACCAAGTGCCCCATCCAGTCTCTTAAACAGTTCCAGTGATGGTGACACCACCGCCTCCCTGGGCAGCCCATTCCAATCACCAATCACTCTTCCTGTGAAGAATTTCTTCCTAACATCCAGCCTAAACCTCCCCTGGCACAGCTTGAGACTGTGTCCTCTTGCTCTCTTGGTGGTTGCCTGGGAGAAGAGACCAACACCCACTTGGCTACAACCTCCCTTCAGGTAGCTGTAGACAGCAATAAGGTCTCCCCTGAGCTGCCTCTTCTCCAGGCTAAGGAACCCCAGCTTACTCAGCATCTCCTCATAGGGCTCACTCTCCAAACTCCTCCCCAGCTTTGTTGCCCTTCTCTGGGCACATTCCAGCAACTCAACATCTTTCCTAAACTGAGGGGCCCAGAACTGGACACAGGACTCAAGGTATGGCCTAACCAACATGGTCCATAACAATGTTTCCTTGCATGATGTGCTTACATGTGTGGATTGCAAAGCTGCTGTCAGTAGTCAGGGTAGAAGCCACTGAAAAACATGAATGCAGGCAGCTGAGTTTCAACAGAAATGTGTACTTATTAATGTCTTCTTACCTGGGGCATGTAATTTCTTTTTTAGCATGTCTTAACTTGTGTCATTGAAAGTTTCTTGTAGGAGTTCAACAGTGCATAAACTTGGACTAGGGTCTTGCTTAGCTCCAGGACAGTTCTAGTAGTGACAAAGTGATCGAGCATCTCTAGCAATTGAAATTATTTAGTTCATGTGCTGCATCTGGATGGGTGAAATATTCTTCACAGGTATGCTCTTATGGCCTTGCCAGCACAGTGGCACGTATCAGGTGTGTGCATGTGCTTGCAACAAGAGGCAGGAATCTTGCACTATATTGCCTAGAAATCAAAAGTAAAGATTATTGTTCCCAGTAGGAATTTTTGTTAATACAACCCAACATACTTTTTTTCTGTTGTTTGCCCATGAGCAAACTCTGCATAGTACTCTCTTGAAAGAATTCCTGAACGTTATGAATAGTCCCTGTGGCAAGTCAGTCAAGTGAAGATGTCAATTTTAACTGAATTAGTTACACTGTACTAAATGCCGTTGTCCGTCCTATTCAGAAACAGACTAGTTGTAGTTTGTAAGCTAAAGTCATTCAGCTTCTTAGGAGGAGTGTCTACAGAGGGGCTTTCATGTGTTGTCAGTAATGTGCCTTGCTTTAACACCTTCAGTTAGGCTGAATGAAGTTCTTATGTAGACATGCCCTTATCTAGACTCTCGGGGGTGGAAAAAAAAAGCAGCTATATTAATCTCATCACTCATTTGGTGGCAAAATCCACACATTCATTGATCTTTTGAAGTTTGCTTATTATCTTTAGAATTACAGGCTTTAACTTACTGTATCATACCAAAGAAAGATACTGGTAGTGATAAAATCTGCTGTCAAAGATAAACATAAATGGCCATCAGTGCATGACTTCATGTGATATTTTAAGTTTAGCATCACGCAGCCATAGAAATCTTTTTGCCCAGCAAATACTGCAAGTGTTTCATGGTAAAATAATTAGACATAAATGTTATGCTCTGAACTCAGACCTTCGATAACTGAATAGAACACTGCTTTGTTTTGCAAGCATAATATTCTTTAATACTCTCCTTTATGACAAGGTAGTTACATTTTTCCTAATAGGACATATTCTGTAGCAGGATTTTACTTGTTAACAGAGAAAACAAGAAGCTTTTCCCTCTAGACTGTGAGTGTCCTTAGTTACTATCACAACATTGCTGGAGGTATTTTTTGGTTCCAAGTTTATTTTGAGCAAATGGGAGGAAGATATCCTCTCAACCCCCCCAAATATTTATGCATTTTTTGAAAACTAGTCATGTTTGAGCTATAACAGAATGAGAATCAATGGCTCCAAATTACTGAGTGTGGATCATTCATCTGATATTTACGATAATATTTTCCCATTGATTTTAGAGGGATTCTATCTAAAGGAGAGCCAAGTGAAAAAAAAGGTAGGAAATTCTAAAGCTGCAGGATAGTGTCCAGTTCATAGTATCATAGTATCATAGTATCAGTCAGGGTTGGAAGGGACCACAAGGATCAGCTAGTTCCAACCCCCCTGCCATGGGCAGGGACACCCCACACTAGATCAGGCTGGCCAGAGCCTCATCCAGCCTGGGCTTAAACACTTCCAGGGACGGGGCCTCAACCACCTCTCTGGATAACCCATTCCAGGGCTTCATTTTAGGCTTTTCATTTTTCATGTGTTTTTTTTCTCACTGTTTTTCTGAAGTGATACCTCCCTGTACTCAGACTTTACTTGGGCCTGCTGATGGTTCTTCCATCACAGCATAATCCATTTTATAGCTACTCTTAAAGCTCAAGAGTTTCAAGAGCTTCTTTTTTTTTTAAATTTGCTTTCCTTTCATATGTTTGCACAACTTCTGTTAAAATGGAAGTTTGCTAAATATAAGTAAATCAGTCACATGAAATTCACACAGTGTAGATACAGCAAGTGCCAGTGAATTGTAAACATTGAAGAGAATCTTTGTGAACCCTTCCTACTTCTGTGAATGTAATACTAGAGGAACAATGTGCAGTGTGAGATTCTTGTGTTTTGGCCTAATTACTCATTTGAACTCTTTCACTTAAAATGTAATTGAAGTATGCTATGCCTCTGGGTTAATTTAGGATAATGTGGCATTTGCTGCTTGTGCAGCTAAACATAAAGCCAACTTCATCCAAAATGTTGGCAGGAACTGTTGCCTTCTCTTTTTTTTTCCTTTTTCTTTTTTTGGTGGCAGTTTTCATGGTAGGAAAATATTGCAAAACCTTACACTGTATGAAAGGAATTTAGAATGTACTAGAGAGGTGGGAAAAGTTCACCTGAAAGACAAGTTATAAAGACTTCATCTGGGCATTCAGTGGCCCTTGATCCCGAGAGTCCTGAGACGTTATATCAGAGGTGATACCCCCTTACTAACAGCAAGAGACCAGAATGCTGTCCATCATGGTTGAGCAAGTGAAATTGAATGGACTAGGAAAGGAAGACCCAGGGATTGCAGCCATAGCAAGATACTAGAATGGTCAGCCAAAAACAGATTTGTAACAGCTGTGACAGGAAGTTATTACAGCTGACTGCCCAAGAAAAGACAAATCCAGAAATCTACTTAGGAAAAATAGGGGGCAGGTAGACAAATAGCTTCATAGGGATGATAATTAAGTTCATGTTAGTGAGGCTTGTTGTCCAGAATCTAAGAATGTAGGAGTAAAATGAGAGGCTGATGTGGACCACTGTTAAATTCCTCCAGAAGTAAGGAGGACACTAAGGAGCATACTTAAACAAAATAGAAGAGTGGTAAGTAAAAGGTAACGAAAGGAGGGGTAAAGACCTAACTTGCAAAAGCTGGCAAGGAAAAAGATTTCTATGGGATTGTAGTGTTTGGTGTTGAGTGTGGCTGGTAAGTTAAAAAGGTTGAGAAAAGGATGTCAGGTTTAAGCTTTGGCAGGACAGGTGCTGGAAACTAGTCCAAATTACTTCACTCCGGTCAAGGTAGAGGACTGATTTGAAATGTGTCAGAGAAAGGAAATCCTGGGGAATGCTTTAGCGTAATGTGTTCACTGATCTTAGATGTCAAAGGGATAAAATCGAGCAGTCGTGGCAAAGGCAAGTGGGATCAAGTGTTAAAATCCTGTAGTGCAAACAAGGTGGTGAAGATTATAAAATTAATATTAAATGTACAGTTTCAACAACCACTGCTTCTCCTGCCCTCTTACTTCGGCTGGACCGGTTTCACAATTTCCTCTCATTCTTTGGGGCACCTTCCAAACAAAACAACCAAAAAGACCAAAGTACGCTCTTCGTTACTTTTGTTAATTTCCCCCAGCAGCTGAAACCAATGTGTCATCTGAGAAAGAGGGATTTCGGAGTGTGATCATTTTCATGGAAAGAAAACGTTAGTTATATGCTGAAATAGTGAACTTGGTGACATTCTGAAGTCCCTGAGAATTTTGACATCTTCAGCAAGTGGCAGATGCGATATTCAAGTGCCTGTAATTGACCAATGCAGCAGTTGACATCTGACACAGAGTTGGCTGCGTGACCTGGAAGGTTACGTGGTGAGGTAGTACATTAAATCCTTATTTAAAGCTTTCTCTAGTAACTGGAATAGCTGTGACATGAGGCTAAACCACAGATAACTGACTTCTTAAAAAATACATCCAGGAATCTAACCTTCTAGAAAGGTCTGTATTGTATACAGTATTACCCATTAACTTCAAGATATGTATTGCTTTTGTTCAGAGTACTGCATGATTAGATTCTTTTCTTAAGTTACAAATACATGATTGGAATTGTATTTCACAGCTCCGTCTTGCTACATGGATGAATGACAAGATGGGTTGAACCTTTGTCTTTGTCTTTTCTCTTTTTTCCCTTTCATTTTTCCTTCTGGATTGAGATGATGCATTGCTATACAGAATGCCTCCCTGAATGCCACCCTGCAGTTATAACATGAAATAGAACTGCTAATAGAAGTAGGAGAAATTAGAGGTAGAAAAAACATATTACTTCGTCAGCTCCCTGCACCTGACAGTACATCAGGTTCTGAATTGTTCAGGAGGAAAGTTATTCTGAAAGGATTAGATATGATGTAATAAATTATATTAAAATGAGTGAACAAGGCTTTTGTAGCTTAAAATGACATAAAGCCTTTATCTAACTTTAATACTGATGCAGGAGAAGATACCTTGTATCAGCGTCATGAATAAGCTTAGGATTTCATTAGCAGTTTCACCCACATTTCTTACATAAATTGTATTGGCAATATTTCAATAAATTCAAGAACTCTAACACTGCTAAATGTGATTCATTTCTTGCCTTTTTACTGAGGCTGATATTCAGGCCACACTGGCTTTGTAAACTTCCAGAATTGTGCCATGTATATAACTGAACCTTAAATAATCTCAAATATTTTAATCCCCTGGAAGTTTGCAGTTCCAATTTTGCTTAGGACTTACTCTGTTGAAACTGTGTCTTCTTACAGGCAAAAATTAACAGATGCTAAAGAATTAATGTAGTGAAGAGTCCTTTCAAATTAATCTTCTCCCCAGGCTTGTGAATTCACCATGCTAGAATTAGTAACTGCATAGGCTGCAACTGTTCCTTACTATGTTGTGCTTCAGATTTTACTCTACTTTGTACGGGCCAGCAACATCTGTACAGGGATCCGTTCCAAGGGAAGAGCCGTCTTTGTGAAGACTTCAGGTTGGTTCACTTCAGTTGATTTTCTTACATTGATGAAACTTCATTATAATTTTGGGAGTGAGCACCTTTCTTTTGATTGTGCTTTTAATTTACAGTAGACCTGAAATCAGAATAGAACTCATTTTAATACTTTTTAAGAGACGGCAAAAAGACTTGTACAGCTCTAGCAACTTTTCATCTTTTTGTGTGATTCTTCCCCCCCCCGCCCCGCTTAGTCAAGCTCATGCTTCATTTTAATGCAAATCCAAGCCTTCAAATCTCATTATTATTATTAAAAGCTGTTTATTCAGTTTCTGAAGAAAAAAAAATGTCTCATTGCTGTCACCATAATATGAATGATCAAAGAGTAATTGTAACATTTCTTTGTAGGAATCCTGCCCTCAGTAAGCCCATAGGATTTGTTTACCCTCTCTTACTAACCAACATTTGTACCCATATGTTGAGATGGCAGCATGCCTCCCTCACTAGGTACTATGCCAGTTTCAATAGGATATAGATGCCAAACAATATTTAAATAAGGAACAAGCATAATGCTGAAAATACCATCTGTTCTGTAAAATTTCCCTTATTCTGTGACAGGATTGCCACGCTGAACTTCCATGTGTTAATCGCATTCCTGAGACACCACAATGAAATACCTGAACAGCTGAAAAGTTTTATCAAGAAGCATGGAAGCTTTACCTTGTCTGTTTGGAAGCTTTCTGAAAGCACAGGACATTAAAACACATCACTGCATAGAGAATTAGAAAGCAACTCATCAATGATAGTGGCCGTGAAATACATTCATCAGCCTTCAAAGACAAGTATTTATTATTGTCATGCACCTTCTCATAGCCAGATCTAGACATTATTATGTTGAAAACCTCTATAATGATTCCTTTAGTTGATTAGATGGTGTTGGACAATGGGTTGGACGTGATGATCTCCAAGGTCTCTTCCAACCGGGTTCTGCTTCGGTTCTGTTTCTGCTTCGGTTCTGTTCTGGTCTGTGAGTTTCATACACGTCAGCTCCACAAGCGAGGGCTGCTCCCTCTGGATTCCTTACTTACGGATTACATTAATCTTAAATTTGTCAGACAGCTAAGGTTCAATTCCAGATCAAGCTACTGAGTGGGATTCTTCCTAATCAATCAACCATTGATTTGAAATCTCTATTTCGCACTCCTCTGTTAAGGTCTCTGTGTACTAACTCCCCAACCACTTCTGCTTCTTGGACTGTATTCATGAATACTTTTCTCTTTTCCTCCCCCCATGATTCCATTTGGTGCTATCAGAAAATCTGCACATTTCCCAGCAAGTGTCTGTGTGTCTGTGTGTACCAAGGCATACATGAATATAGCAATATGTCACTTTTAAGAAAATACTGACTTTTGTGAATGGTGGCAGCTGTCTGTATTAAAACACATTGAATGTGATTGACCCCAAACTGAAAATAGTTTCTCCTGCAAATGCATATTTCATCTGAAGAGCATTTTGGGAAAGAACATTTCTTGTAACTTTCTTGGGTGTGAGAGACTTTGATCATCTTCATTTCAGAAAGGGCAGAAAGATACTTGATAAAGCATAATTCTGCATGAAGTTCAATGGTCTTTTTTTTTCCTGATGAATAGGTCTTGAGGGTTTGGAGTACAAGCCCTATGAGGAGAGGCTGAGGGAGCTGGGGGTGTTTAGCCTGGAGAAGATGAGACTCAGGGGAGACTTTCTCTCTACAACTACCTGAAGGGAGGTTATAGCCAGGTGGGAGTTGGTCTCTTCTCCCAAACAACCAGCACCAGAACAAGAGGACACAGTCTCAAGCTGTGCCAGGGGAGGTTTAGGCTGGAGGTGAGGAAGAAATTCTTTATAGAAAGAGTGATTTGCCATTGGAATGTGCTGCCCAGGGAGGTGGTGGAGTCACCATCACTGGAAGTGTTTAAGAGGAGACTAGATGAGGCACTTGGTGCCATGGTTTAATTGATTAGATGGTGTTGGATGATAGGTTGGACTTGATGACCTGAAAAAGGTCTCTTCCAACCTGGTTTATTCCATTCCATTCCATTCCATTCCATTCCATTCCATTCCATTCCATTCCATTCCATTCCATTCCATTCCATTCCATTCCATTCCAACTCACTTTATCCTACTTCTCTGTATGTCTGAAATTCACACATTTACTTCTCTTCAAGAAGGATCAAATCTTCTCCAACACAAAACAATTGTGTCACACATATACCTTGCTTTGTAGGTAAGAGTAATTTTTCCTTTAATTTTTAAGTGTCTTTAATATACCTATAAATATAATTTAATGTTAAAAACATATATAGATTTCAATGTAGAAAAAGGCATGGTTTCTTGAAGGGAAGTAAATGTATGGATTAGGTTGAAATATTTCTCTTGGATGTTTAAGTAGTATGGACGAGATTAATTGGATGTTGGGGTAGAATGGCTGAGGTGGCAAGGAATCTCTGCAAGTCCTCTGCGCCAGCTTCTGTGCACAGCGTAGAATGTAAGGGACACAGAAGGACCATTGACAGCATAACCCAAAACTAAACCATATGACTAAAAACATCTTCCAGACACTCCTTGAGCTCTGACAGGCTTGGTGTTGTGACCACTTCCCTGAGAAGCCTGTTCCAGTGACTGGCTATCCTCTCAGTGAAAAATCTTTTCCTGTTGTACAGTCTGAACTTTGTGTAATGCAGCTTCTGTTTCCTTGTATCCTATTGCTGGTCACCAGAGAGCAGATAAGCACCCCCCCTCCACTGCCTCTCTTTGAGAAAGTTGTAGACTGCACTGAGGTCACAGCCTTCTCTTCTCTCAGCTGAACAAAGCAAGTGACCTCAGCCAGTCCCTATAAGTCTTCCCCTTAAGACCTTTCACCATCTTGACGGCCCTCTTCTGGACATCTCATGTATTATCTTTCTTACTCCAAGGCACCCAAAACTGCACAAAGAACTTGAAGCAGAGACAGTCACCTTCCTTGGCCAGCAAGTTATGTTGTGCTGTGTCCAGATCATTCATGAAAGCATTGAGGAATACTGGTCCTAAAATTTGGCACTGTAAAATAAGATGCTTTCTCCTGTTGGTAGGACTGCTTCTTCTCAAAGGTGTTAAATATCTTGAGTACCTTCCTAGCTGGCTTGACTGTCAAGAATTACCACAATTCTGTGATTTGTGTTAGAAGTTTGGCTCCTCTAATTTTCACTTATACAATAAATCAATACAATACAATAAATCCAGGTTGGAAGAGACCTTCAAGATCATCGTGTCCAACCTATCAACCAATCCAATCCACCTAAACAACTAGATCATGGCACCCAGTACCCCATCAAGTCTTCTCCTGAACACCTCCAATGATGGTGACTCCACCACCTCCCTGGGCAGACCATTCCAAAGGGCAATCACTCTCCCTGTATAGAACTTCTTCCTAACATCCAGTCTAAACCTCCCCTGGCGCAGCCTGAGACTGTGTCCTCTTGTTCTGGTGCTGCTATCACTCTAAAGATAATGGTGACTGCTACAATTTCAGTTATTGTCTACAGGATTTGCAAATACTGGCCCACTTTCATCCAGCAAACTCAAATACATTGCTGGTGAAGAACTACACTTGAAAGGAAGGAAGCAAAAAAGTTTGTTTGTTTGTTTTTAATATTAAAGACAAGATTAATTAATAAAAGATCCTAATTCATCGCCATACCAGCCTATCAAATAATTGATAGGTTTTTGGTTGGCTCACTGAATTTCTCTGTGTAATGGGAAGCTTTTCATTATAGGTCATCATTTATCTGGGGATTTTTTGGTTTGTCAGGATTATTCCTTTACAAAGGAATAATTCCTTCATGAAGGAATGACTGCTGGGTTTATGAATGATGGGTTGTGCTGCAGAATCACGATCACAGGGATGTTTCACGGTTAAGGCTTTGGCTTTGTTTTTTTAAACTGGATTACTCCTGTATCAGGAGTGTGGTGGAAGTCAGTGTATTTAAAAACAGGTATCAGCCTTACAATTAATGTTTGTTTTCCAGTATAATGAAGCCCAGTTAAATAAATACCTGATATAAAAATAATCCTGTTAAAACTGAACAAATGAACTCTAGGCCAGTCTCTCAGAGTTCTGTAAGACCCTTACTGATAAGTACTTGATTAATGAATAATCCTGTTAAATGAATAAAATTTGTGCTCCAAATAGAGGAACAAATTACAAACATGGTCAGGCTTGTTATAGGAAAGTTACAGATGAATAAATCTTCTAGACTGATAATTTATGACAAAGCATGATGACAATCTTTTTTTCTCTGATAACAATAAGCCTTGTATAGGAATAGTTTCAATGGATTTTTTTTCCCCCAAAATACATGGATTGGATTTCTATCCATGCCATCTAATAATGGAAATGTAAATAAGAAAGAAGTGGACATACTTGTATGAGAGTAAAGCACTAATTTTTTTTAAACTGGAATGTTTCCTCATTTCCATTTCAACGCATCTGACTTCAAACTTTTTGGACATCCTTATTGATGACATATTCTATGACATATGCTGTCATAGAAATGTTATCCTGAAAAAAATTATCCTAGCAGATTAACCTTTGACCCAGTATAGGGCACGTGATGTTGGGTCATTTAAACTGCAATTCTTTAAACAAGCATAGGTATTTGAGGGAGCTGGGGTTGCTTAGCCTGGAGAGGAGGAGACGCAGGGGTGACCTTATTGCTCTCTACAACTACCTGAAGGGAGGTTGTAGACAGGGAGAGGTTGGTCTCTTCTCCCAGGCAACCAGCACCAGAACAAGAGGACACAATCTCAAGCTGCATCAGGGGAGGTTTAGGCTGGAGGTTAGGAAGAAGTCTTACACAGAGAGAGTGATTGCCCATTGGAATGGACTGCCAAGGGAGGTGGTGGAGTCACCACCCCTGGAGGTGTTCAGGAGGAGAGTTGATAGGGTGCTTGGTTGCATGGTTTAGTTGTTTAGGTGGTATTGGATGATAGGTTGGACACAATGATCCTGAAGGTCTCTTCCAACCTGGTCTGGTCTGGTCTGGCCTATTCTATTCTATTCTATTCTATTCTATTCTATTCTATTCTATTCTATTCTATTCTAATGCATGTTTCAATTCTTGCTCATTCACTAAAGAATATTAATTATAATGCCTTTTGTCCTTCCTGAATTTAATTTGAGAGTTTTTCATATCAAAAGCATTTCTTTTTGTTTTTAAATCTATTTCATGTATATGAAAGAGTCCATGAAAAAGCTAAGGAATCACTGATTGTGAAAGATCATTTAAATAGCTCCAAAAGCCCCCAACTAATAAAACGAGAGCCTGCGCCAGTAAGAACCCATGACTGTAAGTAGCATTTTGTTGCAATGCTCTTACTGGATTGAGCCAATTGCCTTACTGAAAGAACCTTCCTCATGTGGCAGCTGTTCACAAAAAGGCACCAAATGGGCGCACACAAAATTAATACGACATAATGCAGTGGTCAGATTGTGTTGGGTACTGTGAGGGTAGAAGGGATGGGAAGGTTTTGAATGCCTTCAGACTTATATCTGAACTTCTTTCCTGGGGAAGCAATTAGACTATCAGCCTCTAGAAATCTAGAGCTAGCAAGGACCCAAGTGACGCCAGACTTCAGAGCAAAAGCAAAAGGTTAAAGCTTTAGCTGCGTTTTCCTTTTGTTAATTGACCACGCTGGAATGACCATATTGTCCTTTCCTGAAGACAGGTTTTAAGATTTCAAATGACTAGTCTCTTTTACATATGTAAAGATACTTAAGAGATAAAATCTGAATGAGTAGAAAGGTGGATTTGCATAATGATGTAAAACTGGCACTCGATTTACTTTTAAAGGTGTCTTCATTAACAAGGCTCTTTAAAGTAGAAGAAGATGCAAAGAAATGTGGCTTTACCTGCAAAGAAATGATCAAAACATGCCTTGTGTTCAGACAGAAATGCATTAGTTAGGCTTATTAAACTCATAGTTTTAACCTGTAATTTGTTTTTTCCCCATAAAGGGATTTTTAAAAAATTTTTCACAAATGTTTCTTCTTCCTTCTTTTTTTTTTAATTTAAGAAAGCAAACAACAAATGTAGTGCTGAAATACATCATTTCAGCCCTTTCTCCATTAATACAAAAAACCTAAGCATAAGCTAAGTTAAATTAGGTTTTTAAGGTCAATGGTTTAATTCTTGGGGAAAAAAGTCTTACAGTTTTCAAGTCAGAAGCTCTTCAAACCTAAATGGAAGTTAAGCAAGAGGCAGACTTCCTGATCTCTCTGTGTGAGGCTGGAAAAGGACATTTCACAGTATCACAGTATCACCAAGGTTGGAAGAGGCCTCAAAGATCATCAAGTCCAACATGCTACCACAGACCTCATGACTAGACCATGGCACCAAGTGCCACGTCCAATCCCCTCTTGAACACCTCCAGGGACAGTGACTCCACCACCTCCCCGGGCAGCCCATTCCAATGGTGAATGACTCTCTCAGTGAAGAACTTTCTCCTCACCTCGAGCCTAAACTTCCCCTGGTGCAGTTTGAGACTGTGTCCCCTTGTTCTGGTGATGGTAGCTAGAGAGAAGAGACCAGCCCCTTCCTGGCTACAACCACCCTTCAGGTAGTTGTAGTGAGCAATGAGGTCTCCCCTGAACCTCCTCCTCTCCAGGTTAAACAACCCCAGCTCCCGCAGCCTCTCCTCACAGGGCTGTGCTCAAGGCCTCTCCCCAGCCTTGTTGCCCTTCTCTGGACATGTTCAAGTGTCTCCATGTCCTTCTTAAACTGAGGGGCCCAGACCTGGACACAGGACTCAAGGTGTGGCCTGACCAGTGCAGAGTACAGGGGCACAATGACCTCCCTGCTCCTGCTGGCCACACTATTCCTAATGCAGGCCAGGATGCCAATGACCTTCTTGGCCATATTGCTGGGCACGCTACTGGCTCATGTTCAGGCAGCTGTCGACCAGCACCCCCAGGTCCCTCTCTGTTTGGGAGCTCTCCAGCCACTCCGACTCTGAATGGGGTTGTTGTGGCCAAAGTGCAGCACCCGGGACTTGGATTTGTTGAAGCTCTTGCTAGAAATTACTGTCTCAGTGGCTGGAGGCAAATTTCTTTCTATACTGGTTGATTTATGGACTTGAACTTCCCTTGGTTCTTGCCATTTTCATCTCAACTTTTCTTCTCTGTGGACTATTTGATGTCTTCCAATTTGTGCATGATTGCAGTAAAGCAGGATGGCTTGATTTATTTTAAGTCTCATACAGTTTGTTGTATGAATGGAGAAAATACAAGGAAGAAATTAATTCTGATTGTGCTTAGGGGAGAAACTCCTTCTGTTAGTTTCAACTCCATTTCCAGAATTATTTGGCCTAGATTTCTGTTTCTCATCAGCTTTCCACCATCCACTTTGATGCTTGCTGTTGAAACCAAATATAGATCAAAATGGTATACTGGGTCTTTGTGGCACGACCACCTTCCTGTGGTCTTGCATCATGTTCTATTTCATTGTAAAAGATAACTTTAAATTGTGGGGAACAATGTGATTAGTTAGAGAAATGAATATACTCACCAGTCTAGGAACTACTACTGGAATTTTTGCGAGAGCTTGAAGAAGTGCTGGTGTTTATCACCTCGGGTTTCCTCTGAAAACCTTGGCACAAGGAATTTAATCTAGTCATCTTCAATAATCTTTTTGGAATTCTTCTGTTCACTATAACAATGGAAGAGCTAGAACAAGGGGAGAGTGGCACTATCAAAAGCCTGCCCTATCAGATATAAACTCAGACTGTTACTGTAACTGGGAAGTTCACATGAAAGTGTTTTAATGATCATAGTCATTCGGCAAGAAAACCAGAGGCCATTAGTAGGTTAACTAGGCCTGCTGAAACTGTTTTCTTTGTATCTGTACATGCACAACTGTTTCTGGCTTTGTCTACTCACTCATTTTATGTACTCAGTCACTGAGACTATTGCCCTTTGGTTTTCTAAGTTTATTCTGCAGGGTCTGCATTCTTTATCTAAGCGATGGAAAAATTCACTGACTTGATTTACATTGTGAGCAGTGACCAAAAAATCACAGATCACAGAAAACAGTGCTGCAAGGGATCTGAAGAGATCATGTTAGGATGAACTAAAGGAGATTTAACTCTGTGTAAAATATTCCTGGCAGGTATTTCCCTTGACTGTTCTTAAAGTACACTCATGGGGATTCTCCAGCTAACATATTCCAGTCCTTCTTTATCTTGATCACTAGAAATGCGTTCCTTATTTCTATCTAACTCTCCCTTGCTCTAGTTTAAGATTACTTGGCATCCTGTTCCCAGTGAACAAATGTGCACAGGTCTGTTGGACTTTGCTATGATTCTTAAAATGTATTTGTATGTCATAAAAAGACATTACCAAATCAGTCACTCTTTCCTCATAGATCATCTGAAAGCCTCAGCCCTTGCAAATCAAGGTCAGGATTTAGGGGGAAGCATCCATGGCTGTGAATTTACTTCTACTGTCTTTAACTGTCTTAAAAGAATTCTCTTTTCATAGAACAGAATTCTAGAATAGTCCAGCCCAGAAGGGACCTCCAGCTTCATTCCATTCCCCCTAGTCCTATCACTACCTGATAGCCTGAGAAGTCCCTCCCCAGCCTTCTTGTAGGCCCCCTTCAGATCCTGGAAAGCCACAATGAGGTCACCTCAGAGCCTTCTCTTCTCCAGACTGAACAGCCCCAACTCCTTCAGTCTGTCCTCATAGGAGAGGTGCTCCAGCCCTCTGCTCATCCTCGTGGCCCTGCTCTGGACGCCTTCCAGCACCTCCAGATCCCTCTTGTAATAGGGGCTGCAGAACTGGAGGCAGTGCTCCAGGTGGGGTCTCCCCAGGGCTGAGTAGAGGGGGAGAATCCCCTCCCTTGCCCTGCTGGCCACACTTCTCTTGCTGCAGCCCAGGATCTGGTTGGCTTTCCGGGCTGCAAGTGCACACTGAGAGCTCCTGTTGAGCTTCTTGTCCACCAGCACCACCAAGTCTCTTTCCTCTGGGCTGCTCTCCAGCCAGTCACTGCCCAGTCTGGATTTGTGCCTGGGATTGCCTTGACCCAGATGCAGGACCCTGAGAGATGAGAGTCCCAGCCACTTCTCAGCCTCTCCCTGTCTTGTGTTAGCAGAGAGTTTTGACTGTAATGTATTGTAGTGTTACATGACATGGGTAGAGAGCAGACCTTGTAGCCTAAACTCCAGATGAGGGACTGATGCATACCTCACTAAGAAGCTAAGTTTTCATTTCCAGCATTGTGGAGGAAATAATACCAGAGCGGAACAAGTGACCAACTCAATATGAGTGATAAAGCAAGTTCAACTTGATTGGGTTTGCATCAGACTTTTATAACCAGACAACAACATAGGCCTGCTCGGTGCAGTCTTATTGGCTCTAACCTAAAGGGTCCTGTTTACACACTCCTCCCACTTGTGGTCTTTCACAGCGGCTGTACTTTCTCTTCTGCCCGGCTCTCAGTTCCGCTTAAGTTGTTAACCAAGTTCTCAAGGGCAGACCATCATTAAATGCTTGCTGGCTGACATCCAGCTCAGCCTATACTTATGCTAACAGCCTAACCTTACCAACTTACTTACACACTTATTTACTTGATCACCGTCAGAGCCTGGGTTGTGCAGTGCCTCTAGGGGTCCATGTCCTCTCTCTTTAAGCCATTCTTCAACACAGCATGGTGATGCTGTACAGGCATTGAGCAAAACTTGGTGCTCCTTCAATTGGAAGTAAGGGGCTCTGATGGCAACAGCTACCAAAAAAAGGCTGAAAATTTTTTTAAGAAAGTCAGCTAAATATGGCATTTGGGTATGCTTCTATGACAGAAGGTCAAGAGTTAAAGAGGAAAGTCCTCGTCCGTGTTTATGTAAGTGGAAGGCAAAACAAACTTCCTTTTTCATTCTGCAAATGAAATGGAGAAAGTGATGGATAAAAGCAGATCTGAGGCTGGGTAGGACAGAAGGAATAACATTATTTATTAACTGATGAAAAGGCTCAAGTATGAGGACTATTAATGCTTCTGGGCCAGAATTTGCCAACACTTGTTTGTCAGTAGTTGTGTTTTATCAGGCAATATGGAAGGCTTATGGTAATTTTGATCATATTTTTTTAACACAAGAATAAATTTGGTATCATGTCTGAAGATATTCAGAAACTGAAAGGACACCAAAGGCTGTGGTGTTAAAACTACATCCTGTTCCAGTATGATATTTCTCTGCTGTGACTGCTGTGTTTTGTGTGTGTGTGCGTGTGTGTGTCCCCGTGTCCTAACAATATCAGCTACTATTTATACACTTAGAATTTCTGTCCAGATTACTGTGGAAGGTTGTGGTACTGAGATGTAAAAAATAGTATAATAATGTTCTATTCTTTTTTGAACAAATTTGTTACACTGAATGTCAGATGAGTCATTTTGTTCATGTCACATATCTGAAAATAATGGAAAGATGCCAAAGTAAAAGCCCAGTAATTCATGCACTGGTGTAATGGAGCAAATGAAATGCAAAGCTCTTGTACAGGTCAAATTTCAATACCAAATGCTTACCTGTCAGTCAGCAAAATTGTCCCTGAATAAAAATGTGCCCTCTGAGAGGGAAAGGTTTTTAATATGCATAAAATTCTTCGACTCTCTTGTGAGGTAGAAGATGTTCTGAGGAGGAAACTCTGAAAGGGAAATCTTAATTCAAGCTAGTTCAAATCATAGATGTGTTACTGATTGAGAGTTTATCCTTGTTGTTTGGCATCTCTCGCTCGTTGGATTCCCCTTAGGTTACATCAAATCTGGCCAGTCACTGATTTAAAAGTTTTAGACAGGTAACTTGCAGAGTTTTGGAGGCATCTCTGTTTTATCTGTGATAGACCTGATTAAAACGTCAATTAATGAAATGCCAACACCAGAGATATCTTCATAGATATCTCGGTTACAGGTTACTCAGACTGAAATGTTTTCGAAGAGCTGTGCAACTGAGTGTGCTTCCACCTCTAAACTGGTCATTGGGAGAGCATGTTTTGCTGTTGAGGTATCTTCATGTAGGCTTCAACATAGAATATTAAACATTGTATTTATCTTACAATACAATACAATACACCAGGTTGAAAGAGACCTTCAAGATCATCGCATCCAACCTATCAACCAATCCAACCCACCTAAATACAATACAATACAATACAATACAATACATACAATCCAACCCACCTAAACAACTAAACCATGGCACCAAGCACCCCATCAAGTCTCCTCCTGAACACCTCCAATGAAGGTGACTCCACCACCTCCATGGGTAGCAGATTCCAATGGGCAATCACTCTCTCTGTGTAGAACTTCTTCCTAACATCCAGCCTAAACCTACCCTGGCGCAGCCTGAGACTGTGTCCTCTTGTTCTGGTGCTGCCCTGCCTGGGAGAAGAGACCAACCGCTGCCTGTCTACAACCTCCCTTCAGGTAGTTGTAGAGAGCAATAAGGTCACCCCTCAGTCTCCTCCTCTCCAGGCTAAGCAACCCCAGCTCCCTCAGCCTTTCCTCATAGGGCTTGTGTTCCAAACCCCTCACCAACTTTGTTGCCTTTCTCTGGACACGTTCCAGCAAGTCAACCTCCTTCCTAAACTGAGGGGCCCAGAACTGGACACAGTACTCGAGGTGCAGCCTAACCAGTGCTGAGCACAGGGCAGAATGACCTCCCTGCTCCTGCTGGCCACACTGTTCCTGATGCAGGCCAGGATGCCATTGGCCCTCTTGGCTGCCTGGGCACACTGCAGGCTCATGTTCAGCCTACAATCAACCAGTACCCCCCAGGTCCCTCTCCGCCTGGCCGCTCTCCAGCCACTCTGACCCCAGCCTGTAGCACTGCATAGGGTTGCTGTGGCCAATGTGCAGAACCCAGCACTTGGATGTGTTCAATCTCATGCCGTTGGATTCTGCCCATCTGTCCAGCCTTTAGCTTTAGAGTTGAGGCTGCCACAGGTCTACATCCTCTCATCTCATGAAGTCCCAACTTTCTTCACCTTTCAGTAGCATATCCCTGTGCCCCAGTAGCATTTCTCTGTGCTGAGGTTGTGACAGGCTAACAGAGTCAGTATAGCCATTTACAGTCAGTCAGGACTCATTCTTTTCCAAGTTACTGTGTTGAGAATAAGCCAGGACTTCAGGAGTGGGAAAAAAAAAAAAAGTAAAAAAAAGAAGTGAGGTATCGAAAGCAATGACAAATAAATGGAGCAAAGCTGCATATACTTTTGGGTTATGACTAGTTGAAGTGCACATTAAGAGCTCTGAACTGAAGCATGCCAAACAAAGAGCACAATGCTGAATTCATTTTAATCCTCTGGTTTAAGTGGGTGCCCCTTCTACTTCTGGGTCTAGAAATAATCATACTTGTATCAATCTATATTCTATGACTTTTGTAAGTGGTGAAAATAGTATTTTTCACTAAATTGTCACTTATTATTGTTCATTTGTGGCCACTAAGATAGAAAAATGTTGCAGCTACAATGTCAGAAGAATAGGGACAATTTGATGTTTTCTTTTGATGCTGTTTGTTGATATCTAGACCACTGCAGCTTGATTGCCTAACATTAAACCTATAATAATAGTGCAATCATAGCAGTATCATCATGAATGTTGTTACAATAGAAACAACATTTACACGGCTTCAGAATGGTAATTATCAAACTTTTTGTCATGAAGCGCTTATTTGCCAGCATTGATCTGCCCTGGTCAGTTGTTAGCACTTCTCATCTGAGGTGTATTGATTGTATAATCAGTAGATAGAGGCTGCGGGCAGATGAAATTCAGTGTTGTTGGGCAAATTATTGTCTGCTTGCCTGTTGACCTGGACCCTGCTGGTTGTACCTTAGACTGTGGTGGGATTATTACTCATTTCAGTGACCCTGTTCTGACAGAGAACTCCATATTATTATTAAAGATAAATGGCATCCTTCTTTACTGTGGCTATGGTTGAACGCAGGTGTCAGCGTGTAGTGAAACTGAAAATCTTGGGCAGCAGTGTTCCTTGACTTCCTTCAGTTCTATGCTTTAAAAATACATGTGAAAATATTGTAGAATGACAACACATTTAATGTCATATAAAACGGCCCTTTATAGGTGTATGTGACGCATAAGCATGGTGGTTTCCATTGATAGCTCAAGAATCCTACTTGCCAGACTGTAAGATACTGCTGTAGTTTAAAGACAACCTCTGATTATTGCCATCTGACAAGGGCTGCTTTTGAACCTCAGGCAGATATCCCACTCTTTTGTTGAGTAATTTTACAAACTCTCCTCTCTTTGTTTTGTTTTCTTCACCTGTAGCATCACTGTGAAGAAACAAAGTAATGGTATGTGTAAAAACGTGTGTGAGAGAGATAGAAGTTATTAGTCAGTAAAACTTCACGAGGTATTAGTTTGGTAAATCTCCTATGTCATATTCATATTAGGACTTTTTATAACAGTAAAGGTTATTAGCCTACACAGCATTTAAGAAGGAGATTTGCATTGCCATTATTGCCAGAGGGAAAGCCCTCCTGATTCAATTGACAGGAGGTAATGTAGAAACCGTGAATACTTTTACATCCCTCAGTAAAGCCAGCTGAGTTTGGCTATTGTGCTCTGCTCTGGTGGTGGCTGAACCATTGTATTGTAAAGGTCAGTCATTACCTGTGCATTGTATTTAAACCACCTGCTCTCAGCAAGTAATTGTATTTGGATGACCAGCAGTTTTATAATATCTGCTGGAGGGGTAAGAACACTGAGCACTTACACAACAATTTACAATTGAAAGCCTGTAAAAACATTAGCTAATTATTGTTATGCTGGAAAATCTGTAGATGATTCTCTATATAGCTGCGAATATACATTGCATGACCTTAATTGCCAGAAACAATAGATCAACCTGTAAAAAACGAATGCAAATTACTTGGTGGAAGTGCACAATGATGGTACTACTGTAATCTCTAAAATAATTACCCATGAAATGGAGCCTTTGCAAAGCAGCATGGGATTTAAGTTAGGTGGAATGGTTTTGAAATGAAAACACAAGGAAAAAATAAAATGTCAAACGCTTGTGACTTATTCTGTAGCTGTATATCAAGTACAAATATATCATGGATGGAGAAATTAAATCATATGCCAGGTGAGAAACAAAGCAAATGTAGAAGGAAGTATGGTTTGTCCAGTTAGGATTTAATCTACTTTAAAACAGTTGCAAAGGATGGTATGGAGTAAAGAAAGTAAATATGGTTGGCATGTGAGATAGGTAACTTCATCTCCTGGGACTGTCACTCCTGCAGCTATTCCAGTAGAAGGGCAGCAAAGCTGGTGAGGGGTTTGGAGCACAAGCCCTGTGAGGAGAGGCTGAGGGAGCTGGGGGTGTTTAGTCTGGAGAAGAGGAGGCTCAGGGCAGACCTTCTTGTTCTCTACAACTACCTGAAGGGAGGTTGTAGCCAGGTGAGGGTCAGTCTCTTCTCCCAGGCAAGCAGCACCAGAACAAGAGGACACCGTCTCAAGCTGCACCAGGGGAGAGATTAGCCATTGGAATGTGCTGCCCAGGGAGGTGGTGGAGTCACCATCACTGGAAGTGTTTAAGAAGAGACTGGATGAGGCGCTTGGTGCCATGGTTTAGTTGATTAGATGGTGTTGGGTGATAGGTTGGACTTGGTGATCTCAAAGGTCTTTTCCAACCTGGTTAATTCTGTATTCTGTATCTTGCATCCAGCAATGCATGTCATACTAAAGATGCCTCTTCATAACTCTATGAGAGTTGCAGGGTCCTTTCTGCAGGTCAGTTTCCCGTCAGACTGGTTTGGCTGGATAACAAAGGTTCCACAGGTGTTTCAGACAGGGTAGTGAGGAAATGAATTCATATAATGATACCTTGTAAGTCTTTGTTGTCTAATGGGTATATTAACCAATAGATAATTGATTTGTGCTTTTAGCTGTGCATATCATGCTTGAAGTCTTTTGTAGGCAGTAAAAAATGATGGAGGAAAGTGATCCAGAAAGGGAAAATTCTAGGATATCTATGTGTAAAGGCAGTGGTGGTGCCACTGTGTTCAACAGCATCCAGTCCTTTCCAAGGACAGGTCTGTCTGCCAAACTTCACCTCTTTTTGCTACCCTGCAAGGCAGGTAAACAGAATCCTGGTTTTGGTTTTTGGGTTTTTTTGTTGTTGTTGTTACTCTATTTCTTCTTCAAACTGGTCTTTGCTTTGCTTGATTGTGTGAAGACTACTTTTGAACATTTTTATGTTTTACTCAAATCTTCAGAATCCGAAGTAATATAATTTAGTTGCATTCAGTGCAAAAGCACAACAGGTTTTTGTCTCATTTTTAGCAGGAGGTGGAAATCCTCTGAGAAGGTATTTTCCTTTTGTGGAATTACATTGATTGTGATAAATTGCGATCACAGCTGGTTTTAGACTTGACTTAAATCCAAATCACCTTGTGGAAGGAGGGATCTATTGGTGGATTTGGAAGTAAAATGTAGCAAGATTCTGAGTGAGGCTCTTCAGATGTGATAGCACTGGGGAACAATAATTAATCTTAACACGATGATTCTTATTACAGTGCTGGTTTTCAACCCTCTTATTTTTGGTGAAAATAAGGGGTTTGGAAAGGGCAAGTAGGTGTTTCCATTCTGAAAAATAAATAGATGATAAATAAATAAATAACCCAACTAGCAAAAGATACAACTAAAATGTGTGCTTGTTGCAGACCATGAAAATGTGAGGAAGCTGCTGCTGTGACCAATGTGATGCCAAGCAAGTCAGAGCATCAGCCTGTTTTACTGTATTACTTTTATTCTTTCTATGGGAATAAATGTCAGTTTTCTTAAAGCAGGTGCAGTGAAATATTATCCCAGATTGGTTGAGATACTGAATGATTGTGATGGGTTGAGGCCGACCCCCTCCCCACCACAGGCAAAAATGAGACTCAGACTAAAGGGATTGCAAAAGTGGTGGAAAGTTTAAATGAAATGTTTACAGAGAGCCACCACCACCTCCCCGGGCAGCACATTCCAACGGGCAATCACTCTCTCTATGCTAAGTTTATATTATTCAAAGCTTTGTTAGCTTTCTTGTGCTGTAAATGTTTCATCTAGGCTAATTATCATAAAATTAATATTTTTTACTACCTCTTTTTTTACTAGTTTTCACTAGTAGCTGGGTCATTGTGGCAGTTCAGGCTGGCTGCCTCCTCTTGCTGCCGCATAAGCTACACCTCCCGTGTCCAGAGGGTCCAACCCAGCAGGTGGACACAGGAAGCTGCGTATTTCATACCCATAATATCCTGCACCCTATAAATTCAGCTGCAAAGTCTTTCTCTTCCTCTTCCCTCTCTGCTCCTGTGGGAGATGCTCCCTATCAGGTAGCGCTGGGGGCGTATCTCAAGGCCTCTTAGGCCTGCCCAGGCCTAATGCCAGGAGGAGAAGGGGTGAGGCAGTCTCAGACCTGGCCAGCCTGGGACTAGTCTGGCAGCAGGGGTGGAAGAAAGAGCCCTGGGGGTTTTGGGTATACCCTCAGGTGGGGAGAAGGGAAGTGTTGGGAGGCTTTTGGGGTGTGCTATAGGGGACTCTGTATGCTTTGGGTTTCTTTTGTCACTATGTTTGTAGCTTCTGTAAAACACTTGCTGCTTTTCCATTTAAACTTTCCATCACTTCTGCAATCCATTTGTGTGATGAGTGTCATTCTTTTGCCCCTCTAAGGGGGCCAGAGAGGATCTGCCTGGCCTCTACCAGGACAGACATTTTATCTAGGAGATCATTCACTGTGACACTAAGATGATGGCTATCAAGAAAATTAACATCACCTTTTTTCCCCCCTCTAAAACAACAATCAAAAAAGTCTTCAGGCTGAGTTTTGCAGTTTGTTGGTACTAGAGAGATACATCAATTAAAATATTATTGATGTGAGTTGCTCATACTGGTCTATTAGTTTACATTTTGATGGATGGAAAGCAAGTAGAACATTCTTTTATATTATCACATGATGGAGTCTGTTGTCAAATATTTTTATTTTAAAGGTCTGTTTAAAGGTCTTAGGTTTGACAAGATGTAAGTCACACAAACAAACTCTTGGTAGTACTAAAATGGAAAAAAAAAAGCCTTCAAAAAAAGCTTCACAGAGCATTCCTAAATTATAACTGAAATGTGAGCTGCAGAGTCTTGAGTATCACCTGCTCTCTTTCATTTTCTTAAATGAGAAGGGTACAATGATTCCTTTGTAACAGAAGAATGTAAGTAGTTTGAGGACTGTGTTTTCTACTTTTCACAGGGAGACCTGCTTTACTGCAGGTGCTTATTGGCATGGCAGCAAAAAGATGACAATGACAGTAGTCCATCTGACTGTAAACACAGTGTGACCACTAATACTATTCTAAAGCTTTTTAAATGTAGCTGATGCCTTTCTTTGTATGACACCTTCTAAGCCTTATTATGTGAGTTGATTATCTTCCTAAATTCCAACTTAAAGGTTTTCCAAGAGTGTCACTATCAAATCGAAGAAACATTTCAGCTTTGCTCTTTTCACTTTTGAGTGTGTCTTGCTAAAAGCCAAAAGGATCATTTTCTCTCTTCCCCATAACTACTTAATCTTTCCTATGATTCCAGAAAGCACCACTGTGAAAGCTCTTTATTGTATAAATGAGCTGCACACCAGAATGTGTCAGGGCCCTAGCAGTGCCTGACAGAGCCTGGTCAAGACTGTGTTAGGCTAACTGGATAGATTTGTTCAGATCCACAAACTGTTTTATGTAAAGATTTTGATAGGAATGAACAAGAGGCCTAGACATCACATCTGAGCAGCAGCTATTGTATTCTTGATAGAGTAGATAAAAGCTGCTTGAACAAAGCTGGGAAAACAAGGAGCTGGGCTGCTTTGATTTTCAGTGGATTTGTTTCAGTCCACAGAATAGGAGAATGCAGTATGATGAGGTAAGGAAGTGTGGGAAGCATGAGAATGTTCTGCAAGTCGGGGAAAGGCAGCTTCTGGAAAAGCAAGGATTGTGGTGGTGGTGGGTTGTTTTTTTTCCCAATGGACAGAACCCACTCAATTATCTGGAATAATCTCTTTTTAGAATCCAGGGTACAAATGTGGAAGAGCTTCAGACAGTGAAATGGGAAAAATGACTGGAGGAGGCTTGTGTAGTCTCTATGATTTAAGCACTGAAAGAGTACTTTAACAAAATTGGTTCAGCCAAATACATTTTGGCCAAATAGTAAAAGAAGTTGCACTGTAAAATTACTATGTAATGACTTCCCCTATCATTCATGGGTATGGGTATGACTGGAGAGCTTGATGCTGCTATGACTTTTGCTATTATTGTAGATGTTGCCTTCCCCTGTATCAAAATCCCTCGGTCTTGTCCTGTGTCTGAATGTGAGAGTTAACAGACTTCACCACGCTGTCCCTGGGTCAGCAAGAGCTGATGACATTTAAGACTTGTTTACAGTAAGTCTATCAGAGAAGAGCTGATTATGGAAAATAATCTCATTCATTCAGTTCAGATTAAATGGGGAGATAAAAATAATTCAGTTCCTAAATCACTGATTTCAAAATGCAAACTTAGCTAAAGGGAGATATTTAATGAAGCTATTTAATGTAATGTAGGAGTAGAGAAGTTGTGGATCTTTTATAGATTGAACTTGTAAAACATATTTGGAATTTGCAGTACAGATCAAGATACAAAGAGGAGAACTTTGATGTGTTTTTCAGCAGTACAATGCTACCAATTGGTGAAAAACCCAGTGGAGATAACTAATATAATGATACATTTCCAGTCCATTTCTTTTGCCAAAGGGAAATTCAAAGACCTCTGTGATCCAAGACCATATGCTCCATCACAGAACTCTTCAAAGAAGTGGTACAGGAAGTTAGAGGCCTGATTAGTATTTTTAACAAATCTACAAAATTATTAGGTAGTATTCTATGGTTGGAGAGTAGCAAATAAGATATCTATAGAATAGAATAGAATAGAATAGAATAGAATAGAATAGAATAGAATAGAATAGAATAATAGACCAGGTTGGAAGAGACCTTCAAGATCATCGTGTCCAACCTATCATCCAACACCACCTAATCAACTAACCATGCAACCAAGCACCCTATCAATTCTCCTCCTGAGCACCTCCAGTGATGGTGACTCCACCACCTCCCTGGGCAGCCCATTCCAATGGGCAATCACTCTCTCTGTGTAGAACTTCTTCCTAACCTCCAGCCTAAACCTCCCCTGGCACAGCTTGAGACTGTGTCCTCTCCTGGGTGAAGAGACCAACCTCTGCCTGTCTACAACCTCCCTGGACACATCCAGGACAGCATCCATGGAAAATCAGTCCAGAGTGTGTATGCATATTGATGGGCTCTAAAATAAATTGGAGCAGTTTAAACTAACATGAGGAGAAAAGCATCAGCAGAGTGCTTGGTGGTTTTAGAATCAGAAAGTACTGCTGGGAATCAAATTATTGTGCATGATAAGTGTGTCTCTTAAATCCTCCAAAAGTCAGACTCTCTCACCTCAGAAGATGCACAGAAAGGAAAATTCTGGGTGAGCAGAATAACAGCAGTTTCTGCTTGGTGTGAGGGTGGTTGGAGAGCTTGCATTATGGAATGTATGGAAAGCAGGCATGCATGCTTGTTTTTCTTAAATCACAAGCTGGGGAGACATCCCTAATGAAGCCAGCACACTGCACAGAATGAAACTTTGGAATTCCTTAGCAGAAGTCATTTATAAATCCTGAAGATGAATAGCAGTTAAAAAATGTGATGGGCAAATCCACAGAAGACAAGCCCATCAGGAGTCTCTGGATAAAGACTGAATACAAGCTGTGGTCAGACTATGCCAGTTTGTTGCAAGTTTGGCCTGATATGGGAGTGAATATCAGTGTGACCTTGTTCTGGGTTTACGCTGTCCCACTGATATCTGGTATTGGCTGGTAGCACAGACTAGACAGTCGAGATAAGTCTTTAGTCTGACCGAGTCCAGATGTTCTTTTACATAACAGGCATAACTTCCTTCTGCCCTGTAAACTTGTACTGGATATTTACATGGTTTGTTTGGCTGGTTTTTTATTTCTTCCTAGAAATGTGTTCCCTTGGTATCAGATTTAAATGCTGTTATCTCTCAATTTCATTGCGCATCGTTTTGTTCGTGTACGGAGGAAACGATGAATAGGAAGTTAGGATAAACATTATCTGTGTAATTCATTATGTTGTGCACTCTTATCAAGTTCCCCACTTGTTTCTCTCATCTCTCAAATAGGCACTCTCAGTCTTTTTGCTCTCTTTTAAGAGGTTTGTCTTGATTTGATATTTCTTATTTTCACATCCTAACCTTATCTCATTATTTCAATGTTTACAAATGCAACTTTGAAATATTGCAGGGTAGTTAACCTTGATCAAAGACAAAAGAAGCTAGGAGAAAAATTATACAATATTAAAAGATGATAAACTGTGGAGGACCTTTGAAATGATACTGCTTTAAGAATACATGGCTCAAAGGAAATTATTTATGATATCTGAAATCAAAGCAGATGGCAAAACTCTGGGCCAGAGCACGGTGGAAATTACTGGAGAATTACAAGAAAAAGAAAACCCAGTTCTGCACTTTTGTCATTTCAATAATAAGGCCTCTGTGGTGTAACAGGGAGCTTGTGCATATAAGAACTCTGACCTGTACCAAACTGAGCATATTGAGGGTATTAATAAATTAGAAGAGTTTTTGTGGGGGGTGTTTTCTTGAAGCAGGATGTGAGGAATCACTTGGCATGTTTTTGGTAATAGAATAGAATAGAATAGAATAGAATAGAATAGAATAGAATAGAATAGAATAGAATAGACCAGGTTGGAAGAGACCTTCAAGATCATCGCATCCAACCCATCAACCAATCCAACCCACCTAAACAACTAGACCCTGGCACCAAGCACCCCATCAACTCTCCTCCTGAACACCTCCAGTGATGGTGACTCCACCACCTCCACGGGCAGCCCATTCCAATGGGCAATCACTCTCTCTGTATAGAACTTCTTCCAAACATCCATCCTAAACCTCCCCTGGTGCAGCTTGAGACTGTTCTGGTGCTGGCTGCCTGGGAGAAGAGACCAACCTCTGCCTGGCTACAACCTCCCTTCAGGGAGTTGTAGAGAGCAATAAGGTCACCCCTGAGTCTCCTCTTCTCCAGGCTAAGCAACCCCAGCTCCCTCAGCCCCTCCTCATAGGGCTTGTGTTCCAAACCCATCACCAACTTCGTTGCCCTTCTCTGGACACGTTCCAGCAAGTCAACCTCTTTCCTAACCTGAGGGGCCCAGAACTGGACACAGGACTCAAGGTGTGGCCTAACCAGTGCAGAGTACAGGGGCAGAATGACCTCCTGCTCCTGCTGACCACACTGTTCCTGATGCAGGCCAGGATGCCATTGGCCCTCCTGGCTGCCTGGGCACACTGCAGGCTGTTTTTGTTGGGGTTTTTTGGTATTTTGGTTTGTTTTTTGTTGGTGGTAGGTTTGGGGTGTTTGTTTTTACATCATTAGGACAACAGCCATACTAAGTCATTCAAGTCCAGACTGAACTGCTACCTTCAGCATGCCTATGACTTGACTGCAACCTAACAGAACCATTTGGAAAATATTATGTTAATTTGTAATAATAATTTTCAGTGAATCAAATGAGGTCAGCTTCTGGCTGCTGCTGAAATGTTTCTTTGTAAGAAGTTACCTGCTGTGGAGATACTGCACCTTTGCACTGGCATAACTAATTACATGTGTTGGCCTCATAGACACTACTGCATCTGTAACACACAGCATGTAGTAAACCACAAAGTAATTTCTAATGTTTGCTCATGGAAGCTTTAAGTGGCTATAAATGTGCTGCTATACAGAACCATCTTTCCAGTGAGATGCAGGGGCTCTGGTGTTTGGTCTTTGCATCTGTTTTACACGGAGGTTGAGTGGGATAGACAATTTTGGACACATTGTGTCCCTTCACAGGATCCAGCTGCGACTGATAACAGTTTAGGGCCTTGTTCCTGACTTTTTCTCCCTAGTCCCAATCCTTGAGTCTCATGTGGCAGGACCAATTAAGGAATAACTACAGAACTGCTTGTGTTCTGCAAAGAGAATTTTCCCAGTGCTGGAATTTAGACTTCAGGGAGGCCTTTACATGTAAAATACTAAAAAGATGGAAACAGAATGGGGGCTGAATCTTGAAACAGTTTTGACAGGTATATGTCACTACACACTGATTGTTTCCGCTACCACTTTCCATAGTTTGCAAACACCAGAGGGTAATGGGCTTTGCAAGTCTTATACTGGCTGAATTGTTTTGGAAAGACTTTAAAAGGAAGTCTACCAGGGGGTTGAGTTTGGGGTTTTTTTTTGGTTGCAGTTTGTTGTTGTTGTTTTTTCAGGGGAGTTTGTCCTTTTCCTTTTTTCTTCTTCCTGTTTTTCCTTTTCCTTTTTTCTTCTTCCTTATATTCTTTTCCTATTTTCTTCTTCTTTTTTTTTCCTTTTCCTTTCCCTTTCCCCTTTTTCCTTTTCCCTTTTCCCTTTTTTTCCTTCCCCTTCTGGTAGGTAGTTTTGGATTATGGTTCCACAGTCATTTTATTAAAGAGTTGTAGTGCTGCTGTGTTGTGAAGGAAAACTTCTCCAGCTGTTTGTGGAAAGGCCAGTTGCTCAAGGGCTTGGTTTTTTAGAAGACTCCCATGAGGTGTACTAACCAAAATCCAGGGTCAAACCCCTTACTGGAAAAGAGAGGAGAGCTTGGAGTCCCTGGTAGCAAAGCTCAATTAATTGTTTGAGTGAGACATTGGAAGAGATTGTACTAAGCAGCAAAATCTGCCTATTTATATACTAGCTAGTAAAAAGGATCAGAGTCTGAGAGGGAGGCAGGAGCTTTCCCAAGAGGGCAACTCCTCTCAGAACATCAAGCAGAACTTTGGGTGCATGTCAACATTCCTCTGCTCTCAGCAAATGAAATCCGCTCACTAACCCAGAACTTTCTGCACATGTGGAATTTCATGTTGCAAAGAGAGCAGATTGCAGAGCAGTCTAGGTTGTGAAACAAGCAAAAAACCAATTGTCTTTCAGTGTTTTTATATTTGCTTTTTTTATGCTTGCTCTTCTTTTATGACTTTCAGTGTTTTAATGTGTTTAAAAGCCAGAGAAATGTGGCAGTTCCCTCTGCTGCTTAGGTATATCCTCAGCGTTTCAGGTTTATGTGTTAGACTGCTATATTAATTTATCTACACATATATTGTGGTTTTTGCCAGAGGACTCCTCTTTCATTCAGTGTACATACTAAAAGAGATCAGTGAATGAGCAGCTATTCATGTTTTCTGTTATTCTTATTGGACAATATGTGACCCACATGTGGTGTTCACATTCAATCATTACATTGAATTCAAAACTATTAATTTCTCCATAGGCTTTCTTTCCATTGTAGCTATCATTAGCATCTGAATGCCTCACAAACCGTAATTAATTAATTTTCACAAAGCCCCTGTGAGGTGAGATGACATTATTAAAAGAGGAATAAGCCACAGAGGAAAGTGCCAGCCTATATTTTGAATGCCCAAGTTGACATGTGTAAGGTGTGGTTTTTTAAGCTACTTAGCGTTCCACAACACTTCATTTTGTTCTTTGTCCAGCTTCCCCTTATTTAGCTCAAGCACCAAGCAACTTTGCAAATAGGCTGCAGATAGATACTTTATGAATAAGAGTTTTTTTGTTGTGCAGTAGAACATGAAGACAGGAACTGGGGGTGCTGGTTGATGGTAGGCTGAACATGAGCCTGCAGTGTGCCCAGGCAGCCAAGAGGGCCAATGGCATCCTGGCCTGCATCAGGAACAGTGTGGCCAGCAGGAGCAGGGAGGTCATTCTGCCCCTGTACACAGCACTGGTTAGGCCACACCTGGAGTACTGTGTCCAGTTCTGGGCCCCTCAGTTCAGGAAGGATGTTGAGTTGCTGGAATGTGTCCAGAGAAGGGCAACAAAGTTGGTGAGGGGTTTGGAAGACAAGCCCTATGAGGAGAGGCTGAGGGAGCTGGGGTTGCTTAGCCTGGAGAAGAGGAGACTGAGGGCTGACCTTATTGCTCTCTACAACTACCTGAATGGAGGTTGTAGACAGGTGGGGGTTGGTCTCTTTTTCCCAGGCAGGCAACACCAGAACAAGAGGACACAGTCTCAGGCTGCGCCAGGGGAGGTTTAGACTGGATGTTAGGAGGAAGTTCTACACAGAAAGAGTGATTGGCCATTGGAATGGTCTGCCCAGGGAGGTGGTGGAGTCACCATCATTGGAGGTGTTCATGAGGAGACTTGATGGGGTACTTGGTGCCATGATCTAGTTGTTTGGGTGGGTTGGATTGGTTGATAGGTTGGACACGATGATCTTGAACGTCTCTTATTGTATTGTATAATTTACCAACTATCCCATCTTGTGCAGGCACTCATACCATCCAGTGTTCTAAAAGGACAGCTGGCTACCCTTGTTGTTCCATTTTTATACCGGTTTTCCTCCTCAACAGCTACACACCATCTAACTTCTTCTTCAGGAGATCCTGTAGATACTAGTTATCCTCTGCATGGAGACTTGATGAGTCCCCAGGGCATAGATAAAATGCCCAGTGTTGTGGGATGTTGGAAGCCTAGCACAATGCTGGCTTTCCAACATGTAAGAGAAACGCTGAGTGATTAACAGCACAGACATGGTACGTGTTACAGCAGCAAATGGCATGTGGTTAGCTGGCAAGTATCAACAGTTTCTCAAAGACAGGAACCAAGCTGGCTGCATCTGACTGCTAGAAATAGATACATGAGATGTAACACCTCAATGCAACAAGAACAGTGATGCAGATCTTTTGTTTCTTTCCCACACCAGTCCTCTGAGATAATTTCTCAGAATTAAAGTGGCTTTTTATGCAGACTTCTGGCAATTTTGGGTAGTTGGAGAAGTTGATAAGATACTCTGCTGTCTCCTGCTCAAAGCCCAGCAGAACAAGCCCACTTAACTGTCATGTAAGTAGCAGGAGGTATTGCTCTTAACTTTGTGTGCAGCTCTTGTTAGAGTTTAATAAATACATTGGGGGGTGGGGGTGGGCATTCTGTAGACAATGCATACATTTTATTATGTACAATGAAAGTTCCACTCCACTTCCACCAAGATATTGAACATACTTCTAAACAGTTCTTTTTCTAGAAGAGGCTTTGCAACTGAATAGAATAGAATGGAATAGAATAGATTAGATTAGAATAGAATAGAATAGACCAGGTTGGAAGAGACCTTCAAGATCATCACATCCAACCCATCAACCAATCCAACCCACTTAAACAACTAACCCATGGCACCAAGTACCCCATCAAGTCTCCTCCTGAACACCTCCCATGATGGTGACTCCACCACCTCCATGGGCAGCCCATTCCAACAGCTAACAACTCTCTCTGTGAAGAACTTTCTCCTCACCTCAAGCCTAAACTTCCCCTGGCACAGCTTGAGACTGTGTCCTCTTGTTCTGTTGATGGTTGCTTGGGAGAAGAGACCAACCTCTGCCTGGCTACAACCTCCCTTCAGGGAGTTGTAGAGAGCAAGAAGGTCACCCCTGAGTCTCCTCTTCTCCAGGCTAAGCAACCCCAGCTCCCTCAGCCTCTCCTCATAGGGCTTGTGTTCCAAACCCCTCACCAACTTCGTTGCCCTTCTCTGGACACGTTCCAGCAAGGCAACATCCTTCCTAAACTGAGGGGCCCAGAACTGGACACAGTACTTGAGGTGTGGCCTAACCAGTGCAGAGTACAGGGGCAGAATGACCTCCCTGCTCCTGCTGGCCAGACTGTTCCTGATGCAGGCCAGGATGCCATTGGCCTTCTTGGCCACCTGGGCACACTGCTGGCTCATGTTTAGGTGGCTCTCAACCAGCACCCCCAGGTCCCTTTCTGCCTGGCTGCCCTCCAGCCACTCCGACCCCAGCCTGTAGCTCTGCATGGGGTTGCTGTGGCCAAAGTACAGCACCTGGCACTTGGATTTGTTGAATGCCATCCTGTTGGACTCTGCCCTTCTGTCCAGTCGGTCTAGGTCCCTCTGCAGAGCTCTCCTACCTTCTAACCAATCAACATCTGCTCCCAACCTTGTTATCTGCAAATTTACTGATGATGGACTCCATCCCCTCATCCAGATCCTCAAGAAAGATATTGGAGAGGATGGGGCCCAGCACTGATCCCTGGGGGACACCACTGGTGCCTGGCTGCCAGCTGGATGTGGCACCATTCACCACCACTCTCTGGGCATGGCCCTCCAGCCAGTTCCTAACCCAGCACAGTGTTAGCTTTCTTACTTGTTTAAATGGATATGTGAAGGACACTAGCTTAAACAAAGCATGACAGTCCAAAAATGCACTGCTTACCTCACACATCTTGAATTTAGTGCTTTGAGGGCCTCTGTGATTTTCTGGGAGATTGATAACCTGTCCTAAGCTGACACAGATTGCTCAGTCAGTGAGATTTACTTACATGTGATTTCTCCTTCTCCATGGGATTTATGAATAAGTACTGCACATTTTAATTCCATGTTTACTGATATCCATCTCCTGGTTTTGTAAAACATCCAGTTAAGATATCTCAAATGATACTTGATCATTAAGATCAATCTTAGAGGAAAGCAGCTGGGTCCAGGTGACCTAATCTGAAAGTTCTGTGCAGTTTGGAGAGCAAGAGGGATATCTACTTTTGACTTCAGTACTCTCCATAGAATCAACAAAAAGAATACTTATCCAAATGTATCATTATCAGATGTTCCTAAATTTGTAAAGTTGTATTTAAGATGTTACAGCAGTTCTGCCTTACAAGTGCAGAACATGTGAACCCTTTAAAGTGAGCATACAAATAAAGATGCCCTCGTGGGTCTTTACCCAGTGCAGCTCAATTTGCATGTAGTTTTGCACTTGGGGACTTTGTGAAGCACTTGTTGGTCACAGCCTCTGATAAAGGGGATCTGCACTTCAGGAGAATGTCTCAAACAGTGGGGAAGATGGCTTATACTGAAAATTTTAAATTGCATTTCCTGGTGACGTGAATATTTGTGTTCTGGGATAAGCAAGCAGGCAGAAACAAATTGGATTACTCAGCTGTCACTAGAGCAGAGCTGTGTGCTGTTAGCAGGCAGAAAAATTAAAAAGCCAGGTAGAGCATGCAGAGAAGACTAAAGTTACATGTGGGTGGTGAAAGGCCTTTTTGGATGAGGCCTTTCTGATTCTAAGAAAAGCAATGACTCAAGTTTAAGTGTAACAAAAGCACCGTACTACAGCCCAAGTGTTTCTTTGAACCTGATTTTAGCTTTGTGGCATGTAAGATTTCTGTGTAGTTGAACTCATTTTAATGGATGAATTTTTATGTGAAAGTAAGAGGAGATGTTCCGTGCTGCAAGCAGCAGGTGTGTTTTTAATCTGTAATAGGTCACCTTCCTCAGTGCAAGCAGGCAAGCTGCTATTGATCAAAGAGGTTTTGTTGGGTAGCTCTCAGATTATTGAGTGACAAACTTTATTGAATTTGACTTAACAGAAGTCACAAGACAGCTGAAGCATAAGAGCTTGCACTACCGTCAGAGTCATTTTACGACAGCCAGGGAGCAAAGCTCAGAGATGGATACTGAGCTCTTTGCTGGCCCTTGGAGATTAACTGAACAGCCTTCCTACCAATTCCCAAGCCTGTCAGCAGAACCAATTAGATTTTCAACCAGTAGACAAGAAGGGTGGCACTTGGGGACCTTTTTGCTTTAGGTCGAAGGCTTTTCAGGCTGCGATGAGATGACATTGATGATGACACGTTGAGCATTGGTTGGTTTTAAGACAAGTTAAATTAGCAGTCTTGAAATGATTCCAACTGTCTCCTGACTTCTCACTGTTGCCATATTCAGTGGATCCTGTCAGGAGCAGGTTGATGACTTAATAGTCTTTCTTGAGTGGATTTGAGCACTTTGGCTGTGTGTTTATGTGTAGTTGTCATGCTTAAAATATTCATATGAAGGTCTGAAATATTTATTGGAAGGAGCCTTCTGCAGAGTTCCGCAGTACGGCTTCTTCGCTGATTCTGCCTACTTTCTCTCTTTTTTACCTTGCTGCTCTAAGCAGTTGTTGCTGAAAAATGTCTTTAGCTATGTTGGATCTCTATGAAGTGACATTGTTTCTTGTGGCTATTGATAACATAAAGCACTTAAGAAGTTTAAGAGTTTATTCGGCATTTGATTTCCAACCCCACCTGTACAAACACTACAATGGGTTTGAGACCCACTTCACGTTAGAAAAGGTGTGTTCATCTTGTACAGTCTTGTAAACATTTTGTAATCTTTGATGCTAATCCAAATGGATTGTGATAGATGTGTAAAAAGGGGAAGACGAAAAAGGGATAGGAATTAAGATGAAGCCTGCCATAATTAAAATGCCCTAGGCTATTGAAGCAGTGAGCAGGATATCATGGTGAGACTCTTCTTTCAAAACTATGTGACACTTTAAAGACATTTTGCTGCAGTGGGTTGGCTGCTGGTCTGCTGTAAAAGGAGCTAAAGAAATACAAGGTGAGCAAATTGACTAAAAAATTGTACCTTAATGTGAAAAAAAAAATCCTAGCCCTTACTAGAAATAAATTGAAGTTGTCTGCATGTAGATGTTAAAATTAGCATGCCTGTAACTTTTAACATTTGTTCCTATTAAGTGCTCTACATTTAAAGGTTATGACTAGAATTTTTTCCTTCTGAGTACCTAAGGTTAAACTCCCACACCTAAATCCATGTTTATTCACCAGATTAGGTACTTCACCTGTATTTAGAACCTGATGTCAGGAATTCATTTTTTAAATGTTAGTGTTATTTCTTCGGGTTTTCAATTCTGAACTACTATTTCTTCTCGGTAATAACTTCATCTTTCCTAAGGATGATAATTAAAAGAGAGAGAGAGAGAGAGAGAGAGCAGTCACCTGCAGTTTTTAGACATGATTATAAAAACCACAGGCAGGATAACACACAGGAGATTGGCTGTCATTTAAAGTATGTCAGGTATTACTCCAAACAGTATTATTTTCCTACAGGAAATAATTCTATTTGTCATATCACCAAAAGGTCAGCAAAGGATTTGCCATGACAAAATTGAATTTTAAGTGCTGCATGTTTCTGGGCAATAATATTTGAAGTATTCTATGCCATGCTCTGACCATAGTCAGAGGCAGGCAGCCCATGTCACCAGTGGCGTCCCCCAGGGATCAGTGCTGGGCCCCAGCCTCTTCAATGTCTTCAGTGACGATCTGGATGAGGGGATTGAGACAGTCATCAGCTAATTTGCAGATGACACAAAGTTGGGAGCAGAAGGCCACAATGAAGTCTCTTTGGAGCCTTCTCTTCTCCAGACTGAACAGCCCTAATTCCCTCAGTCTATTCTCATAGGAGAGGAGCTCCAGCCCTCTAATCATCCTCGTGGCCTTCCTCTGGGCACGTTCCAGCACCTCCAGATCCTTCCTGTAATAAGGGCTCCAGAACTGGACACAGTGCTGCAGGTGGGGTCTCACCAGAGCAGAGTAGAGGGGGAGAATCATCTCCCTCCACCTGCTGGCTCTGCTTCTCTTGATGCAGACCATGCTGCTGCCTTCTGTGTTCATATTTTAATGGAACTTTTTTGGTCAGTCAGTTCAACTCCTGTTTAAACTCTTAAGATGGAGTTTCCTGGCTGTGGTGGGTTGAAGTTTCCCCCCAGCATTAACTTTAAGCCAGACCAACTCAGTTAGAAGTTTTTCCTTGTGGAAAATCAAAGTATCTTCAAAAATGCTAATGACATTTTCAATTATATACAAAACAATAGGCAGTTACTCTCTTACTATTGACAAGTTCATATTTGATTTTTCCCTTAATTTGGCATTTCAGCTTCTAGACAGTGAATCTTGTTAAAACTTTGGCTTTTCAATTAGGGACCTCTGGTATCAAGTTTTTCCCCATGTAGGTGCTTGTACATTCACAATGGGCTCCCTTCTCACATTATGTTTTATAAGCAAAATTAGTAGATCTCCTTTTGCATTTCACTTTAAACAATTCTTTATTAAATGTAATAATTGTTCTTGATATCTCTTGAATTAGAATAGAATAGAATTAACCAGGTTGGAAAAGACCTTCAAGATCATTGAGTCCAGCCTATCACCCAACACCATCTTATCAACTAAACCATGGCACCAAGAACCCCATCCAGTCTCCTCTTAAACACCCCCAGTGATGGTGACCCCACCACCTCCCTGGGCAGCACATTCCAATGGCCAATTTCTCTTTCTGGGAAGAATTTCTTCCTAACATCCAGCCTAAACCTCCCCTGGCACATTGAGCCTGTGACATTGCTGCCATCAGCACTAATTCTAATATTTATTAGCAGCCCCATTAGGTAGGAAGGCAATGTAATGCCTTGTTTGGGGTTTTTTTTTGCAGGCAATATCCTCTGCCCACAAATAGGACTACATTAACTCTTTGGAGATCTCAGTTTCCCATTGCAGAAGCATTTACAGAAGTCTTTTTTCCTAGTGTGTCCAAATGAGTTTACAGTTGTTGGTATTAAAACACATCTGACTTGCATGGGTCCAGATTGTCAAGAAATCAAGTCCATGCTGTGCCATTGAACTGTGATCTTCACAATCATCCCCTACAACAGCTTTTATGCTGTCTTCAAATTGTATCTGTGATGGTGTCATGTTCCCAGATTAAAATGGCAAATGAAGTCAAGCTCCAGGGAGAGCTCATCATTTCAGTGTCTGAAGGAAGGACCTACAGGAAGGCTGGCAAGGGACTATTTAGAAGCACTCATAGCAATGGTTTCAAACTAGAGCAGGGTAGGTTTAGATTGGTCATAAGGAGGAAGTTCTTCACATTGAGAGTAGTGAAATACAGGAACAGGTTTCCCGGAGATGTGGTGGAGGCCCCATCCCTGGGGACAAGCAAGGTCAAAATTGACAGGGCCCTGAGCAACCTCATCTAGTTGGATATGTCCCCACTCACTGCAGGAGAGTTGGACAAGATGACCTTTGAGGGTTCCTTCCAACCTGATGCTTTTTATGTGTCTGTAAAGTACAAAATACACCATCACAGGATCTCAGTAGAAATATATGCTCTCAAGTAGCAACTTCGTTTTAGGACCTCAGTTCTTTGTGCCATGCTGACTTTCTATCACCATGATTTTAGAATCCAAGTATTTGCTGCATTACAGAAGCTTCATCAGCACAGTTTTTATCAGCCATAAATCTGTATTGACTGGCAGGAACTATATTGCCCTCTTTTAACTTCTTAATCAAACTCTTGTAATGACTATTCCATTACTGTTTCCAGGACCAGTACTGAGTTGTCAGAGGTACCTGGGTTATTTCATCTACCATTAGTTGAATACAGATATCACAGTATCAGAGTATCACAGAATCACCAAGGTTGGAAGAGACCTCAAGGATCATCGAGTCCAACCTGTCACCACAGACCTCATGACTAGACCATGGCACCAAGTGCCACGTCCAATCCCCTCTTGAACACCTCCAGGGATGGGGACTCCACCACCTCCCTGGGCAGCACATTCCAATGGTGAATGACTCTCTCAGTGAAGAACTTTCTCCTCACCTCAAGCCTAAACTTCCCCTGGGGCAGCTTGAGACTGTGTCCCCTTGTTCTGGTGCTGGTTGCTAGAGAGAAGAGACCAACTCCCTCCTGGCTACAACCTCCCTTCAGGTAGCTGTAGAGAGCAATGAGGTCACCCCTGAGCCTCCTCTTCTCCAGGCTAAACAACCCCAGCTCCCTCAGCCTCTCCTCATAGGGCTGTGCTCAAGGCCTCTCCCCAGTCTTGTTGCCCTTCTCTGGACATGTTCAAGTGTCTTGATGTCCTTCCTAAACTGAGGGGCCCAGCACTGGACACAGGACTCAAGGTGTGGCCTAACCAATGCAGAGTCCAGGGGCACAATGACCTCCCTGCTCCTGCTGGCCACACTGTTCCTGCTGCAGGCCAGGATGCCATTGGCCTTCTTGGCCACCTGGGCACACTGCTGGCTCATGTTCAGGTGGCTCTCAACCAGCACCCCCAGGTCCCTCTCTGTTTGGCAGCTCTTCAGCCACTCTGACCCCAGCCTGTAGCTCTGCATGGGGTTGTTGTGGCCAAAGTGCAGCACCTGGCACTTGGATTGGTTGAATGCCATCCTGTTGGACTCTGCCCATCTGTCCAGTTGGTCGAGGTCCCTCTGCAGAGCTCTCCTACCTTCTAACCAATCAACATCTGCTCCCAACCTTGTCATCTGCAAATTTACTGATGATGGACTCCATCCCCTCATCCAGATCATCAATGAAGACATTAAAGAGGATGGGGCCCAGCACTGATCCCTGGGGGACACCACTAGTGCCTGGCTGCCAGCTGGATGTGGCACCATTCACCACCACTCTCTGGGCTCAGCCTTCAGCCAGTTCCTAACCCAGCGCAGAGTGCTGCTGTCCAAGCCACAAGCTGGCAGCTTAGCCAGGAGTTTGCTGTGGGGGACAGTGTCAAAGGCCTTGCTGAAGTCCAGGTAGACCACATCCACAGCCTGCCCCACATCCACCAGGTGGGTCACCTGATCATAGAAGGAGATCAGGTTGGAGAGGCAGGACCTGCCCTTCCTAAAACCATGTTGGCTGGGCCTGAGCCCTTGGCCATCCTGCAGGTGCGCAGTTATTGCTGCCAGGATAATCTGCTCCATTATTTTCCCTGGCACTGAGGTCAGGCTGACTGGCCTATAGTTTCCAGGTTCCTCCATCCGACCCTTCTTGTGGATGGGGACCACATTGGCCAGTTTCCAGTCCCCTGGGACCTCAGCGGTGAGCCAGGACTGGAGGAAAATGATGGAGAGCACTGGTTTCATCCAGTCCTCTGGAACTTCTTGGTAGGGCTGGCATATTTTAAAAATCAGCATTAATTGTGCAAGGAACTGTTAGGATATCATAAAAGTCTTAGCCACGAGTTGGTCATATGTTTACAGATGGAATATCTGAATGAAGTAGCTGTTGTTGAGTATCAGCTCTTCCTGAGAGGCTGTAGAAATGGAGCTGTGTCCTGATCACTTACTCAAAGCAGGTTATCATGATTTATTTCTCAAGTATAGAAAATAATTATTTATTGAACTTTCCAATCCTTCTGCATGAGCTGTGACAGATTTGATTTATAGATCCTCTGTTGGTCCTAGTATGTCTTGAAATTCATTTAAATTCTACTGAAATCTTCCAGCAATTGATTTCTTTTCGCATCTGTTTGCTTCTTACATGAACTTGATACATTTCCTAACTTTAGTGTCCATTTCTTTGAATATTAGATTTGGTTTTAAACTATGTAATGCAGGCTTTTCTTAGACTTGGGTTTATGGACATTCAAACCAAGAACTCTCAACAGCTTTTAATTCCTGTGAGCAATTCTATGTTCAGATTCTTTTCTCACTGATTTAGCTTAGAATAATTAGAAGGGCCACGAGGAGGAGCAGAGGGCTGGAGCACCTCTCCTGTGAGGACAGACTGAAGGAGTTGGGGCTGTTCAGTTTGGAGAAGGCTCCGAGGTGACCTCATTGTGGCCTTCCAGTATCTGAAGGGGGCTCCAGGAAGGCTGGGGAGGGACTTCTCAGGCTGTCAGGTAGTGATAGGACTAGGGGGAATGGAATGAAGCTGGAGGTGGGGAGATTCAGGCTGGATGTGAGGAGGAAGTTCTTCCCCATGAGAGTGGTGAAGCCCTGGAATGGGTTGTGCAGGGAGGTGGTTGAGGCCCCGTCCCTGGAGGTGTTTAAGCCCAGGCTGGATGAGGCTCTGGCCAGCCTGATCTAGTGTAGAGTGTCCCTGCCCATGGCAGGGAGGTTGGAACTAGATGATCCTTGTGGTCCCTTCCAACCCTGACTGAAACTATGAAACTAAACTATGAAATGGTGAAATTGGTCTTTTAAAAATAGCAAGTCTCTGAATTTGGGTTGTATGCCATCTTCTTTTGTAACAAGTGTGTCATCTCGTTCTAGCTTAACTCTATACCCTTTTAGTTCTGCAATCTATCTTTCAAGGTGAGGTTTAATGTGTCACTTCCCTATGTTGACTCACTTAATGATTTTTCAATTAAGACATTTTAGTACAGCTCTAGAAATTCCATTACTTTTTCAGAACTAGCAGTTTCATGTTGTTGACATATGTCACATTATGTCAATCCCTAATGAGAAGACAGATATATATTTCAGTTCTGGGCCCCTCAGTTTAAGAAGGACATTGAGACTCTTGAACATGTCCAGAGAAGGGCAATGAGGCTGGGGAGAGGCCTTGAGCACAGCCCTGTGAGGAGAGGCTGAGGGAGCTGGGGTTGTTTAGCCTGGAGAAGAGGAGGCTCAGGGGAGACCTCATTGCTTTCTACAACTACCTGAAGGGAGGTTGTAGCCAGCTGGGGGTTGGTCTCTTCTCCCAGGCAACCAGCACCAGAACAAGAGGACACAGTCTCAAGCTGTGCCATGGCTGGAGGTGAGGAGAAAGTTCTTCCCAGCGAGAGTTGTTGGCCATTGGAATGTGCTGCCCAGGGAGGTGGTGGAGTCACCATCCCTGGAGGTGTTCAAAAGGGGATTGGACGTGGCACTTGGTGCCATGATTCAGTAGTCATGAGGTCTGTGGTGACAGACTGGACTTGATGATCTTTGAAGTCTCTTCCAACCTTATTGATTCTATGATTTTTTTTTCACCTTGGTGACAGAGTCTGTGGGCATAAGTTGTTCTGTTCTCCAGGTGACTTGGCTGTCTGTCGCACATAACAGTAAGGAACCAATTAGGACATTCATCCACACTACTTAGTATCCATGACTTAGGATCATTTAATTTCAGATTGGCAGTGATGTAGTTAATGCTGGTTTTTATTTCAAAGGAAAAACCCATACATTTTATTTATGGAGCATTGCTAATCTAAAAAGATTGAGCATCACATAACAAAACAACAGAGCATTAGTGCATTGGAAGTCATAGTTTTATCACCATGGGTTTCTATGTAAACAGGTAATGGTGCTCCACACTGGGAACACAGTCAAGCACCTTAGCCCAAACACAAAGGTCTGGATAGCACTAGCAGATTGAAACACTGATAACAGTGGGCTGGGATTTTACCTCAAGACTATAAAAGCTCAGCTCTGGCAACAAGTTTTTTTCAGTTCTGGGGGTCTGTCTGGAAAGTGGGAACTGCAGGGGAAAGAAATGAGCATGTTATCAGAAAAGCACTATTTAGTTCAGAGCTCATAGTCCTGATCAACTGTACATTCAGACATAATTATTTTGTGGTGAGTGATGAGGTTGAGCATCTTCTGCCCAGGCATTCCTGTCTATTTAAAATTTTCCTTAGTTGTTCCTTAATTGTCTGCATCAGTTGATGTGTATTGGAGTAAAGAGATGAATTGATATTAAATAAGCCCATTTTTTAAAGCAGAGGATATAATAATATCCTCTTGCATGTTGACCTTTTAAAGCTGGAACTATATTATGTGAAGAGATACAGACCAGTATGGTCCTTGTTTCACTTCAATTGCAAACATGACCTTTCAACAACTTTTAATCTGCTTTAACACTTGTGACTAGTAACCAAAGCATTAGACAGCCATGTGTGTTCTCCTTGTTCTACTGCTGTACCACAGTAGCAGTCAAGAGCAGAGAACTGACACATTTATGGCCTGTGGCAAAGCGAAGCAATTAGGAGAATCAGTGCTGGATTACATCATCTTAAAGCAGATTTGTTGTGAGTGAACTAAGTTAACTTTCACAGCCTGAATATCACAACAGTTTTTATCTTTCAGTAACATCTTGTGTAAAAATTAATCACAAACTCAGCTGGATTATTTTTGGCATGGAGGAAAAGGTTGTGAAAAGCCATTCTTGTGCCCTTTTTGCAACATGGGGGTTAGGTTGTAGGTCTTCTGAAACAATGCAATTCCATTTTCCTTCACTGTTTGCACACTTTAATCACAGTGGCCTCAGTAAATGAACATGGAAGTATGGAAGTAAAACTCTCTGTATGTTGTTAAAATATGTGGTTGATGGGTTGGACGTGATGATCTTGAAGGTCTCTTCCAACCTGTTGTATTGTATTATTGTATTAATGAGTTTGGCATAATTTTTCATACAGCACACTCTCCCCCTCCACCCCCCCCCAGCTTCAGGAGCATTCAGCTTCATAGAATCATAGAATCAATAAGGTTGGAAAAGACCTCAAAGATCATCAAGTCCAACCTGTCACCCAACACCTCATGACTACTAAACCATGGCACCAAGTGCCACGTCCAATCCCCCTCTTGAACACCTCCAGGGATGGTGACTCCACCACCTCCCTGAGCAGCACATTCCCATGGCCAATTGCTCTCTCTGGGAAGAACTTTCTCCTCACCACCAGCCTAAACTTCCCCTGGTGCAGCCTGAGACTGTGTCCTCTTGTTCTGGTGCTGGTTGCCTGGGAGAAGAGACCAAGCCCCACCTGGCTACAACCACCCTTCAGGTAGTTGTAGAGAGCAAGAAGTTCTCCCCTGAGCCTCCTCTTCTCCAGGCTAAGCAACCCCAGCTCCCTCAGCCTCTCCTCACAGGGCTGTGCTCCAGAACCCTCCCCAGCCTCATTGCCCTTCTCTGGACATGTTCAAGAGTCTCAATGTCCTTCTTAAATTGAGGAGCCCAGAACTGGACATAGCACTCAAAGTGTGGTCTAACCAGTGCTGAGTCCAGGGGCACAATGACTTCCCTGCTCCTGCTGGCCACACTGCTCCTGATGCAGGTCAGGATGCCATTGGCCTTCTTGGCCACCTGGGCACACTGCTGGCTCATGTTCAGAAGACAGAGGAACTGGTTACTTCATATAGAAAGTTATTGACAGCCCTCATTATATAGAAATTTTGCTTTAGGGAGTTAAGAACACTGGCTTGTGGTTTTTCTCCTCTACTTTTGTGAATTTGTACTGCAAAGGAGTATAAAATGCAGCCTAAATGATTTACAGAGACAATGTCCTTGGCAGGGAAGTTCTTTACCAGAGTATAGGTGATGCATGCCATCAGAGTGCCCTTTCTGTCATCTCACATGCTCATATCAGGGACATTACTAATTTGTCAGGCAAAACACTTCCACATCTATCCTCCTTTGGGCCTGAACATTTGCCCTGAATTCCTGTCTGTGTGAGTTGTTTTTAGCCTGGGCCAACTACTGGGCACCGTGCATCAGTGTTATCCAAGCCTGGCAATACAGTGTTAGATCTGTGAGCACAGAGAAATCACTTTTAAGTTGTGGTTTTGTATGGGCTTTTAATCTGCATTTATAGAAGGTTTCTTGTTTCAGTCATGTTTCTGTAGCATTCCAGAAGCATGACTGAAGTAAATTGGGAGGTTTGTATGTGGTTTTTCGAGTATATAATCAAAATAACATGCTAAATATATTACTCTGTGGATGTGATTTTGATTGAAATGCTGTTTTCTGAGCACTGATAAATTATGGTCTATACACTAGGAAAACAACTTAAAGTTAAGACTCAACAGGGGATAGTTAAGGCTATGAGCTTGCAGTGGTGTGGCCTTCCATTCAGTGCATTGAGCAGTTCTTGACCTAAATGGACTTTTGTTTATAGGCAAGTAGCTTTCTCTGAAGTCTTCAATTAACATCTCAAAATTATGCACAAATAGATAAATCTAAGAGATTATCTAGAGACATTTTACTCTGGTTTCATGTTAACAGTAGCTGTGAAGGAATTTTCAGTGCTTGTCAGAAATGCTCAAAATGTCATCCAAATTGCCAAAAAGGACAGATTTTTGACATAGGGAAATGCTGCTCTCCCCAGTCTTCCCCCTGCACTTGAATATCTTTGCTAGAAGAAAAGCAGACTACGTGTTGGACTCGTGGTAGGCTTGCCAGAGACAGTTTGCCATAAGATAGCATAGCTAAGCAAATCTTCACATTTATCAGAGATTTTTCCCAGTAAGATTATTAATGTCAGACAAAGAATATAGAATAGAATAGAATAGAATAGAATAGAATAGAATAGAATAGAATAGAATAGAATAGACCAGGTTGGAAGAGACCTTCAAGATCATCATGTCCAACCTATCATCCAACGCCACCTAATCAACTAAACCATGGCACCAAGCACCCCATCAAGTCTCCTCCTGAACACCTCCAGTGATGGTGGCTCCACCACCTCCTTGGGCAGCCCATTCCAATGGGCAATCACTCTCTCTGTATAGAACTTCCTCCTAACCTCCAGCCTAAACCTCCCCTGGCACAGCCTGAGACTGTGTCCTCTTGTTCTGGTGCTCATTGCCTTGGAAAAGAGACCAACCTCTGCCTGTCTACAACCTCCTTTAAGGTAGTTGTAGAGATCAAGAAGGTCACCCCTGAGCCTCCTCTTCTCCAGGCTGAGCAACCCCAGCTCCCTCAGCCTCTCCTCACAGGGCTGTGTTCCAAACCCCTCACCAACTTCGTTGCCCTTCTCTGGACACCTTCCAGCAAGACAACCTCCTTCCTAAACTGAGGGGCCCAGAACTGGACACAGGACTTCAGGTGCGGCCTAACCAGTGCTGTGTACAGGGGCAGAATTTACCTCCCTGCTCCTGCTGGCCACACTGTTCCTGATGCAGGCCAGGATGCCATTGGCCCTCTTGGCTGCCTGGGCACACTGCAGGCTCATGTTCAGCCTACCATCAACCAGTACACCCAGATCCCTTTCTGCCAGGCTGCTCTCCAGCCACTCTGACCCCAGCCTGTAGCACTGCCTGGGGTTGCTGTGGCCGATGTGCAGAACCTGGCTACAGCTTAGCAGGTACATGTTTAAGTAACATGAAGACTGGGGTTTATGTCTTACATTTCTGTATGCTTAACCCAAAGGACTGCTGAATACAAAAGTAAAATGATGAAGTGGCTGTTGTAAAAAGATCAAGGAGTTAGGCTCTGACCTCTACTTAAAACTGGTAAATTATAAAGATAGCAGTTATGAGACAACAGTTTGCAACCTGCTGGCATTGTGTACAAGAAGATTAATGATGAAGATAGGAAATGGCATTAGAGGACCTACACAGTTCCATATTCATAGGGAAAGAAGTATGGCCATGTGTAATTATTACCAGATGATTTCTTGGTCATGGGAACTGCCATTTCTTCATGGAACAGATGTATGTAAAAGGTTGAAGATAGCTGTGGAGTGATGCAGCGTGCACTTTGTTTATGTGACGTTGTCAAGCGTGTGGGAAGAGTGTTTTCAGTTGGGGGCTTGGCATGAGCTTGAAAGAGTTATAATAGAGGAAGTGGACAGGTGTTGTTTTCCTTGCAAGCAATAGTGAAAGAATAAGGAGTAGAAATTTGTCTAGCTGACAGTAAGTCTGATAACAAGGTAGTTTCAGGGTTTCGAGGGCATAACTTAAAGTATCAGTGTGTGGTGATACCTGCAGTGAGTAGTGGGTAAGGAACATGAGAGCACATCCAAGGTCTGGAGCAGGAACAGCAAAACAGAAAGGAAAAATCAGGGAGCTGGTCTGCTAATGGGCAGCAGCGTGGCACCCTGAAGCCTGGGAATTGCTCCAGTTCTGAAGAGTCAGGGTCAAACACTTGGAGCCCAAGTCACCTTTTCATAATGAGTAGTTTGCACTGCAAGGCAAAACCATTGCGAAGCAGCTCCTCGTCTCGATTCATAACATTCCTGCTTGTCAGTTTACCTTGGCATCAAGCTGGCCAGGGTATTTGCTCTAACCCAGTCTGTTTTGTGAGCTTTCTGCCAAGAGGAATTTTCAGATACTGGATCATAGAATCGTTAGGGTTGGAAGGCACCTCAAGGATCACCCAGTTCCAGCCCCCCTGCCATGGGCAGGGACGCCTCACACTAGATCAGGTTGCTCACAGCCACATCCAGCCTGCTTTTAAAAACCTCCAGGGATGAGGCTTCCACCACCTCCCTGGGCAACCTGTGCCAGTGTCTCACCACCCTCATGGGGAAGAACTTCTTCCTATCATCCAATCTGAATCTAACCATTTCTATTTTTGCTCCATTACCCACAGTCCTATCACTCTCTGACACCCTCAAAAGCCCCTCCCCAGCTTTCTTGTAGCCCCCTTCAGATACTGGAAGGCCACAATGAGGTCTCCTTGGAGCCTTCTCATCTCCAGACTGAACGACACCAACTCCAACTCCATCAGTCTGTCCTCATAGGAGAGGTGGTCCAGCCCTTTGCTCATCCTTGTGGCCCTTCTCTGGACACCTTCCAGCACCTCCAGATCCTTCCTGTAATAGGGGCTCTAGAACAGGAAACAGCACTCCAGGTGTGGTCTCACCAGAGTGGGGTAGAGAGGGACAATCACCACTCTGGACCTGTGCTTCTCTTGATGCAGCCCAGGATCTGATTGGCTTTCCAGGCTGCAAGGGCTCACTGCTGGCTCCTGTTGAGCTTCACATCCAACAGCACACCCAAGGCTCTCTCCTCAGGGCTGCTCTCCAGCCAGTCACTGCCCAGCCTGGATTTGTGCCTGGGATTGCCTTGACCCAGATGCAGGACCCTGCACTTGGTCTTGTTGAACCTCATGAGGTTGTCCTGGGCTCACCTCTCCAGCCTGTCAAACTCCCTCTGGATGGATCCCTTCCCTCCAGTGTGTCTGCTGCACCACACAGCTTGGTGTCAGCAAACCTGCTGAGGGTGCACTCAATGCCACTGCCCATGTCACCAACAGAGATGTTAAACAAGCCTGGTCCCAGTGCTGATCCCTGAGGGACTCCATTTGTCCCTGGCCTCCAGTGGGACATGGACCTATTGACAGCCACCCTTTGGGTGCAGCCATCAAGCCAGTTCTTTATCCACTGAATGCTCCATCCACGGAACCCATCCTGCACCAGCTTGGAGACCAGGATGTGCTGCAGGACAGTGTCAAAGGCTTTGCTCAGGTCCAGCTGAATGACCTCAGTTGCTTGGCCTTCATCTGTTAATGTTGTGACCTTGTCATAGAAGGCCACCAGGTTTGTCAGGCAGGATTTGCCCTTGGTGAAGCTGTGTTGATTGTGCCCAATCACCTCTTCATTATTCTTTTGCCTCCTATCCCCTTGCTTTTACACCAAGGTGGTTTTAGGTGGAGCTATCTCCTTCAGTATTGCTGGAGAAGATTCTACTTTGATTGCAGTGGTTCAGTTGACATGTAGACAATCATATCCCATAAATCACAGAATCTCAGAAACATTCAGGTTGGAAAAGACCCTCAGGATCACCAAGTCCAACCAATAACCCTACTCTACAAGGTTCACTTCTAAACCATATCCCCAAGCACCACATCCAAATGACCTTCAAACACACCTTGTGGCCTCACAAGAGGACAGTCACCTCCCTACTCCTGCTGGACACAGCATTTCTAATGCAAGCCAGGATGCCATTGGCTTTCTTGGCCACCTGGGCACACTGCTGGCTCATACTCATTTGCTTGTTGATTAGCACCCCCAGGTCCCTTTCTACCAGACAACTTTTCAGCCACACTTCCCCAAGCCTGTAGCATTGTTTGGGGTTGTTGTGACCCAAGTGTAGGACCTGGCATTTGGCCTTCTTGAAGCTCATCCCGTTAACATTGGCCCATTGATCCAATCTATTCAAGTCCCTCTGTAGAGCCTCCCTACCCTCATGCACTCCCACCTAACTTGGTGTGATCTGCAAGTTTACTGATGACACACTCTATCTTCATCAAGGTCATCAACAAAGATGTTAAACAGTAGTGGTTCCAGCTCTGAGCCCTGAGGAACACCATTTGTGGCCAGCTGCCAGCTGGACTTAAGTCCATTGAGCACCATTCTTTGGGCCCGCTCACCCAGCCAGTGCTTATCCAGCAGAGCATGTGCTCATCCAAGCCATGAGCAGGCAGTTTGTCACACAGAAGAAAACACCAGTCTTGATTTCATGCTGCATTTATTTTGCCCTTTTTAATGTCTTCAGTGAAGGTATTGTATGGATGATATATGAATCATGATTCACTGAACGTGATAAATTCCTGAGTGAGCCTTTATGTTGTCTTTGCTGTGCACGGATTGTAATTGATCTTTGTAAGCAGTGAAATCACCTTTTAGGCAGTTTGATGCATCTGTATAGTAGTAAGACACGTTGTATGGTCACTGATGACCTAAGTAGCATGCAAGTTATTGGCCACAAAAATAAGCAAGGTGCATTTCTAGCGATGGCTGGTGCATGGGCAAAAATGGCATTCCTGTTTGCTGCCATAAAGAACCCTTATCACTGTTTGCAGTGTTGCTATCTTATCATTTTGTATTAATATCAATCATATCAGTACCATACAGAGGGGTTAGCTTATCCACTCAGGTTTATATAAAAAGTGTTACCATTAAAGTGTCACAAAGCTCTGCAAAGCCATAAATATTTCTGGACTAATCTTACGCATGTCTGATGCTAAGCTGCTAAACATAAAATGTAATACATTTGCTAGTGAACAGACTGCAACAGAAACAACTTAAATCTTTTAGGACAATGGAAGTTTTCTGTATTCAACTGTAATTTAAATCAGTAGCAATTGAATTGCTTACAGGCTTCCCACCTTAAGAGCAGTTTCAGAGGTGAATTCACCTGCGATGTCTCTTCCTGCAAGTGACAGCCCCTAGAGCTATTTTCTATGCTTGGACATGCCTTCACAAGGACTCTCTGATATTAGGACAAGAAAGTCATTCCCATTTGGGTAAGACCAATGTATCAGCCTGGAGAGAAAAAAAAGTATGTCTTCAGCGAGAATTGCATTCAGCTAAATTGCCAGGATTAGGGATTTTGGAGACAAGGAGTGTAAGGGGTGTCCAGAGGATGGTTAATTGAAGACAGATCACTAAACTCTGTTAAACTTCTAAAGACAAAAGGAATACTTCTTTCACTCAATGGGCAAAATCCTTCCACAGCAACTTACATGAGAGAAAGCTTACGTGGAGTCTAGCTGAACACTAGGGGTATACTGGTCACATATGCTATGTCTGCTGTCCTGGAATGAGTAATTAGTTTATGTGGTAAAACATGTCCTTTTCCAAGCCTTTTCAGTCCTCTGGAAACGAAGCCACTGAAAAGTTACAAATCCCAAAGCTGCATCATTCTCCCAGCCAAAAGTTAATAACCAATAACATTTAAGCAACTTGAATGCAACACAGACTTTCAGGTATTCATAACTGACATCACTCAGTACTTTCTATTATGCTCTGAAATGCCTTGCTTAGGCTCTGTATGTCTCCCCTGAAATGTCAGGACTTTTGTTATGGGAAATGATACATCCATTTACTCTTGCAGTGATTCTGTTGTGGTTGTAGTCTAACTAATACCTTCCCAAAGAAATCAGCTCTTATCTGCCTTCTCTCTGGAACTTGGTGAAGATATCATAGTCTGTAGGAAATAAGGTTAGAAGTGAGCTCCAAAGGTCATCTAATCTATCCCCATTACCACACTATCACCTCCAGGGAATGTGGCAGTGGCATCCACTCCTTTTTTCAAATTGTAACTCCTCCTTGCTTCATGACTGAACTGCAGTTGGAGTGTTTGGGAGTTTTGAAAATACAGGTGTTACTACTCCTGGGAAATCCTCTTCTTTTGATTTTTTTCCCTCCCCTTCTTTTTATTTTTCCTTCTTCTTATTGCTTCTGGTTTGGTTTGGTTGCTTATGTTGTGAGGGGAACATAAAAACGCCGACAGTTATTCGCCTGTGGCATGTGCTGGTTTAAGGTCAAGGGAGGTGATTCTCCCCCTGGAGTACTGCGTCCAGTTCTGGAGCCCCTATTACAAGAGGGATCTGGAGGTGCTGGAAGGTGTCCAGAGAAGGGCCACGAGGATGAGCAGAGGGCTGGAGCACCTCTCCTATGAGGACAGACTGAAGGAGTTGGGGCTGTTCAGTCTGGAGAAGAGAAGGCTCCGAGGTGACCTCATTGTGGCCTTCCAGTATCTGAAGGGGGCCTACAGGAAGGCTGGGGAGGGACTTCTCAGGCTATCAGGTAGTGATAGGACTAGGGGGAATGGAATGAAGCTGGAGGTGAGGAGATTCAGGCTGGATATGAGGAGGAAGTTCTTCACCATGAGGGTGGTGAAGCCCTGGAATGGGTTGTCCAGGGAGGTGGTTGAGGCCCCGTCCCTGGAGGTGTTTAAGCCCAGGCTGGATGAGGCTCTGTCCAGCCTGATCTAGTGTGAGGTGTCCCTGCCCATGGCAGGGGGGTTGGAACTGGATGATCCTTGTGGTCCCTTCCAACCCTAACTGAAACTATGAAACTATGAAACTATGAAACCAGCCTGGTCTATTATTCTGAAGAAGAGCAGCCTGAGCAGGAAGGCAGGCCAGACGTAGAACTCAGGATGTTTTCCTCAGAAGTATTCTGCATTGGAAATTGCAAGATGCAGTTTGCTGTGGAAAACATTAGTTCTGATCTAGAGGAAAGAGGGGGTTTGTTGGGTTTTACCTCAAAAGTGCCTTCTTTGAACATTTTTGACATGTCAAGGTTTGGTCTTCACAACCAACCTTTACTTAGAAATTCATCTTCATAAACAAAGAGTAAAGACTGAAATCACTGTTGCATGTTTCAGAGTATGTAAATGAAGTACTTCCTTTAGCTGAATTCCTTCAGTTTTTTTGGATTCTTTTCTTTAGATTGTCAATGTGTGACAATAATTTTAGACCAGGATCTAGACCAGAATGTTTCCCACGCTTTGAAAAGTATCCAAAAGCTGAGGGAGGGTTTCAAATGGAAAGGCTCATTGGTAAACTAGAGAACTTGAGCTAAATGTTTCCTGCTGGTTCTGTCCAGGAATTAGATCAAAATTCTGCTCTAATATGTTTCTATATGCTTAGATTTAGATGTCTTGCATCAGATGTGTGTGGCTTGCGATGCCTTAGGTGTGATTATGAGCTGTATTGCACGGCCATTCATAAAGAAGTTGATCTGCTGGAGGGTAGAGAGGCTTTGCAGAGGGACCTCGACAGGCTGGACAGATGGGCAGAGTCCAAGGGCAGGAGATTGAACACATCCAAGTGCCAGGTTCTGCACATTGGCCACAGCAACCCCAGGCAGTGCTACAGGCTGGGGTCAGAGTGGCTGGAGAGCAGCCAGGCAGAGAGGGACCTGGGGGTACTGGTCGATGGTAGGCTGAACATGAGCCTGCAGTGTGCCCAGGCAGCCAAGAGGGCCAATGGCATCCTGGCCTGCATCAGGAACAGTGTGGCCAGCAGGAGCAGGGAGGTCATTCTGCCCCTGTACACTGCACTGGTTAGGCCACACCTCGAGTCCTGTGTCCAGTTCTGGGCCCCTCAGTTTAGGAAGGAGGTTGTCTTGCTGGAAGGTGTCCAGAGAAGGGCAACGAAGTTGGTGAGGGGTTTGGAACACAGCCCTGTGAGGAGAGGCTGAGGGAGCTGGGGGTTGCTTAGCCTGGAGAAGAGGAGGCTCAGGGGTGACCTTCTTGCTCTCTACAACTCCCTGAAGGGAGTTGTAGCCATTGGGGGTTGGTCTCTTCTCCTAGGCAACCAGCACCAGAACAAGAGGACACAGTCTCAAACTGTGCCAGGGGAGGTTCAGTCTGGAGGTTAGGAGGAAGTTCTTCACAGAGAGAGTGATTGCCCATTGGAATGGGCTGCTTGAGGAGGTGGTGGAGTCACCATCCCTGGAGGTGTTCAGGAGGAGACTTGATGGGGTGCTTGGTGCCATGGTTTAGTTGTTTAGGTGGGTTGGATTGGTTGATGGGTTGGACGCAATGATCTTGTAGGTCTCTTCCAACCTGGTCTATTCTATTCTATTCTATTCTATTCTATTCTATTCTATTCCATTCCATTCCATTCCATTCCATTCCATTCTATTCTAACATTGACTCTTTTGGTATTTCTCTAAGAATTGGGGTGCAGGGCTTGTGAGGAGTACTGAGTTATTAAGCAGGGGAGAGAAGCATGTTTACACATTATCCCGCTGGATTATAGGCAGATGGGGAAAAGTCAGTCTGTATCAGCTTCTCTCACAGAAGTTGTATGGTAAGAAATTCGAATGGACACTATCATTTTGGACTGTATTTCTTTTCCAAGTAGATGTTTTTCTGTCTGATCTGTCACACATCTTTTATATGTTTGTGCCATAAGCTCTTTTCATACATCCATTCCAGAAATTCTGCTTTTTAAGATAAGCTGGTTGCCATCAGGCTCTTCACAGATTTCTCTTCTATTTGAGATGGTGTATAATTAATATTTTAATTTTTCCAAGAAATTTATGCTAACCATGTGCATTCCACTGCCCAGTTGTGACTGTTTTATTTACCATGATGTGAAATATTTTAAAATGTGAAAAGTTGGTAGGCAAAAAAACCCTTTTCAAGTGTATTAACTTTAATCACCTGCCTTTAAAAATAGTACTGGCCATGGGGGCTGTGGGGTGTGTGTATGTGGGGCGTGTTTGTCTTTCCAAAGTGCTTCCTGGATCCTGGAATAGGAGTACATCTTTACATCACTGAAATTATGTATAAGTGAAACTGTGCACTGGTGTTGCTTTTGTAAAGTCTTCAGAGTGCTCAGCTCTCAATCAGATACAGTTGTCCATCCCTCAAGATCTGTACAGCTAATCATAGTATCATAGTATCAGTCAGGGTTGGAAGGCACCACAAGGATCATCTAGTTCCAACCCCCCTGCCATGGGCAGGGACACCCCACACTAGATCAGCCTGGCCAGAGCCTCATCCAGCCTGGGCTTAAACACCTCCAGGGACGGGGCCTCAACCACCTCCCTGGACAACCCATTCCAGGGCTTCACCACTCTCATGGTGAAGAACTTCCTCCTCACATCTAGCCTGAATCTCCCCACCTCCAGCTTCATTCCATTCCCCCTAGTCCTATCACTACCTGATAGCCTGAGAAGTCCCTCCCCAGCCTTCCTGTAGCCCCCTTCAGATACTGGAAGGCCACAATGAGGTCACCTTGGAGCCTTCTCTTCTCCAGACTGAACAGCCCCAACTCCTTCAGTCTGTCCTCATAGGAGAGGTGCTCCAGCCCTCTGCTCATCCTCGTGGCCCTTCTCTGGACACCTTCCAGCGCCTCCAGATCCCTCTTGGAATAGGGGCTCCAGAACTGGAGGCTGTGCTCCAGGTGGGGTCTCACCAGAGCTGAGTAGAGGGGGAGAATCACCTCCCTTGCCCTGCTGGCCACACTTCTCCTGCTGCAGCCCAGGCTCTGATTGGCTTTCCGGGCTGCAAGTGCACATTGAGAGCTCCTGGTGAGCTTCTTGTCCACCAATGGTTGTGCCAAGTCAGAGAAAGGGGGAAAAAAACCAAAACCTGTTGCACAAAGTTAGAAAGATCATTTTCTTGCACAAAACAAGGGAAATACTGAAACATAGAGCCAATATCCCACCATGCATATGAGTGGAGGAGCTTCCACAGCTAATTCTTTTTATGAGTGAAGTGCTGATGGTGATATTTCATAATCTGAACTATCAGAAAGAATAACCTACTGTGTGTAATACAGAAAAATAACAGCATTTTCTAAGTGCTTTCATTCTGTTTCCTAGTGACAGCTTTTGGTCAGCTTTAAATGGATTCCTTAGATTCAATTGAAAACAGTTGTATATCTAAAAATTGAGAGATTTTGACATTTTTTTTTCCCCTCCACAAACTGTGGGCTGAGTTTTTATACTCTGAGTTGTGAACATTTAAAATTACTTTAGTCAGCAACACTGAATAATCACTCACATATGCCTTTGTAAGAGAATGAAGGCCATGCTGCCATTTTAGGTCAGTTAAATCAATATTTATGTCTCCTGGTCTGGAAGGGCAGCTGAAGGGCTTTCTTTTCGCCTTTTTCTGTTAGTTTGTCTGCAGCAACAGGAATGGGAGATCTTAAAGCAATGGAAGTGGAAATAATAATAATTCAATACAAGACAACTTATTGAAAGCACTTTGTATTAACCTGACTTAGGTTTTCAGGTGCTGATATATTAAATAGATTTTCAAGAAACGGAAGAGAATAGATTAGAATTAACCAGGTTGGAAAAGACCTTCGAGATCACCAAGTCCAACCTATCAACCAACACATCAACTCAACCATGCCACCAAGTGTCTCATCCAGTCTCTTCCTAAACACCTCCAGTGATGGTGACTCCACCACCTCCCTGGGCAGCACATTCCAATGGCCAATCTCTCTTGCTGGGAAGAATTTCTTCCTAATATCCAGCCTAAACTTCCCCGGGCACAGCTTGAGACTGTGTCCTCTTGTTCTGGTGCTGGTTGCCTGGGAGAAGAGACCAACCCACACCTGGCTACAACCTCCCTTCAGGTAGTTGTCACTGGCAATAAGGTCTCCCCTGAGCCTCCTCTTCTCCAGGCTAAGCAACCCCAGCTTCCTCAGCTTCTCCTCACAGGGCTGTGCTCCAAACCCCTCCCCAGCTTTGTTGCCCTTCTCTGGACACCTTCCAGCAACTCAACATCCTTCCTAAACTGAGGAGCCCAGAACTGGACACAGGACTCCAGGTGTGGCCTAACCAGTGCTGAGCACAGGGCAGAATGACTTCCCTGCTCCTACTGGCCACACTGTTCCTGATGCAAGCCAGGATGCCCTTGGCCTTCTTGGCTTCTGGGCACACTGCTGACTCATGTTCAGCCAGCTGTTATCCAGTACCCCCAGGGTCCCTTTCTGCCTGGCTGCTCTCCAGGCACCCTGACCCCAGCCTGTAGCAATGCTTGGGGTTGTTGTGGCCAGTGTGTAGAACCTGGCACTTAGATGAGTTAAATCTCATGCCCTTGGACTCTGCCCATCTGTCCAGCATGGCAAGGTCCCTCTGCAGATCTCTTCTACCTTCTAACAGATCAACTCCTGCCTCCAGCTTGGTGTCATTTGCCAACTTGCTGATTATGGACTCAGTACCATCGTCCAGATCACCAATAAAGATATTGAACAGGATGGGGCCCAGCACTGATCCCTGGGGGACACCACTAGTGCCTGGCTGCCAGCTGGATGTGGCACCATTCACCACCACTCTCTGGGCTGGTGGTGAATAACAGCATCATTTTAAGGACAGCATTGTCACCTGTGGGTTTGCAGGATTCTTCAGTCATTATTTGCTTTAGAAAATGCTACCAGCAGAGCAAATGAACCAAACCACCCTAAAACTTCCACACATAGTTTGGGGTGCAAAAATAGTTGTTCCAGATTTCCAGTGCATAAATGTTGAGCAATTGGATGTGTAGTAGGTCCAGTTTATCTGTTAGGGATTTCCATAGCCTACTAAAAGTTATGATTTCTTTACTCAAGTGTTACTGAAGATGTAGTTAAGCATATAATACCTATTCCCTACACTTTGTGCTAAAATCCTGTGTATAAAAGATTTTAAAGGCTTGCAGATGCTGTCTTACTGTTACTCTTCAGAACAGAAATGTTCTTATTTGGCAAAAGCTGATGAATAATGTTCTCCTATGGAGTATTCCATAGACAACTTCCTCCTGCCAAAATTGCTACTACCTCCTATTGCTTTCAGTGGGATTGAAGCCACAGTTGCCCTCAGCCAAGATGCACTTCTGCAAAGTGGCTAATGCTTCCCATTGTTTCCAATATGAGTGGAGCTTCTCTCAGGTAGAATAATTGTCCCTGAAGCACAGGAGACAGCAAAACAACTTTAGCCAGAATAACAGGGACTATCCCAGAGGGGCAGGATGAAGGTATTGGTTTGTCTTTAAATATTAGTTTTGTTTCATTTACAATTTCAAGTACTGTTGTCTGAGAATTGTATGGCGTTGCAACACAGATGAAACTAAACCCTTGTGGGATGTGTAGCTGAGTGCAGTGATGTTTTAATCTGATTACTTCTTGGGTTTATCATTTTTATTCTTTGGTTTTTCTTTGCAGTAGCTGTAACAAACTTGTACTGTTTTTACCTTTCATCGTAATTTTACCTTTCCATTGTCTTTCATTTGATATAATGCTTGTGGAGGGAGATGTTGAAAAGAAGTACTAGAGAAAGTAAATGTTCAGCACAGCAAATTAGATGCCAGTCTTAATTATTCAGAACTGTAAGGAAAAGCTTAGTATATTATACTAATACATGGAAGACAATGCCAGGGACCGGGAGGGAGAACTGCCCGTTTTAAGTGAAGATCAGGTTCGTGATCACCTCAAAGTGTCCAAGTCCATAGGACCCGGCGGGATACACCCACAGGTGCTGAGAGAGCTGGCAGATGAGGTTGCTAAACCCCTCTCTATTCTATTCTAAAAGTCATGGCAGCCTGGGGCAGTCCCCACAGACTGGAAAAGGGGAAACATTGCTCCCATTTTCAAAAAGGGTAAGAAGGTCAAGGGTAAGAGACTTGGGGGTGCTGGTGGAGGAGAAGCTCAACAGGAGCTCTCAGTGTGCACTTGCAGCCCAGAAAGCCAATCAGATCCTGGGCTGCATCAGGAGAAGTGTGGCCAGCAGGTCAAGGGAGGGGATTCTCCCCCTCTACTCAGCTCTGCTGAGACCCCACCTGGAGTACTGCCTCCAGTTCTAGAGCCCCTATTCCAAGAGGGATCTGGAGGTGCTGGAAGGTGTCCAGAGAAGGGCCACGAGGATGAGCAGAGGGCTGGAGCACCTCTCCTGTGAGGACAGACTGAAGGAGTTGGGGCTGTTCAGTCTGGAGAAGAGAAGGCTCCGAGGTGACCTCGTTGTGGCCTTCCAGTATCTGAAGGGGCCTACAAGAAGCTGGGGAGGGACTCTCAGGCTATCAGGTAGTGATAGGACTAGGGGGAATGGAATGAAGCTGGAGGTGGGGAGATTCAGGCTGGATGTGAGGAGGAAGTTCTTCCCCATGAGAGTGGTAAAGCCCTGGAATGGGTTGTGCAGGGAGGTGGTTGAGGCCCCGTCCCTGGAGGTGTTTAAGCCCAGGCTGGATGAGGCTCTGGCCAGGCTGATCTAGTGTGGGGTGTCCCTGCCCATGGCAGGGGGGTTGGAACTGGATGATCCTTGTGGTCCCTTCCAACCCTGACTGAAACTATGAAACTATGACTGTATCTGTTATAAATGAAATTAGAAGAACCCAGCCCACTTTGCTTTTATGAACAGATATTTAGTATGTTCAAGTGTGTTTTGCACCAGTATTATCTGTAGTTCAGAGATGTTTCAGGTACTGCTGTGAGACTTAGAATAGTTTGGGGACTTCGGGTGATCCTTGTTTTAGTTATGGACTTTGTAAGACAAAGCAGTGTAATCATTACCTTAAATCATTAAGAAGTATCTTACAGCAGGGCTTGTAAAGGGGAAAATGCAATCCAGTGGAATATTATGCTTTTTTTCCTATGGATTTGTTACTGGTTTCAGGTATCTGAAAATAGAGTGTTGCTGTTTGATCTCTTGACGTCAGACTGGTTCTGGCTGGAGGCAACAGTGCCAGTGGAGCGTTACGACCTTGTTTTACTCCATTTCATCCTCTTTCATGCCATTTGTTAACATAAACAGGGAATACACATTTTAAATGACAATTACAAAACCGGGGCCATATATCATTTTTAAAGAGCCAAGTGGGTTTTTTTCTTTTGGAAGCATATTTTGCTAATGAAACTTGTACTGATAGCCTCAGTGCATACACAGTAATCTCAAAAAAGGATTATGACACACTGTTACCAAAAGAAAGAAGAGCTATAAAACCAAGTAAAGAAGGAGGTACAGAATACAGAATTAACCAGGTTGGAAAAGACCTTCGAGATCGTCAAGTCCAAGCTATCACCCAACACCATCTCATCAACTCAACCATGGCACCAAGTGCCTCATCCAGGCTCTCTTTAAACACCTCCAGTGATGGTGACTCCACCACCTCCCTGGGCAGCACATTCCAATGGCCAATTACTCTCTCTGGGAAGAACTTTCTCCTCACCTCCAGCCTAAACTTCCCCTGGCACAGCTTGAGACTGTGTCCTCTTGTTCTGGTGCTGGTTGCCTGGGAGAAGAGACCAACCCCCACCTGGCTACAACCTCCCTTCAGGTAGTTGTAGAGAGCAATGAGGTCTCCCCTGAGCCTCCTCTTCTCCAGGCTAAGCAACTCCAGCTCCCTCAGCCTCTCCTTACAGGGCTGTGCTCCAGACCCCTTCCCAGCTTTGTTGCCCTTCTCTGGACACCTTCCAGCAACTCAACATCTTTCCTAAACTGAGGAGCCCACAACTGGACACAGGACTCAAGGAGTTTGTGTATTTTGTGTCATTTACACTAGTGCAACTAAATGGACTTCAGTGAACTTTTCCATGGTCTTTAGTGATGAAAGATCAGAATTATCTCCTGTTTAATTTCTTTGTTCACATTGGTGGTTTTTATGATAATACAGCTGTATAAAGATCTCATAACCATAAAATAGATCACCATCTGTATTTTTCTGACCTCTTTTTGTATCATTACAGTCAAATAATAGCCATAAAATTTCAAAATCAGTTCACCAAGGATATTTCAATCTTTGGTTTATAGATTAAGGGAAAGGCATGTCCCAGGACAAGAAGAATGTTGTCTCTCCTGTGCTGGGGCAATCCAGCAATCAGCACAAAAAAGGAATAGAAGACCATGAGTAGAACACTGGTATAGAATAGAATAGAATAGAATAGAATAGAATAGAATAGAATAGAATAGAATAGAATTAACCAGGTTGGAAGAGACCTTTGAGATCATCAAGTCCAACCTATCACCCAACACCATCTAATCAACTAAACCATGGCACCAAGCACCCCATCCAGTCTCTTCTTAAACACCTCCAGTGATGGTGACTCCACCACCTCCCTGGGCAGCACATTCCAATGGCCAATCATGCTTCCTGTGAAGAGCTTCTTCCTAACATCCAGCCTAAACCTCCCCTGGCGCAGCTTGAGACTGTGAGAGAGCAGCCCCCACCTGGCTACAACCTCCCTTCAGGTAGTTGTAGACAGCAATGAGGTCTCCCCTGAGCCTCCTCTTCTCCAGGCTAAGCAACCCCAGCTCCCTCAGCCTCTCCTCATAGGGCTTGTGCTCCAAACCCCTCCCCGGCTTTTCTGCCCTTCTCTGAACTCCTGGACACGAGTCTGGGCAGCCTGCTCTGCAACCTGCTCAGACTAGATGATCCCCAAGGGTCTCTTCCAACACTCACCATGCTGGGATTCTGGGATTCACATCACTTCCTACTCCAAAAAGATGATATTTGCTGACCACGGTGAAACTAAATTTAGCACCTGTTTGTGTGACCAAAAAAGAGAAAGAAAAACAGAATTTCAATGGCTACTAAACTTCAGCAATAAATCAGAATGTTTAGACAAAAAGAATTTAATACTAAAGGGAGTAAGAACATTAGAGACAGCTCAGGCTTTTTCCTTAAAAAAAAGAGCTGAAGCAGAATGCACTACAAAGCAATGAAATTACTCTTTGCAGGCAATGCAGAAAGTCCATATTTATTCTGGGAATAAAATGTAGATTTGCACTTTGAATTGTGTGAAAGCAATTCAGTATGACAAGCTCTGCCTTTCATATAGATGAAAATGGAGAAGGTGAGGTGCAGGTGACTTGCTCATGCTAATATGGCCAATGTGTAGCAGATCCAAGAATTATACTAGGTTTTCTTACATTCCCAGGCCAGATTTTCTCTCCTACTTTGACTTCAGTGCAAATTTATCTAAGACTTAGGTTTTGCTCTTGCTTTTTCAAATGGACAGTTTTCTAATGGCAGTAGAGTTGTTGTGAACTGCAAAATAGGACTCTCAGAGTTGGCTGGGTTTTTTGGTGTGTGGTTTTTTGCTTGTGTGTGTGTGTAAAACCATCAGATTTGTCATACTCTATTAGAAACAACATATCAAATTCAGTAGTGGCCATTCCTGGTGTTGCAGAAAAGTAGAAATCTCTTCCATATCAAATCCATTCATGCAGTACTTAATGTAAAGATATTAAATCTGGATAGTCTGATGTGTGAACCAGGATGATCTTATTGAATATGCATAATTATCAACACTATCAATGGATCAAAATGCCTCTTTGTCTTACCTCTTTCAGACAGATTACATGGGGTTTTTTGTGTACCCTTAGGTTTGAATTTTCTGGTTCAAAACACTCTCTGGTTGATAGTAAATGCGTGTATGCAATTACAGAACGCAGCTACGTGGCTTGATGTAATGAAATAGAATCATAGAATCAGCAAGGTTGGAAAAGACCTCAGCGATCACCAAGTCTAACCTGTCACCCAACACCTCATGACTACTAAACCATGGCACCAAGTGCCACGTCCAATCCTTTCTAGAGCAACCCCAGGGATGATGACTCCACCACCTCCCTGGGCAGCACATTCCAATGGCCAATTACTCTTTCTGGGAAGAACTTTCTCCTCACCTCCAGCCTAAACTTCCCCTGGTGCAGCTTGAGACTGTGTCCTCTTGTTCTGGTGCTGGTTGCCTGGGAGAAGAGACCAACCCCCTCCTGGCTACAACCACCTTTCAGGTAGTTGTAGAGAGCAATGAGGTCTCCCCTGAGCCTCCTCTTCTCCAGGCTAAGCAAGCCCAGCTCCCTCAGCCTCTCCTCATAGGGCTTATGCTCAAGGCCTCTCCCCAGCCTCGTTGCCCTTCTCCGTGCATGTTCAAGTGCCTCAAAATATCCTCCTTAAACTGTGGGGCCCAGAATTGGACACAGGACTCAAGGTGTGGCCTGACCAGTGCTGAGTCCAGGGGCAGAATGACTTCACATAAATTCACATATGAGTGCTCTCTTGCACACGTGACGGTCTTTTTGCTGTTTAATAATGTTGAAGTTTCTTGCACTGTTATTTTTCCATGTCTTTACAGATAATTCTATGTAGTATTTACATTCTTATTCAGTTGCATTCCTTTCTAAAATTGCTAATTTCCATTTAAGCTTTTTGAAACAAGTGATAGTATTGGAATAATGCATTCTGGTCTGGGTTGTGTTACTGTGCAATATACAGTACCAAAAACAAAAAAAATGAAAGAGCTGAAGGAAGACAGAAAAACAAAGAAAGAATATTTAATGTTGTCTGCTTTTGAAATCCTTTCTGATAATTTTACACATTATTTTAATGTGTATTTTCTTGTTATGTAGTGTTCGTTGCATTTGATGTAAGTGGAGTGAAGCAAAATCATAGTATCACAGTATCAGTCAGGGTTGGAAGGGACCACAAGGATCATCTAGTTCCAACCTCCCTGCCATGAGCAGGGACACCCCACACTAGATCAGGCTGGCCAGAGCCTCATCCAGCCTGGGCTTAAACACCTCCAGGGATGGGGCCTCAACCACCTCCCTGGACAACCCATTCCAGGGCTTCACCACTCTCCTGGGGAAGAACTTCCTCCTCACTTCCAGCCTGAATCTCCCCACCTCCAGCTCCATTCCCCCTAGTCCTATCACTACCTGATAGCCTGAGCAGTCCCTCCCCAGCCTTCTTGTAAGCCCCCTTCAGATCCTGGAAGGCCACAATGAGGTCACCTCAGAGCCTTCTCTTCTCCAGGCTGAACAGCCCCAACTCCTTCAGTCTGTCCTCACAGGAGAGGTGCTCCAGCCCTCTGATCATCCTCATGGCCCTTCTCTGGACACCTTCCAGCACCTCCAGATCCCTCTTGTAATAGGGGCTCCAGAACTGGAGGCAGTGCTCCAGGTGGGGTCTCACCAGAGCTGAGCAGAGGGGGAGAATCACCTCCCTTGACCTGCTGACCACACTTCTCCTGCTGCAGCCCAGGCTCTGATTGGCTTTCCGGGCTGCAAGTGCACATTAAGAGCTCCTGTTGAGCTTCTCGTCCACCAGCACCCCCAAGTCTCTTTCCTCCCAGGCTGCTCTCCAGCCAGTTACTGCCCAGCCTGGATTTGTGCCTGGGATTGCCTAGACCCAGATGCAGGACCCTGCACTTGGTCTTGTTGAACCTCATGAGGTTGGCTTGTGCCCACCTCTCCGGCCTGTCAGGGGCCCTCTGGATGGCAAATCATTTATCTAGTTTTTGCTATGGGGTGGATAAGCATGAAGGGTAGCTGACTCATCTAATTTGCACAGTGGCACAAGATTCAGAACAGGTTGCTTTGGTATAACAACACATCTTTATCTTTGCATTATTATAAGGCACTCCTGTAGGCAGTAGTAAAGAAAAACTGTATTGTCTTTCATACATATTAGCTTGTACTTGTGCAAGTAGTAAGGAACCCTGCATCTCACAGGTTTTATTTTTATTTGAATAATGTTAATAATTCCATCTTTCTATTTGGGAAATTGACAACTCAGAATATTTTTAAGCCAAATAATGTGCTTTGGAGTGGATTGTATTGTCCTCATGTGTCCCCAAAATTTAATGCCGACTTCATTCTTTTTTACTTTTTTTTTGGCCTGTTTTAATGGGAAAAAATTGAAGTGCACAGTCAAGATCCATGGACAGATCAGTGATATTTTGTTGGCATATTAGCAAAACTGTTCAGTGGTGTGCATTTCATAAATGCTTGGTGCAATCACACATCAAGATGTGGGTCGAGGCAATCCCAGGCACAAATCCAGACTGGGCAGTGACTGGCTGGGGAGCAGCCCAGAGGAGAGAGACTTGGGGGTGCTGGTGGAGGAGAAGCTCACCAGGAGCTCTCAAAATGTGCACTTGCAGCCCAGAAAGCCAATCAGAGCCTGGGCTGCAGCAGGAGAAGTGTGGCCAGCAGGTCAAGGGAGGTGATTCTCCCCCTCTACTCAGCTCTGGTGAGACCCCACCTGGAGCACTGCATCCAGTTCTGGAGCCCCTATTCCAAGAGGGATGTGGAGGTGCTGGAAGGTGTCCAGAGAAGGGCCACAAGGATGATCAGAGGGCTGGAGCACCTCTCCTATGAGGACAGACTGAAGGAGTTGGGGCTGTTCAGTCTGGAGAAGTGAAGGCTCCGAGGTGACCTCGTTGTGGCCTTCCAGTATCTGAAGGGGGCCTACAAGAAGGCTGGGGAGGGACTTTTCAGGCTATCAGGGAGTGCTAGGACTAGGGGGAATGGACTGAAGCTGGAGGTGGGGAGATTCAGGCTAGATGTGAGAAGGAAGTTCTTCACCGTGTGGGTGGTGAAGCCCTGGAATGGGTTATCCCAGGGAGGTGGTTGAGGCCCCGTCCCTGGAGGTGTTTAAGCCCAGGCTGGATGAGGCTCTGTCCAGCCTGATCTAGGGTAGAGTGTCCCTGCCCATGGCAGGGGGGTTGGAACTAGATGATCCTTGTGGTCCCTTCCAACCCTGGCTGAAACTATGAAACTATAAACTGTGTAGAGTTTCCCAGATGTTGCATTAGAATTTCTTGCTGCATAAACAGAAAAGGTTATGTATCTGAGTAGTCCATTGTTCAATCAGTAATTATCAGTGTTTTCATCACTGATATGTGATGTCCAGTACGTTTTTGGTATTTAGGAATTTGTAAGGATCCTCTCTTTTGTGTTTCATCCAGCAACCCACTTTGTGCTGTCAAGGCACTGTTTTGGTGCTTCCTAAGAGTGATCCTGTACTGCGGAAATGGGCCCTTCCAACAAGTGATAGTAAGACCACTGAAAACATTTTTGGATTACATGGATTGCCCTGAACTTTTAGTTTGAGAATATTCTCCTCAAGAGGGGACTTCTCTGCAAAAAGAAATTTAAATTGGAAAAGGCCTTCAGAATCCAGTTGGGTCCAGCCATTTACCTGGCACAGCCAAGTCTACCGCTAAACCAAGTCACTAAACATCACATCTGCGCACTCAGGATGCTGTATGTTGAGAGTGCCACTACATGAATTGCATTTTCAATTGCTACTAATACAAAGTGCAGAAATCCATAATCCTTAATTAATGTACCTTGTCAAGAGTGCCTCTTGAATGCTAGAGCCTCTGGGGTTTATTTTACTCTTCTTCTCCTATACTGCTTCTGAGCAGATACATTGACACTATAAGAATTAGCCTGATGATGTGTGCTAAATTCTGTTATGTAAATTTTGCTTAGGAAGAGCTGGCCAGACTCTAATTACTATACCAACTTTTAGAACTCCTATTTGCAAAGCCCATACATGTTAGTAATTCTAGGGAAATGTAATGCATAGTGAGGAAATATGCTATGAAAAATCCTGGGAACTTGCCCCATTTGGATGATTACAGTGAAGTCAGTCTCATTGGTCCTTGCTGGTTTGTATCAGGTAATCCAGTTTCATGTGCATTGTTCAAAAATACAATGTAATCTGCTACTGCTGTCACTACTGTCTTAACAAACAGAGTCAGTAAAAGTGCATAGAAATTGGTGTATTAGGAAGTTAAAAGTCTGCTTAATATCATGTAGCTACCTGTATGAAGAATAGAAAACAACAATGTTGTGATGCATCGCGCTCAGCCTGAGTCGTGATACTTGTTATGGAATAAACACCCTGAATCTATCTTCTTTTGAATTTGGGGAAAACTCAGATTTGTGTATAGGTTGAAGTTTAGGGCCAGACTTTCCTCATTAATGCAATCATCGATCTGATCATAAAACTCTTACAGAAATAGCTGTTTTTCTACCGTTACTTACACCAAGATTTTCCTTTCATAATAGCAATGACATCGGTAAAGTGAAGCCTAAAGAAAATGTATGTCTAATGATTTACTAAAACTCAGGTTTTCTCATTTTATATCTTAGGGTATTTTATATCTTAGAATCTAATTAGCTGCACTCTGAAGTTCTGTGAGGGAATATAATTCAAGTACCAGTGAAACCATTCACTTCACAATGGAAAGGACCAAGACAATCCCAAGAATGCTTACACTTGGCAAATTGTCTTTGTTCTTCGCTGAACACTGAGATTTAGTTTTAATTAGTGGAGTTCAGTGTTGCAGTCACTTAAAAATTAGACTTACAGTTTCTCCTATAAAATTCTGTACACAGATGAGGAAATCAGTCTTCTTGTAGTAAAATATCATTTGCAAACAATGGAGTAGAGTCTTCCTAATTAGAGTCCAGGCTTTGTAAATTCTTAGGCAAATCTCTGTTAAGAGAATGCTTTCTATAATCTTGAAAATGGTTATTATGTAGTCCCTGAGTGACTACTGAAATTGTAGTGGCCTGCAGTGGTAGGGCCAAATGGGCCCAGCACAAACCCAGACAGGTCCTGGTATGTCTAGACATGGTCTCTCCCTCCCCCCTCCCTCCTACAGGAGTCTGGGGAAATATAGGAAAAAGACAGAAGAACAGGCACCAAAAAGTCTGGTAAACAGAGGGACATATTCTCCCTTTATGGTTACAGAGCATGTGCCCTGGCCATGCTTCTGCAAGACCAGGCCATGGCCTGGCAGAGACCCATTCCATTGGTTAACTGTTTGCTGGCTTCAGTTGCCCTGTTGGCCCAAATTGAATCTCAGGCAAGTGCCTTGCCTTGCCTGGCCTTGCCTGGCCTTGTCCAAGGTCTGGGAGAGAAGCCACAAGCCTTATCCTGCAAGCCCAAAAAGCCAAGCCTTGCTTCCCTTGCAATTTGGAATCCATGCTGTGCCTCAGTTTACCCAGGAGGACACAAGCACCCTTTGCAGAAAGGCGTCGTGAAGCCCAGGAGCAGCCAGACGTGTCTGGCTGGGCAGAGGGACAAATCCCGAGCGAGCCAAGACCCCAGCAATCGTGCCCTTGCAGCGATAAGCTGCTATCAGTATAAGCACCCGCTTTGCAAACCCCCAGGACAATCTCTGGATCCTGGGAAGAAGCTTCAAGAGCCACCTGCTGTCATGCTGAAGCCAGACCAGCCGTTGACCAAAAGCCTTACCGGCTAGCACACAGCAGCACCCCCGCTGCTTGGGTGGAACTCAGTGAGTAGTTTATTGCCTCCTTTGCTTAACGGCTCCTGTCAAGTCTCCCCCGGCGGTTGAGCACCATATTGCCACCGGGATTCTCTTTCCGTTACTCTTCCAGTTTCCTTAAAGTTGTTTGAATTGCCTGAATATTGTACATTCCCACTGTAAATATGTATTCCAGCTGTACACCAAGCCTAATTAATAAGTTTGGGGAAGTTTTTCATATTAATAAAAAGTTATCAATATCCTGGGAAGGGCAAGGAGGCTGGGGAGAGGTCTGGAGCACAGCCCAGTGAGGAGAGGCTGAGGGAGCTGGGGTTGCTTAGCCTGGAGAAGAGGAGGCTCAGGGCAGACCTTCTTGCTCTCTACAGCTACCTGAAGGGAGGTTGCAGCCAGGTGGGGGTTGGTCTCTACCTCCAGGCAACCAGCACCAGAACAAGAGGACACAGTCTCAAGCTGCACCAGGGGAGGGTTAGGCTGGAGGTGAGGAGAAATTTCTTCCCAGACAGAGTAATTGGCCATTGGGATGTGCTGCCCAGGGAGGTGGTGGAGTCACCATCACTGGAGGTGTTCGAAAGGGGATTGGACTTGGAACTTGGTGCCATGGTTTAGTCAGTCATGAGGTGTTGGGTGATAGATGGACTTGATGACCTCTGAGGTCTTTTCCGACTCTATTGATTCTATGATTCTATTTTCCTTATTAATTTATTCATACGTCATAAACCATCCCATGGCCTTTGAGGTGATTTTAGCAAAGCACTTTCTCTTAATTACTATATTCATACACAGGCAGTCAGATCTTCTATGGCTCCCATCTACTTTCATCGATTTTGTTTCCATGCGAATGTTTTTGTACAAAAATGCAAATTATATTTCACACCTTGAAATAACATTTTGTTTCTGTGACATTTGAGGCTGGCTGCCTCCTGTTACTGCCACATAAATTACACCTCCGGTGTCCAAAGTGTCCAACCCAGCAGGTGGACACAGGAAACAGCCTATTACTCATAAATCCTGCGCCTTACACAAAGTATTCCTCTTCCTCTTTCTTCCCTCTCTGCTCCCGTGGGAGATGATCCCTATCAGGTAATGGTGGGGGAGTACCTCAAGGCCTCTTAGACCTGACTAGGCCTAATGCCAGGAGGAGAAGGGGGGTGCACAGTGACTCTTAAGAACTGGATATTCAATCCCCAACTTTTTTTTCTTTCTTTTGAGTTCTCTGGTAGTTGTGGCTGAAAAATGGAACTCCGAAAGTGGCAAAGGTACAAGACCTGTATACCCTCTAGAGTGCCAATGCAAAATTTTCTTGTGGATGATCCTGCACTTGAAAGAGGAGATGTTTTGAATTCAGCTCTCTGAAAGGCTCAAGAGTTATGCAAAACACTGTGGGAATTTTCTTCTTGGCACCAAGGAACGTGCTCTAGGACTTGCCATACTCTCTAACATATGAATTCCATGGACTTGAGCAACAGGCTGTCTGTCAGGCATCCAGAGAGAAGTACTATTGTTTCCAGAGTTTCAGTGCTCTAACTCACCTAATTAAAACATATAGTTTGAAAATATAATTAAGAATCACAATATATTCTCCTTCTTCTGCCACTGTATTCTTGATTTCTCGTTTCCTGCATTTTAACTCTGCCAGCAGTACTGTTTTGATTGATCAGTTGGTATTCAAGGCATGACCCATAAGCACCCTCATGTATTCCATTTCTTTTCTCCTCTAAAACCTTTCTCTCTGCTCTCTCTTTCTCTCCATTCCACTTTAGTACCAGGAACAATGTTGGCCAGATGTATGCTGAATCCTTTAGACACACAATGGGACATCACTGGGCTGTGCCCCTCATTACCTGCACAGGCTTTCTGTTAGAAGTCAAGATACCTGAAGACAAAACAGATCTCTGCCAGTCAGTGCTGCAGCAGAGCAGAGTCTGTATCTCTGACTTCGCTTGCAGCTGTCTTCACCCTGGACACATGCACTGTTTCCCATCCATATTTTCTCCAAATGTTAAACCATCCAGGAATGTGTGCAGGAACTCTGCTGCACTTACTGACACAGCCCTAGAACTGTTCATTTGGAAGTTTTTCAGACCTGTCTCCTGGCATCTGTCACTGTGTTTACAGAACTGCCTGGGGTCAGCTTGATGGGGAATGTGCACCTGCACCTAGGTTGCTGCACAGGGAAGAGGCAGTAGTGACTTACCAGCAGCTCTTCAGGTACGATTTGAAATCATTGCTGGTCTGCCAGGTTTGCTTGCAATTCTGTGGCTGACAACAGCACAGCAGATAGGAAATGTGCTATCTTAGATATTCTTCAACAGAGCAGGAGCTTAGGTGGAGCTTCTATGTCGTGTCTGTAGTTGTGGGAGGGGAAACTGTCGCTAGCCTCGAGCATCTTTCCATGTGAATATATGTACAGGCAACTCATCTTGAAAAGGCCTGGGTGTTGGAAATCTTTTTCTTTAAGCTGTTTTAAAGAAAGATGAACTAATATTTAATTGCCACAAAAAAACCCCAAATAATGTAGAACTGCCTAGTAATTGCTGTTTCCAAATAATGTCTGTAATGTGCAGCAGAAATAGGCAAGATAGAGAAACCCACTCTTAGTATTTCTTCCAGTCCTGTAGCAGCTGTGTTGGGAGGGAATATTTACCATGCAGATCTCTTGATACACAATTTGTGGAGTGATATGCTTACAATGACCACTTCCAAGGAGATCTGCTACATCTCCCTTCTTATCTTCTGTCAGCACGAGCGGGAGGTGCAGGCATACGGTTACAATGGCCATCACGACTTTCTGCAATCATAGTGTGAGTTGTTCTGCAGAATGCACAGAGGAGAACCCAGGTATTTTGGAAAGTTTCCAAGCCAAGTGGCCTTGGTAGAGGAGTAATCTACTCTCTGTTGATTGAAGAGAAGCTTCTCTATGGGTAGAGAAATACAAACAATTCTTGGATCTAAATTGCCTATTCTCTGCCTCCATAGAAGTCAGTGGAGTTATGCAAAGGTTAAAGTCAGTGTGAGATTAGCATCAGAGTTTTCATACTGCAAAATTATATATGCAAAATAAACACTGGGTTGTGAAAAAGTACATCAAATCATCATTGAACCCTATTAGATGTTTAAGTTGTATTATATGTATGTGGAGATATATATATATATATATGAACTGTTAGATGCTAGGGAGAGCATTCAGCATAGGTTTACTTTGTTTTGCAGTTTATGCAGATTAACAAGATAGTGAACATGGGTTTTAGTCGTGGTGACTTGTATATGGTTTCATGATATGACCATCTGTCTAATGCAGCAGATATTACCTACAGTTCTCTTAAAATGATCCAGTGCCTATCATAAAAAGTGAGGTCATTTGTTTTTTAAAGGAACAGCATGATAGCACTTGGCGGTACGTACTGCTCCAGTTTACTAGCTAATAGGTCAGGCAGGCTAAGACAGCTCTTCTGTCCAAACAGAAGGGTTGAATGCATTGCTTCTCTCTTATTTCTGAAGTGTGTAATCTAGTTCCACAGGCCATCTGCCTGGTTGCTCTAATATTTCTCTTTATCATGCCTGACAAGACTAAGGTGTACAACAATACCCTGGGAATAATTGGAATGGTGCCTTTAATGGTGCCTGCGCTTGTGAGGTTTTTTCCTCTTTTCCTGTTCAGCCATTTTAGCAATAGACATGTAGATATGTTTGTTTGCCTTTCATATGCTTTCCTGTTCCGTTTCTCTTTCCTAACATAAAGGCCTGTTAACCTAATAAGCAACATTGCTATCCTCTCTATAGGATAGAACAGTTTGCAGTTCCTATAGTGTGCATGTCAATTCAGCAGAAAGAATACCTACAGTATATATTTAATAAAGGAAATAAACAAACAAACAAAACACCACCACACACACACACAAACCAAACACCAAAAAAAAACCCAAACCAAACAAGTTGAACCTTTAGAATTGTTATTAAATAACACAGTTATACAGGCAAGCTGGCATGGATTCCGAGAATGTAAGTCCCAGGATGTTGTTAAAAACCATTCTGTTGTCAGTTGAAGCTGAGTTCAGACAGCAAGTCCGTAAACAGCCAGGCTGGGTATATTCATGTGCTGGGACTATGAGAGGAAGTGAATGTACCTGGCACTGCAGCGGTCAGGGAAGTGTAACACTTTCGAGCCACTCTTGTGGAAAGAGAAGCCAAAGAGGACAGAAGGTGAGCAGTGATTGCATTGGTCATGTCAGGCTGGTCCTGGGCATTTTGGTACTGACAGACCTGTCAGACTTTCCCCCAGGAGGTTTAATGAGGCAAATTCTGCTGTCTGCTTTGGAAGTTACTTCGGAGGCATAGCTGCTGAAAGAGAGGTTTGTGGTAATAATTCTGCAAACCATTCCTTCTTCTAAAGACTCTGGGATGGAAACAAATGCACACATACCTTGGAGGGCTTCTAGAGACGTTCAAAAGTCCAGCTTCTCGGATGTACTTCTAGGTGGTAAATGGAAAGCATTCAAGATAAGCATTTGAAAAACCGTTATCCCAGTGCCACATTTTCATTGTTAACCAATTTACTTAAGACAGTGGAGTCTTGACTCTATCAAATCAGCCATCTTTGTTTTGTTGACTGTGTTATGTTGTGTTTGGAAAGTAGAGGAGTGGTGTGCAATTAGGTACAGAATTGGAGGGTGTCAGAGCAGTGCCTCCATGTCCCAAACAGTTAACAGTTACCAGTCTTATCTTACTAAAGGCTCCCACATTCCATTCAAACTCTACTTTGTTTCTTTGTTGTATTGTCACAAAATTGTTATTATTAGTGCTAGTAGCAGTAATAATAATAAGAGAATACTGTTTATGAATTTGTTGTTGTTGTTGTTGTTGTTTTTATTTTTAAACCTTTGAGCCATTGCAGTGGCCATGACTACATGGGAAATGACAGGTCCCTCCAGACAGTGGTGAACATCACTTTTGCTTGTGTTTTGTCACTCCCATTTCTTACCCAATCTGGAATAATGATTCTTGTCATTCAGGGTACAAAACGTGGCAATCTTAAGTGGATATTTACAAGTACCTGCTTAATGTCGCTGAAAACAGGGAACCTTCTGCTTTTCTGTGGCTGTTAGGATTTCAAAGTCAACTTAAGTCTGAAACTAAGAAAGAAAAGAGAAAAAAGGAGGAAAGATGCTATACCTATTGCAACCATTTTTGCTGTGCAAGTCATGTTTAGTCTGGGAAAAGAATAAGAGGAAAATAACAATTATTTTTTGCTAGATTTTTTTCCTGCAACTGTTTTGGATAAAACATGCCAGCCCATGCGCTGCAGATTGAGCTTTACTGTGGATCCATCTTCCTTACCAAATGGACTATAATTTTCTGAACCAACCTTTCCACTTGAGGCTAATCCTTTGGGAAGAGGTAATTTTCCTGTTTATCTTAATTGACATGTTCCCTAAATTTCAACCTCTACAATAACTTGACCTTAATTATGAGGCCTCATTGATAAAATGAAGGTTACAAAGGCAAGCTCCATGTGTATTTTTTTCCCCTGTGTTTGTCACAATAAAAATTCTGAGCCCTCTTCCTATTCTTTATCTTCAATCATTTCTAAAAATAAGTGTAAAGAATGTTTATGGTGTGTGTTGGTGCTTGTTTAGATTTTAATAAGTGATTACTGTATCTGACTTAGATGCTTCAGTGCAAATCTGTGTATTTCCAGGCCTCTCTCTTTCCATAAGAAAAGTATGCTTTTGATAGGTTTCTTCTGATTTTTTCCCCCCTGTTTAAAAAAAAATATTAAGTTTGAATTATTTTCCTTCATTCAAACCTGTATTACACAGAGTAATATATTGTTGAAAACTGAAAGTCTTCTAGCCCTGTCTGGAGTTAGCAAACCCTGGTGTGTGAAGCAGAATAAAACCATCCTGGGAAAAAGCCTACACTAATGAAGTGGGTAGCCAAGTTCCATGCTTGGAAAGGTGACTTGTACACCTTGAACCTAACACTGCTGTTCAGATAGACTGGGTTTATCTTAAAATTTGAGCTGCCGTGTCACATTCAATCGACATTTGCTTGAATAAAATGAGAAGAAGTACGTGGGTTACTACAGACTTTAAGTTACAGTAAACAATTCACATAGTAGAAATTCTTACAGTCACAGAATGTTGAGCAGCCTTGCATGTAGAAGAGGACTTCATGCTCCAGGCATTTTTGTCCTATACAATCAAGTTGTTAGAAATAGACCACGGTACTTTGGGAAAATCTAACACTGCTGTTATTATCAGTAACATTCACAGCTGGTTTGTAGTAAAATGCAAGTCACTCTAGTCTGTGAATAAATATCTTTCTGACTGCACATGATGATAATTGCTCTCCCTGCACTTTCTTGGGCACCTACTTATCGCAGCTGAAGTGATTGATAAAAGTATTTTTGTACTGATGTGGAACATTTCTAAATTATGTAATGATTTTGGTATTATTCCGCATTTACTCTGAAGAAAGTTCACGCTAAACTCAGTTTCACTGCTGTCAGTACCTTTATTAATCACAATAGGAAAAGCATGGTGTGTTTCCCACCTTTTCTGCACAAGATCAATTTTTAAAGCAAGACTTCCTATTTATTATGTTGGGGGGGGGGGGAAGTGATATAGAGGGTTATGTGTGAGGATATCAAGTAACTGACTTCAAACAGAAGACAAATTCACTAAAGTGAAAATGATTGTGATAGTTCTCTAATTTCCCCCACAGTGTATGTAAGACTGACTTTTAAAGTGTTTAGTGGATAATGGATCATGTAAGGTCAGTACTAGCCGTAGCTGTTATGGCTATTATTTTCTCCTTTCATGGGAGGGTGCTCAGCAAAATGAGATTGTCACGCTCTTTTTTTTTTTGAGAGGACAGCGACAGACAGTTAAAAGCCTCTTCATGTAAGGATGTTATTTCATAAAGACACCAGCACTGGATTATCCCCTTCACTTTAAACTTCTGCCAGCTTGTACAAAGAGATAAAACAAAATAGCCCCAATCCCAGGGGTGGAGAAGTGCTGGCCAGATCTGCCCATGTCCACAGCTTTCATTTTGATTAGTCACATGTGAGGAAAATTCACTTAGGCTGAGAGGTAAATTTAATACCAGTTATGCCCATGCTGTTCATATCACAACCATTTTCACATGATGCCACTTAATTCCCTAAGAAGCAGAAAGGTAAATCGGTGGCTGGCCAGCTAAGGTGTCATAATGCATTAGGACCAGGGCTCGCTGCAGGGGATAATGGTTCTGATTGCTGTTGACTCATGTCTCCACCAACTGCCTCATGTAAAATAAGTGACATTTAAAAGGCATCAAGATGTGAGAAGAGGTAAAAAAAAAAAAAAAGGAAAAAAAACCCACGAAGTACTAAACTTGCCACTTGAACATAAAGTCCCTTTTTCACCCTAAGTGGTATAAAAATGATAACTCGACATGCCATAGGTGACCTGCACCGTGCTTTGAACTTCCTGTCTTGTGTTTTTAGAGAAAATCTGTAAAATTGCTTCTGGGAACTGCTTCAACATGTTATCATTTATTTCCCATTCAATTTTTTTTTTTTTACTTTTTTTTTTCTTTATTTTTGCCCTTGGATATCAGTCTATTCATCTTTTAAAAAGCTCAAGGCTGAATCAAGTTAGGCAATGCTATACAACAAGAGGCAGCCTAGTCTCTGTAGGCCCATTTAAGTCTATTTTTATAAAGAGAATCAAATTCCAGTTTACAGTAAGCATATGCTTCAGTTGACATCTGTTTCTAAGACTTGGATGCTTTGTTTGCATAACAGGCACCATTAAATGGCCTTGTTTTAAGTCTGCTCACTCAGTTGTATTTGGGTTGTTCAGCTGGGGATTTGAGTTGCAGCTGATCCCCTACCGGTCATAGCAGATACAAAAGGGAAGGGAAAAAAAAAAATCAGAGAAACTCAGACTTATTTATTAATGCAGATTTCAACATCCTCAATAAGCCACTTGCCTTTTGTTACATGCCTACTAAATTCTTGTTTACCCAAGCAGAGAAGTGTTTCCGAGTATCAAATTAAAGATAACAAAAAGTTGTGTTTGTTTTCTTAATGTTTTATTTAATAGTGTTTGTATCTTTCTCAGCTGATAAAGCCTGGCATTGTGAGGAGCGTGTAAGGCTGGGAATTAAACGGATGATTGGGGTAGAAAACGCATTTGTTTGGGAAACATATAATTACACAGTATAGTAATTCTTTAACACTTGTTTTCTCTCGATGTCCACGCCCTACTGATGATGCAGCCTAAAATACTCTGTAAATAAAATTTGCTTCCATCTGCTTTCTCGGGAAAACAAATGCTGGACTTCTCAAGGAAAAATGTGACAGTATATATGTTGCTTCACTAGCCTGCAGAGCATCAGGCTTTGTCTATGAGGTGATGCATTCTGTTGCAACTATACTATATTTCTTTGGTATCTCAAATGTAATACCTTTCTAAGAAGCCTAGGGAATGCCTGTAAAGAAGACAAAAATGTATTGGTAGCATCATAACTGTATAATTACCTTGCATGCTAACCACTGTCATTTTTTTTAAGCAATACCACCAGCAGTTATTAATTTTTATTGTTTTGAACTCCCCTCACCCGTCTAAATTATTGTGAAGTGCTCTCTGGTAGCGTACAGAATATATAACATATTTCAAGCGGATTTACTTATCAACTTTTTCTAGTGGTACCAACAGCCGTAGTGTGAAATGTATCTACTCCATTTACTCTTATCCATTGCACCTACTTTCTTTTTCTCTTTAATTTTTATATATGGTAAAAATTTCATTGAAGAGAGATTTTAGATGACAGGACTGTAATTTTAAACCCAATAGAAGAGGTGTAAGCAATTTGAGCTTAGCTGAAGCATAATCTTAGGTTGTCAAGAAGAAACCCATTCTCCCTATGCTAATCAATCAGTATATCAACCGACCAATCATCTCCTCAGCTTAGCATATATCCTAAGGTTTGATATATCTATTAACTGCCCATCATGCAGCTGGTCTCCAGTTGATGAGATTCCCCCTATCTTGGCATTTGGAAGCAGACAACTGAGCTATCACAGCCTCAGATAAATACTAAAGTGGAGATTTCAATCCTGCTTCTGATAGCAAAGACAATCCAGGAGCATAGAACACATTTTCAGAAAAGAACACATAGAGAATTACATTTTCCACAGTGTGTTATATGTGAAAATTGCACATATTTCATGATCTCTCCTTCCTCCATCCCCAGAAGTAACAGGAAATTATTCTCTTATTGTGACTGAAACTCTTAACAGCCAAAGATAACAAGAAAGTGCTAAAATTTGTTGGTAACTGCTAATTACTGTTACGGTGGCACCCAACTAATTTTTGAGAAGCGCTTTTCGTAATTATTCTTGGGGGTATTACTTTATTGATGGGAAAGCAGTGTCACAATGCATTTAATTCTCAAGGAAAAAGTTCGAGTTTCAGAAGATTATACCCGTGCCTTTCTAGTTTTAAAGCCTGAGCCCGAAATTCAGTAAGGGGAAAGCATAATCTAAGTATTGTAGAGCCTAACTGCTGATGTGGGAGCTCAGCACGCAGAGAGAGCATAGCCTTTCAAGGCCTACCTGTATTATAAATGCTGTAGAAATTGAGGACTTACCGTGTTGGCTTTGCCATTAGTGAAAATCTGCCTCACAGAATCCAGTGTCTTAGGACAGTTACCGTACAACCTTGCTTCTCAGGAGAGAATTGTAGCATTGCACAAGGGTCTGTGGTCACTATGGAACAGAGCACACAAGGGAAAAGTCTCCTACTCAAATTTCAATGTCAAAAGAAGGGGCCCAGTTTGTGTGCTGGTGTAGAACTGAATGATTCCTGAATCCAGGGAATGTGTGCTCACTTTAATTAAGAATTTGATCAACTTTATTTCAGATCTAGCAATGAAAGTGTGTGTGAAAGAGTTAAGTGGTTATACGGCCCCACAATGTTTTTCATCAGAATTCTTGGAGTACCTGTGTTGCTCTTGTGCATTATTTATGCCATGTGAAATAAGAACGGGGCCAGTTAGGTCATAGTTTATTACAGTAACATGGGAAATGTGAAAGTAATCAGGGAAAACTGTGTGTTAATATTTCAGACCTCTTTGGAGGCTAAATTCTACTCTTAACACTTTTGCATCCTCCCTTAACATAATCCACTGAAACTTTGATGCTGTAGGAAGGACACCTTTGGATTTGACTCTCAAATATATAGCATACAGCTATATAAAAAGATGCTGCTTGCTTTCTCAGAAAGATCATGTGTGTTTCAAATTCAAGGCTGCTTCATTGGCTGGGACACAGTGGTGCAATAGCACAGAAAACCAGCTGAAGATGTGGCTCATTTTCTTAGTGGTCATGAAAAGTGCCAGATCAACGGCTATGGTACTTGCAACCAGTTCTGGCAAAAGCCAGCCATAAGCAATAGGAGTGTGTTGCCCTATGGATGTATGTCAAGCCTGACCAGGTAGGATCTGAAGGCTTTTTGTGCTTATTTAATCCTTGACCTTTCAGAAAAAAAAGTTATAGCGTTTGCCTTAAACAAATCCATGTGAACCTGTAAACAGATGAGCTGTCTGAGGGGGCTTCATCCTTGTGCAGCATTCTCACTTAAAGAATTTGTTACAGATCTAATCTCACATGAGAGATGAAAACAAGGTTTAGTAACGTAGGGAAATTTGGGGCATCTACTGCAGGACGGTCACCAGTAGTGCAGACTTTCAGTAATTGCATACTTAGCACCAGTTGAAGATGCCCCCAGAGAAAGAATCAAGGCTCATTGAATATTGTGACCTAACAATTTAATTTAAGAATATGTAGGATGTGTGATCCCCTCTTGCCAGTATATGAGGTTCCAAGGGCTGAGATACATTGTTTTGTTAGAGACAGATGGTCCTAACCCTTCAAACTAAACAGTGCACGCAATTATTGTTTCACTTGCACACAATTAATATCTCCTGGCAGCACAGAGCAGATGCTTTTGTAATAGTTTAGTAAACTATGTAGGATGGCAGTTTGCTAAAGGAGAAAAATACTGACTCAGAGGCTACTAGGACCAAAAAAACTTATTTTCTTTGTTTAGTGATAGGAAGAACAAACAAAAAACCTAACCCACCAACCAAAAAGAATTAAGAATGCCAATCTCTAGACGTGCCTTCCAAACACAATCACAAGCAGCAATGTAGCTTCCCCTCTCTTTGCACACATTGCACTACATAAGGCTGCATAGATCATTTCCCCAAGCTTCCATGTTCTGTATCAAATACTTGAGGAAGATAAGCAACATAACTAACCAGGGTTAATCCGCAGGTTCATTTGTTACCCATGGTATTTCTGTGAAAGCACAAAACACACCCAACCCAAAAACCTAAGGACCTCGCAAAAAACACATCACACCCCCCCCCCCCAAACTGACTAGTTTCTTCACTTGATTTATGGACAAAAGTGAAATGAGGCTATTGGAATCGACTAGATAGAGATGCAAAGTTACAGCTGAGATATGGCTGATGGTATCTATGAGATACCGTGACTACTGGCAGAAGCAGTGATTTAATTGAACTATCCAACGGTTTGTCTGGACACGAGTCTTTAAAGTCTTCCTCTCAGTACAGCTTTTTGTTTGTGAAGTGAAAAAATATGCATGCACTGCAAATTTATTGTTACAAATAAAACCAGTACTATTTAAATATTATTGAATATTCTTCTTCTATACTTCCCAGAATGAGTGCTCATTTAAATCAGATATAATGAAAACCAGATGACTAATCCTAAATTCAGGTGTACTACCACTCTGGCTAGGCAGATTGCTAGCTGATCATGCTAAGATGCTCCCTTATCCATTATTGGATCTGAAAAAGAGGAGGATTAAGAATTATCTGACTTCTCAGTTAATGTGCAAATCATCTAAAAGCTCAGCTTAGGAAGGTCTTAGAAAGCTGAACAGCACTAAAATAATAATAATGTCTTAAGAATTTTTAATAATGTAAATGTGCCGTATCACATTTTTGGACAGAAAATAGACACTGATGGTTTATATCTTAGGTGGTCGTTTATCTCTGCTATATCTCTGTTTTTAATTAAAAAAATGTGTGGAAATCAGAAGTTGTCACTTGGGACAAGCTCACACCGCTGAAACTTGGCAAAAAATTATATTCCTTTTGAGGTAATAGTAGAAAACACTTTGATAAGTATCTTTGGAAATTAAGATTAATATTAATCTGTCCACCTTTCATAAAGCATGAGGGAGGGAAGGAAAAGTGTATCTCAGGAGATCGAGTTGTATAATGTATCTGTGATCTTTGCAGGGCTGTGGGGTTTTTTTCGTGGTGCTTATTTCTAGTACCTTTCTCTGCTCTTGCTTATGGTGAACAAACCCTGCACTGAAAATACTTTAATACTATTTTCCTACATTTTCAAGGGACGGGAGAGTCTGTGAACCAGAAGCTGTCTCTTAATATTCCATCTTCGCATTCTCAGGCTAGTTCTGCTGTTTGCCATAGCAATATTTGTTTTATCATTTCTGTCATTCCAATGTGTATACTTGCCTTTCAAAATATGTGAAAAGTATTTAAAAAGGGGGAAATGCTAGTATTTCAAAACGCTATTATAATGCATTTTCAAATATGTCAGACACATCTTTGTTAAAATTAAACCAAGGATTGGTTTTGAGCGAATAGCCCTATATCTTTACAGATGCCGTGGATGGATGCATCTAAGCTGCTTATTATATTGATGGGTTTTGCTGCTCTGCAGCAAATGAAAACAGGCAGCTGCTTCCTCCATCAAAGCAAAAAGCAGCCTGAGTTTTTATTAAACGAGTGTTCATTTCTTCTATTGCCAAAATTCTTACACAAAACAAAAGAGCAGTTTTAGCACATTATTGCTTAACTAGACAGGAACAACTGACAGCAAGTGATAAGCCTGTCTGCTTTTCACAACTGGTAATCATTTTTGGAATAGATGTTTTAATATAGTTGAATATAAAATTTTGTAATTTACATCTACAATGGTACATAAATTTATAGATCCTATTTTTGCAGGAGAGTGAAGGCTATAATCACAAAAGGTTTGTTCTGGTGTTGTTTAATTTTTTAATAACTATTTGAAAACTAGGTAAAAAAAAAAAAAAAAAAGCCCCACCAAACAATCCAATTCATTCATTTGGAAAAAAAAAAGAAGGCAGGCTAAAGACAATCAGACAAGTCGGTTCGCACAGTTTGCCGATTCCTCTGACGGAAGAGACACGCATACATTTACAGCTTTGACTTGTCACTGTATTTCCACATCAGTTCCACCGAGCATCTGAAGTTTGCACTCTAAAAGAAATTTGCAGATTGTAGACCATCATGTTTCCCTCCTAGTCATGAATAATAATGAGAATGAAAGTGAGCGATACAGTGCTGAGGCCATTTTGCCTAGGCGGAGGAGCTCAGCCAGTGCTTATACATATTTTTCAATGATCTGAATATCATGAATTCTGCTTTAGATTGAAAGAGAGACAAGGGCTTCAAAAAAAACACCCCACAATGTATGTGCATAGGGAAAATGGTGAGATGTATTTCTCTTTATATCTTCTATTTCTTCTGGCGTCCTTGTGCCTTTTCAAACTCACTTTATAGCGTTCCTGCTGTGGAAAACTAAACTAGCCATTCTCCCTGTCTCAAATTACTCCTCTTCGCTGGACTTAAAAGGTGGTTTGCCATGTGCAAAAGTCAGGAGCGGCATGGCATGGGTCTAAGGTGCTGCTGGAATGGGTATTGAATAAATACTTCTCTTTTTTTTCACGCTGCATGCATTTACCTTTGAAGTTGCTCACTTGTAAATACAGATGGAGTAAATTTCAGAATACAGAGCCTCAGATTAGACTTCCAAAACTCCTTAGCTCATGCGTTGATGCTTGTAGCAGTCAAATGTCCAGGATGGTACAGAACTCTTGTGGTAGGTTGGGAGGCCAATTCTCCCACCACGAGCACAAGAAAAGACTCAGACAAACAGATTGCAAAAAATGGTGGAAAGTTTAAATGGAAGAAACCAATGAAAGTGTTACAGAGAACCACAAGCACCGTGACAAAAGAGAGAGATCCCAAAACAAACCCAAAAGCATCCCACCCCCCACCTGAGGGTACACCCAAAACCCCCAGGGCTCTTTCTTCCCCCCCAACCTGGCTGTGGGCCTAGCCAGGCCCAAGAGGGGTGGCTCAGCCCATTACCCAGGCAGCGGTGAGGGGAGAAAGAAGCAGAGAGGACCCCCCCGGCTGATGTCATATAGGGCAGTGGGGCATTATGGGATGAAATACCTGGCTTCCTGTGCCCACCCACTGGGCTGGACCCTTTTGGGCCATCACAGGTGTGGCTTGTGCAGTGGCATCAAGGGCAGGCCCCCAGCCTGAACCACCACAACTCCGCAGCCGCTCTCTTAACTTTGTAGGGAAATAGTTTTGCAATTCCAGGCACTGCATCTGCAACTGATTTGGTGATGCTGACTCCTCTTTCGTATGACTCTCCTGTAGATGGGTGTAAATGCAAGCTTTGGGACCCATGTTTGAATATAGGTGTATTGTGGACTACAAGCAGAATGAATTAACAAGTGTTTTCTTCCCTTAGCACCTTCTATTTCTGTGACATATTTTGCTGTGTGAACAAGTGAGTCAAAATAAAACCTTTGTTTCCTTGACTATACTAAGCAACATTTTTTAATGATAAAATTATATTGAAAAGGAGCTTGAGGTGTGGAATTTTTGGAGAGCTATTCATGCAAACTAATTACAAGTACTATTAGTTACAGGTAGTCTTTACTCAAGCTATTGCTCAACTTGGAACAACCATCACATAAGATACTAGTATGGTGTATTGGGCAGACATGTTATGCATCCACTCTGTGCTTAATTTTAATTGTGCTATTCATAACTTCATGATTCTTCTTTGACTTGGAATTGAATTTTAGTGCTCCACTCTCAGTGGCCATATAAAATGAGCCTCATTTTGAAATGTACTGCAAATTACTGTGCTTTTGAACCTTGACTTTTATCTGCTGTTCATTTCTCCAGGGCCTCCATGGTAGCTGTACTGTGCTTCTTGTTGTCCATGGTGGTGATGAGCCACAGAAAAAAAAAACCAACATGAGTTTTGGGGATTTGCCATCCACCTCAGTCTTTTAGCAGATGAGGTGGGGAATTGTTGGCTGTCGGGACAGGTGCTGAATTGAACACCACTGCAAAGTCCATTCTGATGCCAAAGGGTGTTTTACTTTCCACCACCAATGCATCTTTGTATAAGGATGCTTTTTTTTTAGTGTCAGAAAACAATTCATCATTGCTCAGTGCAATATTTGGTACTTCTTTTGAGACATTATTCACCAATTATCAGGAAGAGTGTGGCCAGCAGGGGCAGGGAAGTCATTGTGCCCCTGGACTCAGCACTGGTTAGGCCACACCTTGAATCCTGTGTTCAGCTCTGGGCTCCTCAGTTTAGGAAAGATGTTGAGTTGCTGGAAGGTGTCCAGAGAAGGGCAACAAAGCTGGGGAGGGGTCTGGAGCACAGCCCTAGGAGGAAAGGCTGAGGGAGCTGGGGGTGCTTAGCCTGGAGAAGAGGAGGCTCAGGGGAGAATTTTTTGCTCTCTATAACAGAAGGGAGGTTGTAGCCAGGTGTGGGTTGGTCTCTTCTCCCAGGCAACCTGCACCAGAACAAGAGGACACAGTCTCAAGCTGCGCCAGGGGAGGTTTAGGCTGGATATTAGGAAGAAGTTCTTCCCAGCAAGAGAGATTGGCCATTGGAATGTGCTGCCCAGGGAGGTGGTGGAGTTACCATCACTGGAGGTGTTTAAGAGGAGACTGGATGAGGCACATGGTGTCATGGTTCAGTTGATGAGATGGTGTTGGGTGATAGGTTGGATTCTATTCTATTCTATTCTATTCTATTCTATTCTATTCTATTCTATTCTGCTTTTTCCCCCCCACTCAGTTTGATTAGTATTGGAGCAAATAAGGTGATCATGTAGTCAAGAATCAGGATAAAGTAGAAACAAAAAGGTCTTTGAAAGAATATTCAAGTGGGGAAAAGGACTGACTTTTCAAATCTAAATTGTCTTTGGTTTTGAGGGTTAATATAGGATTCATGCAAAATTTCCTTGAAGCTTCAGACAAATAAAAAGACATCTCATAATTTAATACTGCAAATAAAAGACCAAATTTCAGTTGTGAGATCAGTTGTCTGTTATATGTGGCCATGTGAACTGCTATGGAAAAGTGACAAAACTTTCCATTTGGCTTATCTTGGAAAGGAACATTTTAATCTCCTCGTGTCAGTGAAGCAGGTGTAGGACAGCTTTATACCTCCTACTCAGGGTTTCAAGGGACGGTTCACCTCCTGTTGCCCTCTTGCTTCCTCATTGGCACACAGTAAAGCTGAGTTCTGCTAATCTTGCACTATCCTGGTTAAAGTAGTCAGTAGCTGCTGTGACTCCTTTGCAGCTTTGTCTCCGTTTTGGAGGCATAATGGCTCCAATCATCGAATGTTTTCTTTTAAATGATGCATCTCAAAATTCTGAGCACTGTATCACAGAATTTTCTGATAACAGGATGTTCTTACAGAGCTCCACATCAAATCTCAGTATTTGTGTGGCAGCATTCTTTTAAGTTTGTGGTAAAAACCCACAGAGGAGAGACAATAGTTGTTCTTTTTGTATTTAATTTTAAACCCTGGATAATTTATTTATACTAGAAATTTTTCTCTTGCATCATACAGTGTTCATCATTTTTAGATTTGATGCAGCAGTAAGACAGGTTTTGTGTTGCTTTGGACTAGTGTTGCTCTACCTGACTGTTAAAGCAAAAATCCTCAGAAGGCTGCCTACACATGATTTAGTCCACATGGGCTGAAGGTTGCTTTAAGGAGCTGTTGTGCCCTGGCTAGTGCAGAAGGACCTGACTCTTCCCATTAGAAAGCACTATGAGAGTAATAAAACCATTTACATTTGTTTTTCTGTTAGTGTTGTTCCTTTTGAGGAATAGTTTGAATATCTCTTTTTTTTTTTGCTACATCACACCTCATACTGTGTTAGGACGACTGAGGGTTTTTTCTTGGCCTTCCCATAATTCCATTCTGCGTGTCTAGGTAGTTTAATCTGTCTCCGTCTCCTAGTTTGGTTCCTAAAGTGCAAAACTGGGAGAATAGAAATTGATTATTCAGAGTCTTGTGAGGTAGACTCCATCACTGTGGTGGGATTTTGTGATATGGTGGCAAGTGCTGTAGAAACGCTTGCATTTTGTATGTCTCTGCATGTACAGGATTTCTCCACCCATCATGTTTTTCTACCCCTACTGCTGTAGTAAGTTTCATGAAGCTGTCTGGAAGTAGAACTCATTGCTGTTATGGCACATTTGTAGTGGATCTCTAGCTCCATCCTGATGGTGAAAGGGCACCTGCCAAGAGTCAAAATCCAGACAGGCATTCCTCTCTGAGCACTGTCTGTCTCCTGTGTCTTCAGACGTGCCAAATCACAGTCCTTCTTGAGGCTCTCCTGGAAATATAAACACAACTTCTGTGTTTCAGCAGAGATTCCAGTGTTTTCTGGCAACTATTTTCTGTTTTCACGTCATAGTTATCAAGCTGGCAGAGAGGTTTAAAACCTCTAGTAAATGTCACAAAATATTTATCTTTGCATAAAGAAACTCTTGCTTCTCTCTGTTTCTTTGCACAGTTTTTCATCTCCTGTGTCTAGGACTTGTAGTGTATTTATAGCCTTTTAAATACCTGCACCATTTGAGGGGCTTTTGATATTCTTTTGCGCATGCATGTGTAAATAATTGACTTCCGTGTGTAAGCAGTTGCACATGCAAATAGGTACCCATCCTGTGCTGGGTATTTATAATCCAATTCATAATACAAAATTGCAGTAGTGTTATTTTACATATTCTAAGTGTATTTGTGGGGACCTTAATCCATATCCATATGTATATGTTTGCAGGAAATAAATGGTGCTTTTCACAACCTAGTGGTAGCTGTTAACTTGGGAATCGCTACGTTTCTGCATTACGACTGTGGTTTGTAGAAGAAGCAGAACTATCTTCTACTTGCAGCTTCAAAATGTAGGTCATTCTGTTGGTGAATGTAGGTCAGAGTGCAGGGGAAGAAGACAGAATGCAAACTCCTCCACATGGATCTTTAAGCTTATCCCTGTTTTGAAGGTAAAGAGGCTTACCTACCTGTTCGAGCACGAGAAGTTTTTCCTTTTACTAAAATTAACACAGATATTCTGGCTTCTGGCTTCTTGGCTTAGCTGGAAGCTCTGTGTGCTTCCACACTTGAGCCCTGTGTTTGTGAAAGACCTCCTGACTCCTCTTTTTTATATCATTGCTCAGGTGATACTTCCTTCTCTGTGGGGGAGGGCAGTGGGGTGGGGAGTCTTGTCCATCGCTAGCATCTGCCTAAAGACGAGCATTGTCTTTCCAAAGGTGCTTTACCTTTCTCTCAGCACAGAGCTACCTGATACACCTGCAGTTTCAGCCAGTATCAACATTGTAATGGTAGCAGGGGAAAAAATGGTGACCCTCATAAAAAATTTAGTGACACCTTTAAAAGTGCCCTTGCAATAACAACCCCCAAAAAGCGAGAGACATCTGACTGAGGGCACCGCAACTCAAATGTTGAAGAATTTCGCTGCAGTTGACAAGCATTTTTGAAACTCACTCAGGCTAAAAGTTTGCCATCAAAAGATTTAGGCTTTTTGTGTTTGTGGGTGTAGAGGATTTTTTTTTTTTGTAATGTGAGATGTAAGTATTATAAATTGTATTAAATTAGCCATGTCTTCACTAAGTACTAAAAAAGCACTTTTATTGCTTGAGTATACACCAGTCACTGCGAAGGGAAACACTCTTTATATTATACACGAAAATATTGAAACGGTTATTATATTTATTGCAAAATCTGTCATTTTAGTGTATTTCAAGGCTCAGAAGCATTGAAAATGCTCAAAAGGAAGATGGCAAATCCTGTACAATTCTTAGTGTCTGTTTCACTGAAGAATGGGTAGTCGTGTGTGAATATTTTATTTTAACCCTTAGCAACTCTCCAGAAAATTGCACATTTGCAAACCCCTGATCAGCCACAGCCCTCATAAACAGGACAAATACCACCACTGGTTTACTGCTCTTGCCATACAGATGAATTGTCACTATTATTTGTTTGTTTGTTTGTTTGTTTATTTCTTTCCCTTTAAGATATTTCTCCTGCAAAAGTGGCATTCTGAGTCTTGGCCAAACCCTGTCTAAGCTTTTCCTGATCAACATGGAAACAACATATTCATAAGCATTCCTTATTTCTCACCCTGAGTAAAGGGTAGTTCAGAATAGTTACTGGATGGAAAAGAAGAATTTTGTGTTTGAGAGAGTCAAGATCTAGGTGATTTCAAAGGAAGAAGTTTCTCTCCCAGACTACTTCTTCCATTAAATGTATTGTAATGTGATGCTTTTTAAATCTCAAGAAAGAAAATTCATTTTAAATGGTCTGAAGGATGCTTAGTGAGCTGCACAGAATTCAGTTTATCTGTCTAGAAATATCGGAAGGATGTTCCCGCGTTTGTCTTTAAGTTTACTGAAAGCACTGAAGTGTCTGTAGTTCATAATACTAAACTTCTGTCATGTTAATTCATAATGCTCTTTGTTGTGTGGGGAGGCTAACCTTTGTTTTCACCTGTAGATAGACATGTGATTTTATGTGTTTTTCCCATTGCTAAGCAACAACAGATGGAAAGCACATACAACCATACACACATTCACGCTCCCTTAACTTTGGGAAGCTGACTCAATTGCCTCAGTACAAATCTGGTTTTCCCAGGCTCCCTCTAGCAACGGAGACTTGTGCCCGCAGGAGAGCATGCAAGCCATGCAGGATCTGTGCTGCCCTCTCTGTGGCCCACAGAATCTCTGATGTTCAAATGAGGTGGGAAGCAGATCAGACAAAACAGCGAGTTTCATGAGTCAGTGGTGTTGAGAGGGTAAATTTGCATGGATGCCCCCAAGTATTTGCTGAGCTTGGCCATACAATAAATACAATAATACAATAATACAGTACACCAGGTTGAAAGAGACCTTCAAGATCATCATGTCCAACCCATCAACCAATCCAACCCACCTAAGCAACTAAACCATGCAGCCAAGCACCCCATCAAGTCTCCTCCTGAACACCTCCAATGACCACTCTAAGTTTTATGCTGGATGCTTATAAAGTTGTAAATAAGACAGAGTAGGTGAAAAAAGTACAATTACTCCTGTCTATTCCCATACCAGGGGCCCTCAGATGAAAATTACAGGGAGGCAAGTACAAAACAAGAGACAGCATGGTAAAACTGTGATGCTTCCTGCCACAAGACATTGCAGCTATGGAGAGTTTACCAGAGTCCACAGAACAGCTTGAAAAATCCTTTGGTGACTGTTAAACAGACCTCACCACTTGTATTCCCCTCCTCCTCAGGAACTTCTTGAGCCACAACTAGAAATCATGCTGCATTATTGCTCTAGTCCTATATGTTTCCTGAGCATGTGTTGGAGTTGATGGTGCTCCTTACAGTTAGACTGATGCCTGACCTAACAAACCCTTCAGAGAAAAGGACCTAAATAAAGATGAACTGGGGAAAAATGAAGTGTAGAGGACAGCTACCAAAAAAGAAGATGACTTCTGCCCACTGTTAGAAACAAACTACAAAGAAAGGTGGGCCCCTCATCTGGCCCATTACAACAGTTTGATATTCATGCAAGTGCCCAAATGTCAGAAGCTTCATAGAATGCCATTGTATATAACTTGTAAAGTTTTGACCACTGTGTGCGTAACTAGAGACATAGGTCCATTTCTAACCATTAGTCAGGATGAAGTAGATGAAATTTCCAGATCCACATCTTAAATCAGAAGTCTTCCCTTAAAAGGGGAAGTTCTTCACCGTGAGGGTGGTGAGGCCCTGGAATGGGTTGTGCAGGGAGGTGGTTGAGGCCCCATCCCTGGAGGTGTTGAAGCCCAGGCTGGATGAGGCTCTGGCCAGCCTGATCTAGTGTAGAGTGTCCCTGCCCATGGCAGGGGGGTTGGAACTAGATGATCCTTGTGGTCCCTTCCAACCCTAACTGAAACTATGAAACTATGAAAATATTTATTTGTGTCCTTATTCCCTGGTATTATGGCAAATTTAGAAAATCAGGCAGTTGGTATAGGTCTGCAAGCGGTGGTATGTATTAAAATACTATTTTGAACAACAACAACAAAGAGACTGTATTAAGGAGACAAATATCTTTGTTTTATAGGTCTCTGGCCATCCGAAGAAGTGCTGGCTTACTACTGCCTAAAGCACAGTGAAATATTCAGGTACAGAGTTAAACATAAAAAGATATTTTCCAATCTGCTGGTTGTATTGTATCTGCATGGTAAAGATTGATATGATTTAAGTCTTCAGATTAAATTTAAAGTGTTCAAGGTGAATGCACGTTGCTCTTAACAAAGAATTCTGAGCTGCCTTTGGGTACTAATATTGCACTGCAAGCTTTCTGCTATATGTCAAAGACTTTTGATTTCCACTCAAGGCGTTTTATTTCACTTTGATTTTTGCGAAACAAAAGTGAAGCTCCGATCGATCAGTGCTCATTGTGAAGGTCAGGAAAAATAAAAGACGTTCTTTAAACCAACATCTCTTGCAGAAACAAGCAAAATATTGCCTGATAAAATGCATAATTATCACTGCATATAGCAATGGAGAAATTTGCCCCTCTTTTGAAGCGTTATGATACGATTTTGAGACGCCTACACTTCATTTTTTTAGGATTTTTTTCCCCCTCATTTTCTGAGCATGCTGAAGTCAGTTAGCAAGGCTCAAATAGGAATGCCTAAAAATGGAATCCATCCTGCATGTTCTTTCGTTCCCCTTGAGTATACAGTACTTTGCACTTGGAAATCCTTGAAGTTTCATTGTCCAGAGGATGAATGGTGTCCCAGAAAAGCCGCTTGAAGGCATAACTTGTGTTCTGAGTGAGAGTGCAAGGCTAATGCCAAGTAAACCAGTTTGGAGTATAGAGGATCCCTTGTTTTGTGCCCATACGGTGTTGGTAAAATAGGTTAAGACCAAGCTCTAAGTCCCTGCCCCTTGTACCGAAGCCGAAAGTGTATCAGTTGTGAGCTGGTTCCTGTAGCTTGCTCAGACTCTACAATCTGAAGCCAAGACCCAGCACCAAAGCATGTCCTGGTTTCTAAAGCCTCAGTTATGCTCTATCTACCACCTGAACGAAACCCAGCCCATTAGAGGAGGCAGCCATCATACATAATCTGCTAGCCACTGCTCTGTTCTCCAAGTTTAGCTGGGCACTGCATTGTGTGACTTTGGCTGCAGTAGTGGTGTCCCTGTAGCGCTTTGCTGTGGCTCGTACACTCTGCCTGTCCTCAGAGGCTCTTCACAGCAAACCTCCCTCTGCTGCTTACTAAAAGGGTATTTGCCTACCATGGGCGTGCAAGCCTGGATGTTCAGAGACAGCAATCAGTCAAACTGCCATGGAAGAAGCGGGTAGCTTCAGGTCCCAATCTCCCATGACTGTGCCCTCTCAACATTACACACACTTGGTTTTCATTCTCATTGATAAATGTCACTAAATATTGCCTGAGTCGGTCATGTGATTTTTAAAAATTTGCTAACAAGGGCACTGGTGCTGAGATTTGTTATCTATCTGCATAAATACATACACATGTGTATATACATGCTTGTATATTACGCACATACAAATTGGACTCAAAGTGCACAAAAACTCCCACTTGGGGTACTTTCTGTGTTTACTGCGATAAGCATGACTCTTACAAGGCAGCAAGTGCCTTCCAAATCTTATATGTATGTACTTTTAAGATGTTTGCATCTAAGGTTTATAGACATAAAAATGTATGTGATGAATAGCTTGTAATTATTCTATTTAAACCACAAACCGTGAATTTCCCACATCTGCTTTATATTCTCCTTGGGCTTGTTCCTCCAAACTATGTCCATCTTTTGTCTCATTTCTGTTAAATGGCATAACTAGGCTTTTTTCTAATAAAATGTATGGAGTGTAAGAAACATTAATCGACCCCATCCAGTCAGTGATCATTAGTATACAGTCATGCGGCCTTGTCTGCTGGCCTCAGCGAACAAAATCATCAGCATCTGTATAGTGATACTGTTGGTCTCGCTAAATGCTTGTCAAGGGAGTAAGGAGATGAACATAAATGTAGATTTTCAAATGTCAGTGTTTTAGGAGAGAAGAAATGGTTCACCAAAAAACCCCAAACATCTGTTTTGCTGAAATTCCATTTTCTGCCTGTCAAAAATGAGTCAATGGGAATGTTTCTGCCAGCTGCAACAGTTGCTGTGGATTTAGCTATAAAGCAGCATGTTCCTAAACTGAGACTCTGCCTTGCCCTAGACGCCACTTCACGCAGTTTCAGCGTGGGGTCAGCATCCCTCCCTCCTCCCCTCCTGGGGCAAGCCATGGCTCTGGAGGACATTCTTTATGGCTCCCCCTGCAAGCTCCTATCCAGCGCACTGTGTGCCAAATTATATTTCACATGCACATCTTAATAACAGCACAGTATGGTCTAAGTTAAAAGCAGCCTTTTAGACCACGTATTCAGCCCTCGGCTCAGGCTGGGTTTAGGCTCTTGACACCAACTTCGTTTAGTTTTCTATGGCTTAACTGTTTGCTGTTCCCAGCATTGTTCATAACAGCATTGTTTGTAGGTCACTTGCAGTTTTAAGTGCTAATTGAAGGATCAGATTTCTTCGTGTGTAATTGTTAGGTGGTACATGGCTTGTTTTAAAACTTCTCTCTTTTTAATACTGACAGGCTTTTAGGCATAACTATATGGAGAGATATAGAAATAATATTAATGTCCCCCTTTACTTCTCTAACTGTTTTTGCAAGAATGAATGTGGATTAACATTGTTATCCTTTCCTAACAATTATCTTTCGCTACTCTATCTAGTTTAGTTCTAAAAGACAGAGCCATTGACAAGGGAAAAAAGGGAACCTTCTCAGATTTTTCAGCTCAGTGGTGGTAATGTTGCACTGAACACTAATGAGGGAACCCCCACTGGTTTGCCTGCTTTGTGACTTTTCTATTTCATAATTATTTTTAAAACGCAAAACGACATGAGGTAGCCCAGTCATGTCTCTACAACTTCCTGGTAGCTCAGTCCTTACTGCAGATGGCAATTTGTTCTTGTAACATATATGTCTCTCTGACCATTTTCATCTAATTTGTATGGGTTCTACCATTTCCTTTCTCTCTTTCAGGGACCTTGCTGTGTGTGAGCTAGGGGGTGGCATGACATGCTTGGCTGGGCTCATGGTAGGTCTTTTCTCAATTCCAATCCCATTCAGAGGAAGAAACAAAAGGAAAAATGTTCCAGTGCCTCCAACTGCTGGGTCAGAGAACTGTCAACAGCCTCAGCTGCAGTCAAGCTGCAGAGTCTTGAGAGACCTTCTAGACTGACTTGCTTTCGTATCATATTGATTTTATGGTTGCCTCGATGAGCAGAAACATTTTACCTCCGCGCAGTCAATATCTCTTGTTGTGACATTCCAGGCCACGTACGGTCTGTCTTTCACTGCCATAGCCCAAGCTTTTTTTTTTTTTTCAGATTATAGTCCCATTTGCTAAGATACAGGAATAGCCTGGCGAATCACAGTTGGAGCACCATGATATAGCTGCTAATGTTTTGCCTGCATTATTACACCAACAAACATGATCCAGAGCTCTCGGTAATTAGATTCTTTTGAATTAGATTGGCCATTCAGGAGAGTCGTTCACCATTCTCTGGGTTCTGAGTCATGTATTCAGGAGATATTATGTAGCAGTGCAGTGCATTAGACAAGTTTTTATGTCTCTACAAATAAAAGCATATTGTTACACTGATTGGCATTTGACAAACCTGTCGCTCTTATACAATGTGTCGAGGTTACAGCCCAATGTGCGAGCATGTCAAAGCTCACAAAAAAATTACCCTTACAAAGCCATCTGCCTGCAATGCAAAGTTATATGAAGGGCATCAGGCAGTCAGACAGAAGCAAGCTGAAAGGCAGAGTGACAGCCTTGTATGATGGCTCTACTAGATAAACAGAAGCCCGCAAATGAAAGCCTCTCAGAATACCATCATCCGCTGTCACAATGCAATTACGGAACAGAATGATAGCAAGATAGAGGCTCCCGCAAATGGAATGATAAAAGTATTGACTGATTTGATTGAATGATTAAAATAATGCAGACATAAAATGAAAAAAGATTGAAGATTGTTACAGAGAAATAGGTGAGGAAGCATGATACTGAAGGCTTGTCACTCCTGTCTTCACTTCCACACAGACAAGCATATTTGCTCATTGTTTGCTGTGCTCTTTTTTTTCAGGTTGCTATTTCTGCAGATGTCAAAGAAGTTCTGTTAACTGATGGAAATGAAAAGGCCATCAAAAGTATCCTTATTCAGATAGAAAACTGGTTTGTTGTGCTCGTTCCTTTTTACTGGCTGAGTAACAATCGATATAAAGACAGACAGCATGGAGTATATTAAGAAAACCTCCCCACATAAGTAATTAAAAAACAGTTGCAGAATATCTCGAACAGATCTACAGCTACCCCCACAATAAATGCCACATTTTATTCTTTCAATTAAAAATGTAAGTATTGGTATAGAGCAAGTACAATAGCAAATATTTGTCTTATGGTCGAGTGCTGAAAGACTCCTGTGTGTATGCTGCACGTTGCAGGAGGTGTAGCAGTGAATCAAATCATTAACTCCCCTTAAAATAATCGCTTTGCAGAGCTAGATTCTTGAAATCTTTTTTTGTTTGTTGGTTGGTTTTTGCTTTCAACTGCTAGCCTCTTAAAATATACCCGGTGTTTGTGTGGTGTTATGGCTTTCCCAGTATATATTGAATTGCATGGTTTGGTTGTTGCTGCTAAGTTATAACTGCCTACAAATTGCCTGCTTAGTGTGCTTAATGAGTTATCAATTTGTCGTTATTTCTCTGGATGTAAGATTGTGAAAGTTCTCCATCCCTTGTAGGAAGTATTTTGTTATATTTCTTGTATTAGAATAAATTGCTGTTATGCCCTCTTACCATGAACACGTAGTTCAGAAAATTGAGCTGGACTTTGACTAAGCAAGAGAACGAGCGAGCATAATTTGTGGCCACATTAAAGATCATCACAGAAGAAGAACAGATATATACAGTGAATACTAATAGCCCTTAGAAATTGAGAGTGAAAAAAGGGAGATATCTATTTGCTTTTGTTCCTTGGTAATCTTTCCATTTGCATTTTAAGGCAGGCTAGTTTTTCAGGTGGTGGCCACTGCATCATCGGAGTTAGTGAGATTTGAGTTTTGTAGGTATTTGACGATTAACAAAATGAGTACTTGGTGGGAAAAAAAAATCAGTTAAACTAATTTGTGGGTTTTTTTTAAAAATTGGGGTTGCTGGTGACTGTTTAAACAGGAGACTTTGCAGCCCAAAAATATTAGCTGCTACCTTTAAAAAAGACTTCCTCAGAGGTAACTGAGGTAAGGGCAATTGCTTACAGCACTTTAACAAATTCGTGCTAAAATCAGCCAATCCCACATCACGTCTCCTTATGCTGGAAAATGCAAGTTCCCAGTTGTGTTGCAGGTATTTTTGTTTTGTTTCATTCTGGGCTGTTACATTCCCATTTCAAGGGAGAATTATTCATTATGCTGTGATTTTTAATAAACACCACCCCATCCCATCCTTTTTTCCTATGTCATTATGAGAATAAAAAATGTGGGAGAAATGAAGCGTTCCAAAACTAGCCTCACACAGCAAACTGAGGTGTGGTGGGGTTTTTTTTGAGAAACACACATCTTTAGCAAAAGGTCATTTTACCCACAAGAAGCTTCAGGTGAATTCAGTAACCACCAACTCAGCAAACAGCTTGCATAGCAGATTCCACAAACATAGCTGAACTTTTTTGAAATTGAGAAGCCTCCTGTAGCAAGGAAAACTGGGGAGCGTTAAAAGCGTTTACTCACGATTTGGAATGAAGCAAATTAAGGTGCTTTTATTCCTGAAAAAGATACTGTTAATGTCATCTAATTATCACACCTTGGTTTTCTCACAGTGTGTTTTAGAACTATCTTTTCTTTCCAAAAGTCTTACAAGAAGTCTTCATCTGTATTCACTCAGCGAATCCCTTTCGGAGAGGTGATTGGTGGAAGCCTCTAACAGGAATGTATTTTCCTTTTTTTAACATTTGGTGCTCTGAAGGCTCAGCATTCAAAGTGCCTTTGTCGCATTGGATTTTACAATGGGCTTAATATTAGCAGGGTGCCAAAGTGCAGAGAACTAAGAACTTTACAGTGTAGGTAGCATTGTATCCTTAAAAGCGCTCACAATAAAATTTGTGTTGCATTTGCTGTGTTTTAAGGACTTCGGCAGCAATTTTGTGATCCGTCTAATGGCAATTTTCCTTTGCGTTCTTCTCTGTGGTGAGCAGCTACAACAGAAGTTTAGGCTAAATTTAGATCTGTTTCAGCCACATCAGACTGACTGGAATCAATATTTTCAGTGTAATTGGAGATAACGTTTGACCCCACGTGCCACAAACTACAGATGATGCATTTCTGCTAATTTTTGTCGTCACCGGTGGTATTTTTTCACTTGTTTCTTGCACTGAATGAACGTGGAATAAAATGCTGTTTTCTTTTCTAGATTCTGCTCTCAGGAGTAGTTAATACCTAGTATTATGCTTTTTATGTAGGTATTCTAGATTAAAATAATCTTGTTTAGAAATTACTGTTTACGTCTTGCCTTTAACTTCCTCGCGAAGGTGAAATTACGTGCCAGTCATACTGTAATATCCAAAAATTGCTTTCCAAAAAGTAAAAGTGGTTGTCAACAAAAAAGGGGGGGAAAAATAACATAAAATCACTGTCAGAAGCCAGGAAATCACCAAGCAAGCCTGCTAATTATTCTTAATGGGCAAGATGAGCACATTAAGAAACAAATGAATACATCAGTGAAATGTAATTGAAAATCGACCTGGCAATAGTGCATTGCATCTGAGAATCTGCCTTTGTATTATCATCATCATCATAATTATTGTTGGTTTTGTTGTTGTTATTGCTATTCAGTGAGCGTAACTAACAGCTCTGCTTTGTGGAGTCTCAAGCTTTTGAGGATTTGATTTTTCTTCTCATTTTTTGACGTTCTTCATGTTATTCTCCACTTCGTGCTGCCACGTTGAGGATTCGCTCTGGCTGTTTTCAGCAGCTATACGGGTTGTTGGGATGTGGCAAGTTACAGTAATTAATGAGTATGTTCGTTTCAAATCCCTGGTGTTATTTTAACCATTTTACAGTGAAATATATAGCTAAATTTGATATTAATCAGTGGTCTTACAGATGAGGTTCATGAAGGTTTTAAATAGGATATTGTAGTTTCAGTTGCTAGCCCATTTAAAACCCTTCACTCTCACTCCTTTTGCTTATCGTGGGCAATATTTAATAGACGAACAGATCATTTATTGTAAAATCAATAAGATAAAGAGAGGTGCTATTGCTCTGACAGCCTCTTTCAAAACTTTCTTACTGTTTTAATGTGCTTTATCTAAGCTCTTCCATGAACGTTTAATGAAAGAATTACAAAGGAAAATATAGATACTTCCAATAAACAATGAAGACAGACATAGGTAAAGTTATCTGACTCATCCCCCTTTGTAATTTTGGTGACATGCATTCAGATACAAGCCATGCATCTTAGACAGTATCTGTGATGTAGCCAGTCATGAATATGAAGCTCTGCTTCCCCAGACACTGAAAGCTTCCATGCTCAGATCAACATGTCCAAATCCAAGGATGAGGCTAATTTTTAGTAAAACGTGTCTAGAGACAGTTGTGTAGAGAGGCTGTGTACCTTCTGCCTTAGCTCTGTTTCACACTGCACTAGTAATTTGAACTACCCTCTGAAAGCATCGATAATACAAAACATTGTTGCAGTGCACTATAGTGGCCATTAAAATATCGTGTATGGATCTTTGGAAATCCTTGGAAATCTGGGTTAGAAAGGTCATGTTCAGCCTGAATGCCTGAAGACATGGGCTCATAAATTATTTTTAAAAGTTAGTGCTGACATGTTTACAACAATTATTAATTTTGCTCAGTGCAATGTAGCTAATTTAGAATGGAATGGAATGGAATGGAATGGAATGGAATGGAATGGAATGGAATAGAATAGAATAGAATAGAATAGAATAGAATAGAATAGAATAGAATAGAATAGAACAGAACAGAACTAACCAAGTTGGAAAATACCTTCAAGATCATCAAGTCCAACCTATCACCCAACACCATCTAACCATGGCACCAAGTGCCTCATCCAGTCTCCTCTAAAACACCACCAATGATGGTGACTCCACCACCTCCCCGGGCAGCACATTCCAATTTATCAATACTATTACTACTGCCTCTACTTAAAAATATCATCCTTTGCTCGTGGAATTGCTTATGCCTTCCTTCTACTTCACAGATACAGACTAATCATTACTACTTCTCATTTCATATTGTGGAAAAGATTTAAAAGATTTACAATTAGAGAGATTTGTTCAAACCAGTGTTCTGTTGTTCCGTTTGTAGTTGATGGCTTCCTGAAATATCAGTTGTCTTTTCTTTCACATTGTTTGGGTAGAGGCCTTCCTAGTATAAATTTTCTTAAATAGGCAATGTGTTAGGAAGGCAAATTTATGTGATTTTAGCAAAGCAAATAAAAAGATACATCAGTAATAGCTTAAATTAGCCTGATACTAGTGCTTGGTTTTCTTTTAAGAGCACATGCCGAGAATTCAACATATTTTATGCTCCTGGAAACCTCCACCTAATTGTATCTTAAGAAAGAGGGATCATTGACATCTTTAACAAAAATATCCCTTAAATATATTCTTTTAATTTTAGATTGAGTTGTTCAAATACCTATGGATTCACACCTTTAGTATTCTCATAGATTTTGATTACTTGCTACACCTTTTCCTTCTGATCACTCCTCAATAACTACAAATGACTAATTATGAAGGTTAACAATAGAGATGACAGGGCACAGGTTCTCTTATAACTTTCCAGTGACAGCTTTTGGCCTGCCTGAATGGCCACACAAATTTGTGACCTGTTCTTCCAGTCTGAAAGCAGCTGGGACGTGAGTCTAAAGCACTGTTGCAAGTGCCTGTGGGGAAGAAAAATTGTTTACTGCTATGTACTGTCTTTTATGGTGGTTCCAAAACTTTCTCAAGAAAGCAAATGGAGTAGGAACTCCCTTGTCTACTGGTTATGGTGCTCCCATTACATGTTGAATTTTACCCAGACTGAGCCAGGAACAAAGGTATGTGTCTTGCAGCAGGGCAGGTACTCGAACCCTATAAACCTCCAAAATCTCAGCACTGAGATCAACTGATACAGTTGAAAGCAGAACAAACTAAACTGATTCTTGAGTAACCACACTAGACAATTTCTGATAAATGGTTAAAATTCTTACACTTCTAAATGTGTATAAGATATGGGAAGTCTTTTTCAGCTCATTCTACAGGTACAGGGCTATCAGTTCCTTAAACAAACCAGTAAATAAGTAGAGGTAGGCCACAAGGGCAAGATGCTGTGTGGATGTATATGACTGATATGCTGGAGCAGAAATATAAATGACCAACTTAGTACAGGTTAATGAAGTCCAAAGAGACAACAGACATTATGAGGGGTGTGAGGGGGGGTGAGGGAAGCATTTTTTATTGTTTTTATTCCTGCTCTAGATTTGCTGTTAATTCTTAATGAATACACTACAGATGTAAGTGAGATCATCACACGAAACCAAAAGGCAGGAGTATTTAAGGCTCGGAAAGTGTCAAGCTGGTAAGACTCTATTCAACTGCTTTTCTGGGAATATGTTTTAATGTAAATGTGAAATGTATGCAAAAGTGTGAAAATGTGACCTGTATTGCTGGTGCTGGCACAGATGTGTATACAGCATAAACAGGGAAGTGATGCAAGACAGGCATTTCAAAGTGTACATGCTTTCCACGCACTGTAAGATTACTCTTGGTGATTTAACCTCTCCCTTCTCTTTCTGTTCATATTAATCTGGGTGATTTAACCTCTCCCTTCTCTTTTTGTTCATATACATTATGTCTCTTCAAGCTATGGTTTAGTGCATGGTTGAAATTTGGCTGCTTCAGACTCAACATTACCCATTGTGCTGAATATGGGGCTTGGAATGAACGTACCTAAATCACTGGCAGTTTTCATTTTAAATAGCTCTGAGAATTCAGGGTGACACCAAATCCCATTTGCCCCTAAAGCAGATGTTGTTGGAGCATCCATGGGAGGTTTTTTGGTTGTCCTGTGTACGGTCAGTGTTGTGTTGTCATCTGTGAGGACAAATGGGGAGCATCGGAGCCATGCTGGGACCCTTCTCTCACTATGTCCTGAGGAGCAGGGCTTACTCAGTGTTTTTCTCATGGTGCATCAGCTCTGTTGTCTCTGAGTTAGCCCTGAAGGCTTGGTTCAGATGGTCTTGCAAGCCTTTCATGACCCACCCTGTAACAGGTGGTGCCACTGGAGTTATTTTATCTATTTCCTTGACGCATCTCTAGGTACAGTAGCTGGAAGCACTTTGTTCTCTTGTAGTGTTCTAAAAGTAAACTGCAAAGTAAATGTTTGTGATATAGGGTTAACAATTTGTAATATAGGTTAACTTCTAAAAGTAAACTGCAAAGTTAATGTTTGTGATATAGGGTTAACAATTTGTAATATAGGTTAACTTCTAAAAGTAAAACTGCAAAGTAAATGTTTGTGATATAGGGTTAACAATTTGTAATATAGGTTAACTTCTAAAAGTAAAGTGCAAAGTAAATGTTTGTGATATAGGGTTAGCAATTTGGACGTGCCTAAAGATGGCACCTTAGGGCAAATAGTACACTCTTATTTGTGTGCCTAAATCTCCTCTTTTGTTGATAACTCTCATTCCTTAAGTGCTCTCAGTCTAAAAGTGACAAAAGTGAAGCTGAAAAAGGGCTGAGAAAGGCAATGTTACAACAGAATAAGCTTATTTACATAGAGAGTAAAACCCTCATCATTTTAATGGCTATCATTTACATCATTCATCTGTATGCTTTCTAGCCATTCCATATAGAGAAGTGAGCACTTAGGGTTAGAAAAAAATCTGCCTTCATTAGTGTGTACATGCATATAACTTAGAGATATATTTCTGCATCCTAATAAGTGCCTGCCAAGTAGACAAAGGCCACATGGGCCACAGGAATGGTCTTTCAGGTTCCCTGTGCCAAAGACTTCCTGTGAGCAGCCTCAGATGCTCATCCCTGCTTATGAGAGGCTGTATGGTATTGTCCATCCAGAAGCTTAGATTTTGTAGATTTCCAGTTGCCTTCTACTGGGTAAGAGATTTCAGATTTCATCCCTTGTCAAGGCTTCAAACCTAGTCTTTTAGATATCAATCAAAAGCACATTTTCTGTCCTGTCCTCATTTACATTTATCTAATGCTTAAGGTCATTTGTGATCATTTGAGTGTATTTCAGCATATGGAATCAGTGAATAATAGATTTCAACCTCATGCTGTGAAGAAAGATTGTGTTTTTACAAGACATGTTGTTTACTGGGTGTTAATAATCACTAATTAATAAACATATCTAGACATCATAAAATGTTGCATTTTAAGGAGTTAAAAATGTCAAGTGTTTAACTTGAGTGCAATAGCATTTGGGGCCTTATTTGCATTAAAAAAACTAAATTAAAAAAGTGAAGTTTTATGTTGAGCTGTAAGGCTCATTATAATGAACACAATTTGATTTTTAGTTCTGCATTCTTCAGGCTTTTGCAGATTTGCTTTGACAGTGTGGTTTCATGGAAAATATTCAAATGCTCTCTAATCATAAAAATAATGATCATCTTGCATTTCTCTATCTTATACATGGTAAGAGTTCACTTCTCCTGTCAACATTAAAGTTGTGCTTTGGGTAGCTCTTACAGAAGTGCTAATGGATAGATCAATCCTTCATATTCAGTGATGAAAACAATAATAAAATTTATCTGATCACTTCTCAGGGCCTTGAAGAAACTGAAGAACTAATGTAAGATCTGAAATATTACCATAACCCTGATTCATTTTTCCTACAACCAGAAGCCTTTGTTCTATAATGATAAGGGGGGGGGAGGGAATAAAAATGTGGTGTTTTGTAGGGAAGGAAGAATGCAACACTGGTATGCAAAGTGACATTAGGTGACTTCTTTTGCACTGAACAGAGCTTACAGGTGAATGAATATAGTGGTAGGGTCACTGAATCTGGAGAAGGCATCTAACATATCATTTAAACAATGTCCAGCCTTGCAGCTTCCCACAGTGTCCAGTGTGTAGTTACAAGATTCTTTCCATATGAAAGGTAACCCTGGAAAGACCCTTCCCACTGAACCTTCTTCTTGTGTCCACTTTTCCACAGCACAGGGAGCAGAACTTATCAGTAGGAGAGCCAGTTTGTGACTGTTCCAGACAATGAAGTCCAGACTTGGAAAAAAGGCTGAAATATGTATATCCCCCAAAGGCACAATCATCAGCCAAGAGAAGGGAGATTAGGACAACTGCCACACATTTATTTACATTTATACAAAATACACTAAATGAGCACTTACCTAGTTCTCTGACAACTCAAGTAAAAGTAAAGTTACTGTACTAAAAAGAACTGTACTAAGAGTAAAAGAGTAAAAAAGAGTAAAAGTTAAAAAAAGAGTAAAATATTTTATAAAGTTACTGTACTAAAAGTAAAATTACTGTACTAAATGTACAGTAATGCGAGCCAAAGTGGCAGTTTGTCCTACTATGTAGTAATAGTTAGTAAACAGTTTACTTCAGCAGTGGATATGCAATTCTATTTTATTCTTACCTTGCATTAGTGGAATGGAATAGAATAGAATAGAATAGAATAGAATAGAATAGAATAGAATAGAATAGAATAGAATAGAATAAACCAGGTTGGAAAAGCCCTTTGATATCATCAAGTCCAACCTATCACCCAGCACCACCTAATCAACTCAACCATGGCACCAAGTGCCTCATCCAGTCCCCTCGTAAACACCTCCAGTGATGGTGACTGCACATTCCAATGGACAATCTCTCTTTCTTTGAAGAACTTCATCCTAACCTCCAGCCTAAACCTCCCCTGGCACAGCTTGAGACTGTGTCCTCTTGTTCTGGTGCTCGTTGCCTGGGAGAAGAGACCAACCCCCACCTGGCTACAACCTCCCTTCAGGGAGTTGTAGACAGCAAGAAGTCTCCCCTGAGTCTCCTCTTCTCCAGGCTAAGCAAGCCCAGCTCCCTCAGCCTCTCCTCATAGGGCTTGTTCAGAATTTCTTGCTTATGCTTACTGGAAACACATACAGCAATGCCACCGCCTTCCTGAGGATGACTTGCTGTAGTAAAGTGAATTATTAATACCTTGTATGGGTTTCACCTTTTTTTTTCTTACAGTTCAAAAACTACCCATGAATCACATTGTTTGCTTTATAGCTTAGCATGTGCCTTATCCTGATAGCAGTCTTTGTGCTATCAACTGTTTAACATGCATTAATTAGATCATTGTTTTTAAAATGTCCAGCCATGATTAAATTAGCAGTAACAAAGTCAAGGAATCTCTGCTCTTTTTCTTCTCTTTACTTAAACGTGGAAATCTTCTTGAAGTGGGGGTTTGGGTTGTAGAACTTTAAAAAGTTGTTTAGGTTTAGCAAGAGGAAGGCCTGCAGTACATTCTCAAGATTAATAGACTTGGTCTGTCTTACCTACCAAGGAATTTGTTCTTGCCTCAGATTCCCTGAGTCTGAGAAGACTAAGTCTCTTGGGGACAAAATTTGTGCACTTATTTCTGTGATGGGATCTGTGAGTTTCACCTGGACAAGTCTATTGTTTTGCTAAGAGCTGCTTCAGAAAATTACACTCCACATAAGAGTGTAAACAAGAACATATAACATCATGTCAATGAGACAAATGCTTGTGGCTTGATGCACTCTTTGAGTGTTTAGTAATAGTGTATCATATAATGTTCATTCATTCTATAGTCAGCATTAGAACCCACATCCAAAATATAGAACCGTGTGGCCAAAAGTGAAAATTCCTTCTCCTGGAAGTTTAACAGACACAGTCTTACCCAAGGTTTATATCTGCTATGAATTTGCAAGCTTCCAGCAGGAGCAGGGAGGTCATTGTGCCCCTGGACTCAGCACTGGTTAGGCCACACCTTGAATCCTGTGTTCAGCTCTGGGCCCCTCAGTTTAGGAAAGATGTTGAGTTGCTGGAAGGTGTCCAGAGAAGGGCAACAAAGCTGGGGAGGGGTCTGGAGCACAGCCCTATGAGGAGAAGCTGAGGGAGCTGGGGTTGCTTAGCCTGGAGACCTCATTTCTGTCTACAACTACCTGAAGGGTGGTTGTAGCCAGGTGGGGGTTGGTCTCTTCTCCCAGGCAACCAGAACCAGAACAAGAGGACACAGTCTCAAGCTGTGCCAGGGGAGGTTTAGGCTGGATGTTAGGAAGAAGTTGTTCCCAGAGAGATTGGCCACTGGAATGTGCTGCCCAGGGAAGTGGTGGAGTCAGCATCACTGGAGGTGTTTAAAAGGGGACTGAATGAGGCACTTGGTGCCATGGTTTAGTTGGTTAGATGGTGCTGGGTGATAGGTTGGACTTGGTGATCTCAAAGGTCTTTTCCAACCTGGTTAATTCTATTTGCTTTGATTCAATTCGATTCGATTCAATTCAATTTAACTTGAAAAAAAAAGAAAAAGAAAGAAGTCTTTGTAAAGCCTAAATGGTATTCAGTGTACGAGGGGCTGAGGTCTCAGGGACAGAGCACTGAACTATGTCATCTTGATTCCATTCACATATTAATTACCTTTCTCTGTAACTGCCATCATGTGAATGTTTTATCTTACTGCAGTGTTCTTCAAGTATGCCAGCTTTCTAACCTTCCTGATTGCAATAGTCATGTAACAGGTTTCATCAGCACAGGGCAGCCTTAATAGAGACTCTCTCTCTGTTTTCAGTGTTGATAAATCCATGGGTTTTTGAAAATGTATTTATTAAACTTGTGTTTGTCAGCAATCTTAAGGAGTCCCTTTCTTCCAGCTACTTTTCCAGTCACCTCATGTAACACACTTTCATGATAGCATCTATTGGCAGGGAAGAAGCTGCCAAAAGGGAAATTTCCCATTTCCTCCTGGTTTATTTTGATCACTTTACATACATGTAACAATGAATGGCCTGTCCATGCCCACTGTGAATTTGTAGCTCCCTATCACTGAAAACTCAGGTGGAAACTATTCCATTTGTCTGACCATATTTGCCCTGCTCCAGTTTCAATCTACTAATTTTCAGATGAGGGTGATCTGTGCTCCATTCAGAGAGCACACCCTCAGCAAGTTTGCAGATGACACCAAGCTGCATGGTGCAGTCTATATGGTGGAAAGAAAGGAAGCCATCCAGAGGGACTTTGACAGGTTCAAGAGGTGGGCTTGTGTGAACCTCATGAAGTTTGACAAGACTAAGTGCAAGGTCATGCACAGGGGTAAGGGCACTCTCAAGCACAAATACAGACTGGGTGATGGGCAATGAGTGGATTGAGAGTAGCCCTGCAGAGAAGGACTTGGGGGTACTCGTGGACAAAAACCAGAATATGATTAAGCAATGTGCACTTGCAGCCTAGAAAGCAAATCACATCCTGGGCTGCATCAAGAGAAGTGTGGCCAGAAGGTTGAGGGAAATGTTTTTCCCCTCTGCCCCACTCTTGTGAGATCCCACCTGGAGTACTGTGCTCACCTCTGGGACCCCCAGCATAAGAAGGACATGGATCTGTTCCAGCAAGTCCACCTCACTGCTCATCTCTTGTAAACACGTTGAATAGAACAGGTCTCAGGGGAACCTCATTGATTAGCTCCTTCCATGGAGGAACTGACCACTTAGTACTACCTTGTTCCCTGTCTTTTGTTTGTTTAGTCAGGCCAAGACTCCTTTCCAGTGGCTGTCTACTTTCCTTAAATGTTGTAGGTGAGGGTCTTTGCTAATAGCCTTTTGGAATCAGAAACAGCACATGTTACCCAGCTTATTATCTGAGTATTGTTGACACCTTTGAAGAGCTCAAGGTTTATAAAGCAGGACTTCCTTTTGCAGAAGAGGCATCACAAAAGGCTGTTGTGGTGAAATTGTCTTTAATTTCTTCCTCAGTGAACACTGATGCAAGGAGTTAATTCCAACTCCCTGAAATAACGTTATCCTCCGTGAGTGCTCCTTCTATCCTAAATTATCAGCTGACAGGAAGATTTAGAACAAAAGCAGGAGTGGGTGCACTTTTGGCCTGCCTAATGACATTGGTTTATTTAACTTTCCATGTTTGTCACAATTTCTTCACTTGGGTGCAACTTCAGATTTTGGAGGACTGACATTTTGTTTCTAAAAGACTTCCACCAGCTTTGAAGCCTCTCCTGTTTGTGTGTTTCACCCAGTTGTGTTGGCTTTACAGAGTTGAAGTTTATTTTAAGTTGCACTGTAGTTTTGTCTGTCCTCTCTATGTAACTAGATAAAAATACATAGAGAGAAAAAAATTGAGCTTAGTAGAGAAGTTTCTATGTATTTGGGGAAGCAGAGAGAAAAGGTAGATGATAGCTAGAAGTGTAGCACTGCATTAATTTAAATAATTGTTGCTCAAATCCTTTTATAATGGTCTCCTGAAATACATACTGTTGGTAAAAATAGTCCTCTTGTTCTCTATTAGACTGGATAAAAAAAGAGTGAGAGTGGTAGTGTAGGAATGACTGACATATGAGAAGGCTGTGCTGCCATTCAGCAAGACCTGACAAGGCTGGAGAGTTGGGCAGAGCCCTGCACTTTGGGAGGAATAATCCCATGCACCAGTACAGGTTAGGGGTTGACCTGCTGGAAAGCAGGTCTTGGAGAAGGATCTGGGATTCCTGGTGGATACCAAGTTAACTATGTTAAGCAGTGTATTCTGGTGACCAAGAAGGCCGGTGGTGTCCTGCAGTGCATTAAGAAGAGTGTGACCAGGAGGCTGAGGGTGGTTCTCCTTCTCCTCTACCCTAGTGAGGCCATACCTGGTCCATACTGTGTCCAGTTTTGGGTCCCTGAGATCAAGAGACACAGGGAAGTACTGAAGAGAGTCCAATGAAGGGCTACAAAGATGATTAGGGGACTGAAGCATCTCTCTTGCAAGGAGAGGTTGAGAGATCTGCATTTGTTTAGCCTGAGGAAGAGATGACCAAGAGGGAATTTTATCAATGCTTATAAATATCTACAGGACAGCTGTCAAGAGGCTGGGGCCAGCCTCTTTTTAGTGGTGCCCAATAACAGGACAAGAGACAATGGCACAATCTAGAACATGGCAAGTTCCACCTAAACGTAAGGAAAAACTTCTTTACTTTGAGGATGACGGAGCACTGGAACACACTGCCCAGAGACAATGTGGGGTCTCCTTCTTTGGAGTCTAGATGATCCCAGAGGTTCCTTCCAACTCCTACCATTCTGTGTGATTTTGTGAAAGACTAGAGGGAGATAACTAATCTGAGAAAGCTGAAATCTTTCTTCCCGGTGCTTTAAAGGAAAAAGCCCGCGAGATGTGTGGTTTATTGCTGTACTAATCAGTGTGGTTTATTCCTGTGCTTTTCTGTGTTTCCATCTTTTCAGTAAACTTTTACATTTTTCCCTAGTTCATGTTGTTACCATTGTGCCTTTGTCTACCCTTCCTTGGCTTTGTTGGCTCTACCTTAATAAGCAGTCATCAAGTACCTTATGCACATTTTCAGTAGGTTCTTCCCTTCACAGGCATTCTCAAGCTAATCTTTGCCACAATGGGAAGCTGGGACAAACTAAACTTTGACAAAACCCTGCTTACAGTCTTATTTTTGTTATTTCAAGTAATTTTCAGTTATTCAAGTGTTAACTGTGGATACTAAAATGAGTGGGGTTTAGGAAAGAGGCAGAAGAGTGAATCAGGGTCTGGAGATGAGAGAACTGAAGAGCTGCACTTACTTAACTTATCCAAGAAGTTAAGGAAAAAAATCATTTTGCTCTGAAACTCTCATTTGAGTAAAAGATTTCTAATAGAAGATCCAAGAGGGCCAATGGCATCCTGGCCTGCATCAGGAACAGTGTGGCCAGCAGGAGCAGGGAGGTCATTTTGCCCCTGTACTCTGCACAGGTTAGGCTGCACCTTGAGTCCTGTGTCCAGTTCTGGGCCCCTCAGTTTAGGAAGGATGTTGACTTGATGGAAGGTGTCTAGAGGAGGGCAACGAAGTTGGTGAGGGGGGTTTGGAACACAAGCCCTATAAGGAAAGGCTGAGGGAGCTGGGGTTGCTTAGCCTGGAGAAGAGGAGGCTGAGGGGTGACCTTATTGCTCTCTACAACTCCCTGAAGGGAGGTTGTAGCCAGGCGGATGTTGGTCTCTTCTCCCAGGCAGCCAGTACCAGAACAAGAGGACACAGTCTCAAGCTGTGCCAGGGGAGGTTTAGGCTGGAGGTTAGGAAGAAGTTCTATACAGAGAGAGTGATTGCCCATTGGAATGGACTGCCCAGGGAGGTGGTGGAGTCACCATCATGGGAGGTGTTCATGAGGAGACTTGATGGGGTGCTTGGTGCCATGGTTTAGTTGATTAGGTGGGTTGGATTGCTTGATAGGTGGGATGCAATGATCTTGAAGGTCTCTTCCAACCTGGTCTATTCTATTCTATTCTATTCTATTCTATTCTATTATCTAGTTTATGAATACCTAACAAGATGTGGAAATGGAAGCCAGACTAATTCAGTCTAGAAAAAAGTGAGATTTAGCAGAGAGAGTGATAATACATTAGAACATCTTTCAAAGGGAAGTGGTAGTTTCTTAAGTGTTTAAATCATGTAGATATCATTCCAAAACATCTGTATTGATTCCATGAGATACATGGGCTTGATAGAGAAATTTAGAATCTAGAGCATTTACTGTGATCCCTTCCACCCTCAGAATGTAAGCACCTGTGAATTACATCCCCTCTGCTGTTTTTAATTTGTCTTCACATTTAGTCCATCTGGACCTACCTGGTTCACTTATTTTCCCTTTGGTCTTCTTGTTCCCTTGATTATCCTCCCCATATTCATAGGTAGAGTATTTTGCATAGAGGGTGCAAAAAGGCAAATTCACAAACACCAGTGGTGGGTTTTGATTAACAATATTTTGATGCAGGATATTATCACTTCTTTTTTGAGAATATCCCCACTTGTGCTGAATGTTGGGTTGTGGTACAGCTACACAACAGAAAAGCTTTGTTCTGCAGCAGTTGTATTTGCAGGCAGGGTATTCTTTATGTCCCCAAAACTGGGTAGCTTTGGCTGTGTAGCAAATGCATAAGTGTTGAGTGTTATTTTTTTGAGACAAATCTCTAATATTTCCTTCTGAATTTTGGCAAAATGTCACAGTATCACCAAGGTTGGAAGAGACCTCAAAGATCATCGAGTCCAACCTGTCACCACAGACCTCATGACTAGACCATGGCACCAAGTGCCACATCCAATCCCCTCTTGAACACCTCCAGGGACGGTGACTCCACCACCTCCCCGGGCAGCACATTCCAATGGCGAATGACTCTCTCAGTGAAGAACTTTCTCCTCACCTCCAGCCTAAGCTTCCCCTGACACAGCTTCACTCTTATACCAGGCAGCGTATAAACATAGGTCAAAAAGGCAGCTTGTGTTACAGAATCTGTAGTCTAAGACCAGAGACAGAGACAGATCCAGTGAGGAAGGATAACTGTACTCAGCGTGACAGAGTTGGAGGCACGCAAGCTGCCTAGCTTCTTTTCAGTTTTTGTAGGGGCTAATTTCGAGGAGAGTGTCAAGGATAATGGAGTGAGTTTGTGGATGTTCATAGATAACAGAGTGGAAGAAAAGTGTAAAGGTGCTGCTTGCAAAGTTAAGTGGAAGGTATAGACTGACATTAGGGATGATTAAAGAAGAGTCTTGTCCCTTGAGTGAGATGTAAAAAATAGGGAAGTAGACTGTTACAAAGCATGTTTAAAAGGCAACTTGTGACTTACCTGGAGGAATACAGACAAAGGTGACAAGGTCAGGGTTATGGGCAAGAAAACCTTTCAGTAGCCTACTGAATAAATATTAATAGGGCAATACTGCATTTTCCAAGAGCAGAGAGAACAATATTGTGATGTAAGATGTAAGTGATGATGACATGGTCAAGAGTTTAAGTTGAGTGGGTATAAGAGAAACTTACTGGAGATGCTATGCAGAAAAAAATGAGCAACGTTGAACAGAGCCAAGGTATGCAAATATAGAGGAAGCTAAGTCTAGATTACAGACTGGAATTAATGGTCGTGTTTGAAGGGGTCAAGAATAGGTGGTAAGAGGTTGTACTATAGAGATTATGAGCTTCTCACTCCCTGAGCCTCTGGAAAATACTGAGTTGTGAGTTTGGATACACAGTGTGAATGAGAGAAGTGGGTAGATGGCTTTAATTTTTGTGGATGAGATAGGCCCAAAGTGAAATTCAGAGGAAGAAGAGGCTGAGGTGAAACATCATGAAATTATCAGAAAGGTAGGAAAGACTCAAAGATAATCTTTATAAGAGCACACTGAAAAAACAGTGAGAGGCTATTTTAAAATGCCAAACAGAAAACAGTGGAATTAAAAATTCTAATGAATAACAACATTTTACTGAGCTGTAGAGAGAGGAAAGGTCTGGGTGAGTGAGGACAAAATGCAGATTTTGAGCCTAGCTGAGAAAAATCATCATGAGGAGAGTGGATAAATGATGTGGAAGTTGCTGAGACCTGCAAGGAGATTGTTAAAAGGAAATGTCTGTTGGCGGTTGGAAATATCACCTTATAACTGCTTAGAACTGTGAAAGAAAAGAGACAGGGTCTGATGCTGGGTACCTGTGGTTGAAAATCTAACCTTGGTCCCTTCAAACCAGGTATATGCTGGTACAGAATGAAATAATGGATGAGAATGCAAAGCAAAGAGAGGGTAGGACAGGCAGGGGATGAAAGAAGTTGGAGAAATTAGAATGTAATGAGGAAGGCAGGGCAGGGATGGTAGGCACATTTGCAAGATTACTCAGAGGAGTTGTACTGATAGATGTACAAATTGCTTCTGTTGCTCAATCAAAATCCATGTTCTTGATCTTTATACAGAGCTGAGGGCTCTCAAAGAAAGATCAAGGTGTGAAGAAACATCCTGATGATATCTTTTGTTAACGCGTTGATGAACCAACTTGGTTAATGTCATAAAAAAAGTCACATAAACCTCCAGACAAAATCTTTCACCTGAACCTGTGCACTCACCAATGATAATGGGGTTTTGAAGACTGAAGCTGAAATTAAAATATGAAAAGAAGAGGTGGGTAGATAGGGGTTCTTGGTAGCTGTTCATCTGCTGAGTGGGGCAGGTTGTTTTATCTTTGCTGAAACTACTAATACATTTTGAAGCAAGTGAGGCCTTTTATTTCTTTTGTCCTTTCATCACACGAACATCTCAGAGGGACTTGGAAGTGTTTTAACAATCAGAGATTTAATGTGTTTTTACTCATGTAATGTAAGTTAACTGTCTAGACACGCTAGGAAGACAAACACTGAATAACAGGACTTGAGTAATAATAGTTATGAGGAATTTTACATGAGAAATAAAACCCCAGTAAAATCAAGTCTTTTGTTGTAGATTGCAAAGATACTTACCAGGGTAAGAAAAAGCGTTGACATTTGTCAGGCTATCCTCTGTAAATTAGAATTACTGTACAAGGGAAGTGCAGCCTTTGCTGCCATAACTGTCCTGCAGCATATTGTATTTTACTGTGGGTTGGTTTTTTTCCTTTGAAATACAAGGGAATATTTGAAGATATGTTTGTAATGCTTAAATTCTCTGTTTTCTTAGCTGATCTTTTGGTTCTGCTATCATTATAATTTTTTCTATCTTGATGTAACCACATTTTCTGGCTTCCTTGTCATTTTGAAAGATAAATCAGAGAGGACAAAAGAAAAAATGTTTTCAAATTAGAATTAGAAATTAGCATTAACCAGGTTGGAAAAGACCTTCGAGATCATTGAGTCCAATCTATCAGCCAACACCATCTGATCAACTAAACCATGGCACCAAGTGCCTCATCCAGTCTCCTCTTGCACACCTCCAGTGATGCTGACTCCACCACCTCCCTGGACAGCACATCCCAGTGGCCAATTTCTCTTTCTGTGAAGAATTTCTTCCTAACATCCAGCCTAAACCTCCCCTGGTGCAGCTTGAGACTGTGTCCTCTTGTTCTGGTGCTGATTGCCTGGGAGAAGAGACCAACCCCCTCCTGGCTACAACCTCCCTTCAGGTAGTTGTAGAGAGCAATAAGTTCTCCCCTGAGCCTCCTCTTCTTCAGGCTAAGCAACCCCAGCTCCCTCAGCCTCTCCTCACAGGGCTGTGCTCCAGACCCTCCCCAGCTTTGTTGCCCTTCTCTGGACAGGTTCCAGCAAGTCAACATCTTTCCTAAGCTGAGGGGCCCAGAGCTGGATGCTGTTTGTGTTCTGTGTTGCTTGGCACCTCTTTATTTTTTAACGAATTTGTTGCTTTAGAATGGTGTAAGGTTGAGAGTTTAGGAAACTAAAGCATTGGTATATATTTTCTCAGACTATTTTAATTGTACACTTTTCCCCTGACCTGGAAAAGCCACCTCTGCATGGGAGAAGATACTTCATTCTCCATAGCTCATTCAGTCCTTGTCCTTTTGACTAGGACTACCCATCAAGATTGCTAATTATATTAACAGGTTTGTGGTGTGGGTTCTTTTCCTCTGAAATCTGGTCAAATTCATTCGATACAGGCTGTAAAGCAGTCATTCACAGCCACCAACAGCCACTAACAGCTGGACATAAGAAGTATCTGAACAGTGCAGTAGTATTTTCCCTTCATATTTCACTATTCAATGCTCTTGTAGCCAAAAAAAAAAAGACCATCCCAAACCATTTTCTATTTCCAGTGGGTTACAGACCCTGTTCTGCTGAAACTGAGGTGCAAAGAGCTAAACCTGCATGAGTTTAATATGCCAGGACAAAAAATAATGTCAAAAGTGGGCATTACAGAGCCGTGAATATGTTGATTGGTGGGGTTGGGTTTGGTTTGGTTTGGTTTGGTTTGGTTTGGTTTGGTTTGGTTTGGTTTATTTTGTGGGGTTTTTGGTGTGTGCTTGTTGTTTGGGTTTTGTGGGGAGGGAGGGTGTTTTGTTTTGCTTTTTTTTTACAAGAAGAAAACAAACAACAACAACAAAAACACAACAAAAAAACCCCACTGAAAGTGTGGCTTGGACAGAGAGTATTTTACCTACAGTTTTCAAATTTACAACCTAATGTCAGCTCTCAGTGCTGTAACATCTTCCCTCAAAAGAAAGACACAATAAATATTATGGCTTTAAACTTCTTGCTGGAAGAAAAGTGACTTTAGGAAAAAAGGTGCTTTATGGCCACCATTTAGCATGGCTGGAAAGGGAAGAAGAGCAGAATGTTAACAAGGCTTGCCCTTTTTCCATATTGGCACTCAACATGATCTTGCCAATTTAAAGGACTTCCTGTAGCATGGCATTTTAAATGTATGTCTAGTTTTCTTAAAGAAAAATCCAAAAAGACTGAGCTCTTCAGTTTTCTGTTCCTAGCCCTTTGCAGGTTTCCTAGCAGTGCTTTTCTTTAAATAGAAAGGGAATGAACCCCTACTGCATGGTGGCATTGGTCTGACCACTAGAGTCCAAGAGTCGCATCCTCAGTAATCCCTGAAACAATTGCTACTCCTCACCCCCTTACTATGTATAGATAATTAAATTTAGTTACACATAGACACATCTTTACCTTTCTCAATGTTGTTTTGCAGTTATCAGCAGGTTTTTTTCCTGGACTCAGCACTCATGGATTGTATTACAAGAATCCATGTGGCTGGTTAATGGTATTTTTATACATCCTGACTCTGATTCACTACTTCAATTAGCACTAGAATTCAAATAGCTGATTCTGATTCAGAATCAGGTTGATTCTGACATCAGTGCTAGTGCTAACTGTGAGCAGAATTATTTCTGATTCCCTGGTATTTGGGGGCCTGTCTTATTTACAAGTGAAAGTGCAGATGTTTGATTGCTGCTCATTCAAATTTGTGGAAGCACTAAGCAGAGATGGTAGCCCAGAGTTAGCTACCAAAACAGTTTGGGAGGTTACAGCTGGTACTGATCTTCGTGTAGCTGTGCCTCCCTTACTAGCCATGTTTGCACTTGGCTGAAGATAGCATGGAGATAGATATATATATATCTCTATATGTATATATATGTGAGTGTGTGTATATAGATTTATACCACTTGTAGCTGCTTCTTTCCCACCAGCATACATACATTCTGAATGAGATCAGAATGATTACTCTTGCTATTTGTTTCATAGAAATTAGTCTGCATGGTTATTTCCACACAAGAATAAAGATTTTCCTGTCCCTTTAAAATCTTGTGTGAAAATTTATTACTGCTTTTGCATAACCATCCTGTCTTCAAGAGTGCGACTGTACAGTACTGGAGACCAAGATCAGCCCTGGTGCTACACCAGGAAAATGAAAGAAGACTGGCTTATGGCTGGATGTGGGGCCCTTAGCTCGGTAATTCTAACAGCACACAAGCCAGTCATGTTGCTGCTCATGCTCCTGACAACTTGTCAGTTCCATATTTTGCTCACCGTTATGGTTTCTGAGCTTTTACCAGCCCACACATCTCCTTGGTGCCCACAGGAGGTTTGCACAGAAAATGCTGTATTTTGGATGCTCAGCCGGAACCTGACATGAGAGAGGTGTGGGGTTTGGGCAGGAGGAGGCACGTGTGCTACCTTTCAAACTGCATGTGTGAAGTGTAGTAAATGTATGGGTTAAAAAAATCGTAATTCAAATCGCTTTAGTGGCAGCGATCAGATCTCTGTTTCTGTAGCAATGAGAACCAAAGGTGGCCTTTTAAGGCTCACAGTTCATCTACCAATTCCAGTTCTGCTTCAAGATTCTTAAAGTATTAGAGTGCACGCTTTAAACCCACAAAACTTACCTTTACCTAATTTTCACCATTCTAACCTAAGTTTCCACGGAAACAGGGTTGAAAAAGCTGCTGGTAGCCAGCAGGCAGCCAGCAGCTGAGAGTGAGAACTCTCCTTTGTCACTTTCCACTACTGGATGCCTGCTGTGTGCCAGTGTGCAAAGCTACCTCGGCCTCTAAAATCTGGATTACTTTCAATTTGAGGAGGAAAAATTAAATTAATCTACTCTTTTCTCTCTTTAGATTGTCACAGTACATTCCAGGAGGGGAAGTCAGCTAATGAGTCCTGATCTGTTCGGTTATGCTGAGTGTGGTAGTTTTAGGCTGTGCCTAGAAAATTTTCCACGGATCTTGAACAGAAAGTTAGTAGAATGTAAATAAATCACCATGAAAAGGAAAATAAGGTCTAAATAATCCCATTGAACAGATAACAAACATAAAAGCTAGTTGTGTATACTAACTTTCTCTTTTCGGCTTCCTCTGGCAGATACTAGCTCTGGCTTCTGCTAGCTTTGCTGACCTTGAACACATTCTTGCTGTGGCTAAGTAACTAACAGCAACTCTTTTCTCTCTCCTTTACTGTGTACAGCGGGGTAGGGAAGGGAGCAGAGAGTGGGGAAGCTATTAGTAGCCCCCTGGTTTGTCCAGGGGAGTTCCTGTGGTGTTTATAAATTCTAAACATAGGTAAATATTGTATATTTTGTACATATTCATCTCATATCATATTTAGATTGGAGTTTTGCTTGTAAATACAGCTCCATTTGCTTCCGCTGAGGGGGTCCGGCAATTTTATCTTGGGGGGTGGTGGGTGGGGTGGAATTTTCAACCCACCACACTGAGCCCCATATAATCAAAGCTTTCCCAATGAACTGGACCTCTCCTCTCATAACTTCCATGTTTTAAAAGCATTCTCTCTGAAATGTTGTTTCTGTGCACACGCACACCCTTATTGTGGAACCTTAATTCTTTACGGCTCCCTAACCATCTCTGTGCGTATTTAACAGCCTTTTTTAATGCAGTATAGTCCATGTATAACATTTTCTTTGTTGTCCTGTATACTTAGGGAGCGTTTCTGAATGAGCACATTACAACTGGTCCTCAGTTAAATATTAGGAGTCGGGTGTGAATGGAGATGGCTTTTAACCAGAAGTAGATTATAGCTGCAGGAAGACTAAAGGGTCTGTTTGGTCAAGACTCATACAAAACGGAGATAAGCATGCACAACCTGACGAGATCAGATTAGACCCTTCCCCCACAAGTGCTTTCCCCATAAATATTTATCTACATTCTATTATAAATAACCAGGAAATGAAAAAGAAGGATAGGTCCTTTTCTGAAAAATAGCCTAGAAATAGAAATGCAGCTTCAAGTCTTCAGGGTAATGATATTTTAAGTGCACAGCAAATTCCAATACTAGTTGCTGGGTTTTTAAATGGGAACAAAGTAGTGAAATTCTTCGTGGCAGCTACGTGAATCAGCAGCATTTATAATCCAAAGAGAACTTGGTGCATATGTGCATTTTTGTGTGCTGTTGGTACCTCAGGATTAAATGACTTGCCCCCTATGAGAGAATAGCTGTTGACAGAGTCAGTGCTGCTGTATTTTCAAGCTTGCCTGATGCAACATCACTGGCACTGAAGTTAAGCTGGGCATTTTTTCACCCTGCTCCTACCCCCTCCAGCCCAAGTGAATGCTCACCTCATCAGTGAGAAGCACGACTGACTTGCCTGACGGATATAAGAGAGATCCACGAATTCACATCCATTCTGCAAATTTGAGTTCCATTCTGACTGTCAATACTTGGACTCCACTATCTTATAGGGTGGTGTTAAGGTGTAAAAATCTGAAGCCACGCTCCCGCCACTAGTTCAGAAATACAGTGACCCACTCACCAGAGCCTGTGTGAATTGCACTGCTGTTATCAGGAAAAATAGCTCTTCAACTTTGGCGTTTCAAACCTTTAAAATGTACAGAATAATGCTTTCTCATTCGTCTTTGAAAGTAGCAAGTGTGTACTGTTAAAAACACTTCCGTGTAGGAATAATGTTAATACCTCAGAAAGCTCAAGATGAAAGCATGTAAGTCCTCTTGCAGTTTTTTCCCCTTTTTTTTCCTTCTTTTTTTTTTAATATTTTTTCCCCCCCTTTCTCTAGCATTTTACGATGGGATAATGAGACAGATGTCTCTCAACTGGAAGGACATTTTGACATTGTTATGTGTGCTGACTGGTAAGTACATAAAAAATCATAAAACTCACGTTAGAAAAATAGCTTTGCTGCAGTAATTGTACTGTGCTGCTTGCTGATGGCTAAGCAAAGTCAACAAATGAAGCACAAAGCCACCTTAACCTCAACAAATTAATATTCATCTCCATGTGACAGTTATAAGGTAGTCTTCTATCACACAGTAACTTCTACCACATTATTTCCCAAAGATTGATTTTGAGAAGCATTTCCATTTTCTGGAATTGCCTCTGTTTCATGCTTGACGTATCAGTAAATGGACGACTTAGGCAAATTGCAAATAATTATGGCTCAGTGAGGAACAGTCTGGAGAAAAGGGAGTTTATCAACACAAACAGCTCGCTTAGCTTACTTCTTAGGAAAGATCTGACTATTGATATAAGGGGATATATTTTTTTGCTCCTCTGAAAATCTTTCAGAGGAAAAAAAAAAGATTTTCAAACCTCTTTACCCCCCCCCCCTTCTGTTTCTCTAATCAATTTGACAGCGATATTCGTGGACGTAAGCTTTGTGTTATTTACACAGGCACGTGTTCATTTCAGGAGAATTCTTAGCAGAAAGATGAGTCCAGTACTTGATTTCTGAAAAGGCAGGTACATGGTACAATATGACATTGTTTAGTAATTTATGCAAATAGATTAGATTATTGAGGCAACCCTGTTCTGATACTGGATTTGCAGAGTTGTGCCGTGCTATATTTGCTGCATGCATTATTAACTGTTTGTGGTTTATACATGGAGATCTGCAAAGGGAGATCTGCAAATTTCATTGGGAAGGGTACACATTTTTAAATGAATCTGTCTTTCCTTCGTGGATGTATGACCCTTTAAATGTCCAAAACAGAAAAAGCTGTTTGTGTTTCACTGCACATAACTGTTGTCAGAGAACAAATTCTGAAAACAGGGACTCCTAAGCCAGCTCAGTTCAGCAGATTTCTGTACCTGACTAAGAAATAGTTAAAGGGAAAAGGCAAAGAGAAGTACAAAGCTGTCATCTTTTAAAACAGTGTTTGTTTTAAGTTCTGATAAAATATTCCTCTAATGCTTTTTTCTTTGATAATTTGCTATTTAACCAACACTTCTTATTTCAGGAAAGTTCCTGGGATTGTAATGCAGTGGAGAAAATGTGTTTAGCTTTTTTTTTTCTCCTTTTTATAATACCTCTTTGTTGACAGAGTGCAATAGTGCTTCATTTCTTGTAGCATTTAATTTCAGAAAAGTTCTTTGTTCCCAAAAAGGACAGAGAAGGGTTTCTAACTAATCGCTGATAATGTGCCTCAGAGATGCATCATCTGATTAAAATAAGGAGCTAAACAACACCATATGATTTCAGCAAGTAATTTAGTAAATGCCTTCCTCACCAAATATTAGAATGGATCTCCAGGTTTCATTGCACAGATGAAGTTAATGCTGGACAGGATTAGATCAGATTAAGTATGAAAGTCAGATCAGAGCGCTGGCGGACATGAGCAGGAGGGCAGCAGTCTTCTCGGAGGCTTAGACAAGGCTCACATATGGATGTTCTCCAGATTATGTGGGTGAAGCAAGGTCTTGCCAAGAGATTTAGAGTTAAATTTGTTCTTCACACAAATATCAAAACAACCTGGCTGTGCCATCTCTTGTGTTCTTGATACTCACACCATGTCATCCTATTTGTGCTGGGAGGACAGCAGAGTAAGACTGAAGTTATGTTTTTCGGTAGTATTCTTGCCTACTACTTCTCCCAGTCTGTTTGGAAATAGTGTAGTTTCTTTAGGAAACAAAGAATCAAACATGACAGGTAAAATACATAATGCATTTGCAATCCCTGCATTTTGTACATTATTTTGAAGCACTTAAGATGCAGGTAAGTGTATAAATATTTATAGATTTCTAAACAATAAATAGAAATGTGCAGATCAGTTCCAGCCGTGTGGTCTTACTCACATATTGTCTCTACTCTTGCTAGCACCCATATGTATAGTTTAATAAGCATGAAAATCCCTTTGTTGTTTGTTTCTTTTGGAAATCCTTATTTCAGTTATGGACACTAGCTTTTCTGGCCCATGAAAAGGCTGACAAAAAGAAGTGTTCCATGCTTTATCCAACTCCAATGTTCACGTGTTTCTCTTTTTGAGGCACAGAACAGGCGTTAGAACTGTTAGTAGGATTTTTGCTCTCTGAGTCTTTTTGGACTGCCATTGAAAGGGAAAAAAAAAACCCAAACCTTTTCTTGTAGCTCCTCGACTGGAACCTGAAGTATGCAATGATAAAAACAGATAGAATACATTGCATTTAGTTTAGTACAATCATATACTTCATTGTCAGTCAATAAATCTGAGATTAGAACAGAGAACTAGAAAGCAAAAACTCTGAGTTCAAATATTAGGTGCACAGATAAATTTTTATCTATTTCCTGTGAGGGTGATACAGTCTGATTCTCTGAATAGCTAACCAGTGGTGCTGCTTGATCCCATTTATATTAAAACAAGCTCTATTCATAAGCATATTCCAAATCCACATGGAGGTTCAGGTAAAAATGTGCATGATTACAACAAGCTGCGATATGTTTATATTCATATATTTACCGTCAGGCTTCCATAAACCTTGTGTGCAGGAGTGGAAAATAAGTTATTTCCCAGTACAGACAGTCTATTAGTTAACAGCTAAATTTAGCAGCTCAACTAGATTATAAAATAAATAAAAGGCAAACTCTGAAAGCTAGTCATTATTTAAACACTCAGAATTTCGACAATAAAAATAGTTTCATGGTTCAGCAGTTCTGAAATAACCTGTAAAATGTCAACTGTGAGATAAAAATAAGGCAAAAAAAAATCTTGGTGAGGCCACACCTGGGAGAAGGATACAGTGAAAAAAAAGTACTGAAATAATGGAATCTTTAAAGCATCATATTTTTAAGGGGGAATGTTAAGGCCAGGTGGGGCCTGTCAGAAGTTCAGACTTTGATTTGAGCTACACTTGTGGCCATAAAGTCATGCTAGTCCTGGAATGGTAAGAGTGAGTATGAATAGAGGAGGAGAAATAGCAGGTGCCAAACCCAAACCTCACGAGAGCTGTGAATTTCTGGTTATTTAAGAGGCATGTATCCCTTTTTAAATTCAAACAAACAAACAAACAAACAACATTTGCTGAGATTTTGTTCATGCAAGGAGAGAGCCAAGGCCAGCATGACTGAGCCAACAGAAAAATCTTTCTCTTTTTCATTCTTGTGAAACAGGTTTTCACAAATAATTGTAACGTAGAGACAACACAAGGTCTAGATTGCCCCTATCATCCTGTGAATTTAAAATGTCTCACTTCACTGACTTTGCCTACAGTCTTGAGGGTGGGCACATGCATATCTATTTGCACAGCAGAGGCCAGGAAGGATATCCCCCATCACTTTCACTGCTGAGATTTTTGCCGAAGTCCTGGGGAGCTGTGGCTTTGCCAGGTATGTAGGACGGAGCTGAAAGCGGTCTTTAAATATCTTAATAGATGTCAATTTTTGTTTCTGTTAGTGTATGTCAGTTAATATAAGGAAAGCTTTTTAGGAATGCAGTAAGATCTCTGTCCTGCTTCAGTTAAAATTTATTGGGTTTTTTTTAAGCCTGATTTCTTGCACACACTTGCAAGTGAGTTGGAATCTGACAGCACGGAAGTAAGGGGGTTTTCAGCTGATGTCAGCTATGTAGTTGTAGGTGAAGAAAAAAAGATAAATGGCCCTTGGTATTATGAACATAGTCATGCCTGAAGTACACCTGTGAACTAACCTCTTTTACCAATTCCAAAGTAGGGAAAAAGAAAAATAAGTTCACATTATAGCCTACAAAGTGCTCGCCCCCTGTTGCAAAGCACAAGGCAAAAGGGTATCACCATGAAGCAAACCGAGAATGTATTTGGGTGGGGACTTTTTGTTTCCTTGTGACACGCTAGTACTTCCATGTAGTTTTGTTATAAAGTTCTGATTGTTTGTTTGCTTGTTTGTTTAAATGGTAATTTTCAAAAAGAAAGCAACCAACCAACAACAAAAAAATAGCAGAGAAAGGACAATCCTGCCTTCCTGTTCATCCAGATTTCACAGGGCAAGAGCACGCCGAAACAAAGGCCAGATCATCAGCTGTTTTCTTACCTCTCTACTTCTGTGATCTGAAACTTCCTTAGTGGCCTGAGAAAACCCTGCAGTTCCTGTCCTCAGCTACTGCTCTCACAGCATCATTACTGCATAAACATGAGCCCTTAGCACCGAAGTAGTGGCCAGCTAAACCAAAATTGAATTCAGGTGTGAGAACTGGGTGCAAATGGCTTAAACAAGACATTATTTAATTTCACTGAGGTGTTGTGAGTTTTAAAGAATGAGGAGAGAGAATCACAGAATCAACCAGGTTGGAAAAGACCTTGAAGATCATCAAGTCCAACCTATTATCCAACACCATCTAAGCAACTAAACCATGGCACCAAGTGCCTCATCCAGTCTTATTTAAACACTTCCAGGGATGATGACTCCACCACCTCCCTGGGCAGCACATTCCAATGGCCAGTCTCTCTTTCTGTGAAGTTCTTCCTAACATCCAGCCTAAACTGCAAAATTATTTTAGAAGGGACCTCAAGGCTCATCCAATTCTAATCCCCCTGCCATGGGCAGGAACACCTCACACCAGATCAGATTGCCCAGAGCCACATCCAGCCTGGCCCTAAAAACTCCCAGGGATGAGGCTTCCACCACCTCCCTGGGCAACCTGTTCCAGTGTCTCACCACCCTCATGGTGAAGAATTTCTTCCCAACATCCAATCTGGATCTACCTTTTTCTATTTCTTCCCATTCCCCCTAGTCCTATCATTACCTGACACCTTTAAAGTCCCTCACCCACCCCTTTTTATCCCCTTTTTGCCCCCAATCCCAGAGCACCTGGGCTCTATTGGAGTCTCCTCCCACCCCAGGTGTGGCCACTTGGCCCTCCTCACCCACTCCCCTATTTAATCCCCACCAGGAAAAGCAGCACTCCTAAGCTGAGCCCATCTGGGCTGGAGGATCCTCCTCTCATCTCTGGTGAGTGCCCATGGTGCACACTGGGTGATGGTGGTGGTGACAACAAAGGCCGGGGGGCCTGGTGGCCCCCCGGTTGTTAGGGCAAGGATTGATGACTACTCCAATATGCTCCACGGGTGCTGGCTGGGGCTTCTGGCTGGATGAGGATTCTCTTGGGTACATTTGCACTATGCTGTGATAATATCTAGTCAGACAAATTCTACTGTTAAGAGAAATAGCATGACTAAATCTCCTTGCATGGGCCAAATCCTGTGCTGGCCCTGTCTGCAGTGCAGTTTATCTAATGACTTCTTCAGGATTTTCCTCATTCAAGGCTTCTTCTGACTGAGGCAGGGAGGATAGAGGTATTATACAATACACCAGGTTGGAAGAGACCTTCAAGATCATCGCATCCAACCAATCCAACCCACCTAAATACAATACAACCCACCTAAACAACTAAAAAACTAAAGGTGTTCCCTGGAATCATTGCATTGCATCGACTTTGCTTCCAGCCTTCCCTGCTCCTGAGTATGTGGCTCACTAAGCACCAGACTGGAAATCACAATATTGGAGTGTATTTCTGAGACAGGATTTTGGAAGGCAGGACCCCATCTCTGGAGTCATTCCAAACTCACCTGGGCAACATTCTGTGCACCAACTCTGGCAGGGTGGTGGGATACTAATCCCTGAGGTCCCTTCCAACCCTTACTCTGTGGTTCTTTGACAGATTGAGAGCAAAGGCAGGGCAACTGCTATAGGCCACCTGGGTTTCCTAATATAAGGCTAAGAATCTTCTTGCCATACCACCAAAATATCAACAGGGGTTGGACAGAAAAGGTGTCATTGAAGTTGTGTGATCTAGCAGCTCATGTGACCATTTAAAGTGCTCAGATACTTGTTTCTGGTGAAGAGGCCTGTGCTTCTTGCATTGTAAAGGAATAAGACTTACAGCAGCAGTTGTGCCCCTATCTTATTGTGAAAAAATGCCATGGTGTGCACGCAGGTCCATGGGAAATGAATTTTAGCACTGATAAGCTGCCCCAAAATTGTGTTTCCACTACACTGCTTTCAAAACTAAAAGTATTGTAAGTGCATTTTTAATTTGGAATGCACTTCTCTCTGCATGTGAGCTCAGCAACTCTTAGGTGTGTGCAGGCTTGTGATTGTTTCCTCTTGAACAAAGCTATTTTTAGCGATCCTTTTGGAAGGTGACTTCTGCACTGTAGTCTGCCTCTTCTGTGGCTGGCCAAGTTCCTGATGGTTCAATGAATTAAATTTGAACAAGCATTTTTTCCAGTAAGGTTCTCCCAGTAACGTTAATTAAGCCTGAGGGTCAGCCCTGCTGCCAATTGCTAAAGTTACGTTTTCCTGTGGGCAGGCTGTCAGAGAAATTGCTAGCTGGTACTTTAATATCTTGAGAAGAAATTCAAAAGGTCTTATTTCCACACTGAAATGTTCTTTGAAGAAATGCAAGGGTACCCAGTCCACCATATTTTCTCAACAGTGTGAGGTCCCGGCAGGTTCTGCTGCAGAAGTTCGATCCCTGACAAGTTTTCTGATAGGCTTTTGCTCTTTCATGAGCAGCAAAAATGCACAGCGCTTACACCACTGCTTGATGCTGTGGTATATAACATTGTATTCTTGGTAGTTATGCAGTGTCTTGAAGTATCTGCACATATTCTGTTCTTGGTGGCTGGCATCTGGTTGGCAGACTACTTTCTTCTCTTCAGTGTTTTCATATATTCTTATTTTCGCACATTCTTTATACTCTTGTAGAAATTTCTAAACTGGGGGGAAAAAGCAGCAGCAGCAAACCAAATCACCTCTGTATCTCCTCAGAAAGAGGAAGGACATTAAAACAAAACACCCACACCAGACAAAATGCCATGGAGTGTGGAACTGGAGCTTGATCCAGGCTCGTATGCAGTCATGTTACAGAGAAAACATAAAAAATAATGAAGAAAAATCCCATTATTTGTGGCCTGCTTGATGGAGTTTCTTATCTGAATCACCACCATAAATGCAGCTCATGTTAGTAAGGAGTGAAAGGCATCAGTTGCTATCTGATGGTTGTTCACTAACCACTGTAAATACACTCACATCCACAGTAACTGCATGTCCACAAATATCTAGTCAGGAGTGATTGGCACCCTGGTTGCCACTATTAGTATATACATTAAGGTACTGAGGGGCATGAAGACTGAATTATCCCCACAAATCATGAGGTAATCACACCAAAATAGGGCTGAGCGTGTTGGCAACATTGCATGGGAAAATTGACTCTGCTGCTATCCTTGCAGGACCCATGCTGGAGATGAAGGATTTCACTCTTGAGAGAAGACAGCTCTGTATGATCTGAGTCATTCTATTCTCACAGTGTTTGAGGGAGAGAGGAGGTGGGGGCTTGTAAGCCTTTATAGGGCTAGACAGATAGGTAGGTAGATCAAATATGCATATGTAATAATGAATTAGTGTCACAACTATGAAGGTAAAAGAAAAGCAAACAAACAAACACTAACAGCCTTAACAGTATTGCCTGAAATACAATAGGAAACAGTTAAAAAGACTCCACACACACACACACACCCCCCCTTCTATAGAAAAACATGTCTAATGATCCTCATTTCTGATCTGCTTGTCTTTTAATAGCTAGCATATGTGATTTGTGAATTTCAGCTGTCTAATCATACTGATAGTTTAGCTTTGGTTTATTTGGGTTGCTAATGGTGTTTTCTAATAGTTAAAAATAACTGATCTGGACAGAAATGTAGACCACAGCCTCTCTTTTACAGCGTTGTGTAAACATACATAATTAGCCTTGCGCTTATCTGCATTAGTATCATTAGAATTGAAAACCCATTTTAATCTGGATTCTGCTCTCTTCTCAATGTCAGCCTGTTTCTGGACCGGTACAGAGCTAGCCTTGTTGATGCAATAAAGAGATTACTCCAGCCCAGTGTAAGTATGTTTCTATTTTCTCCTGAACACTGGATTCAGAATAATTAGTCTGTGCACAATGATTGAGAGAGTAATGGAATGGCAGGATTAATGTCATGTAATACTTTAATACTTATTATGTCCAACTTCAATTGAGTCTTCTAATCTATCAGATTCTTTCCTAATCATAAACTAGGAAACTTCTTATTCTTGGCCTTCTGATAAGGAACACAGTGGGTAGTAAAATAAATGAAACTGCTTCAAAGATAGCATGAGATTATTTTTATCAAAGCGTTTCTCAAGTATTTTCCTTTGATAATAATGTCTTCATATTAAAGTAAAAGTACGAGATTGAAAGTTTTCATGTTGGCTTCTGTCATATGTAATCCCTTCAATTGTAACCTTTGTCACTGTGTGTTTATTTATTATGGAAGATTTTTTTTTTCTTTTCTTTCCTCATCTGTTTACATAAATGAACGAAACCCTTGCAAATATATTGTAGCCTAAAACTCTTTCTGTCCAGTAAGCCAGCCCTGTGTTTACATTTTATGCCTTGGAACATAATTAAATCAAGCTCTTCATAAAATGCTTGTGTGTTCTGTGTGTCACTGATGAATATTTTACCTATGCAAATCTATTAGGCTGTTAAATCAGACACCTACAGACAAGCAAAGGTGGCATGTGCATATACCTATATCCAACAAATGATCTTGAACCTTAAAAAAAATAAATTGAAAAGAAGATCATCAAAAAGATAATGGGGGGGGGAGTGAAATAATTGCTATAAACAGGAATTTGTAACAACAAATTTACCTTCCATGCTTAACACACAGCAAGGCCTTCCAGTAAGGCAAACTTTCCATTAAAAAAAAAGGAATTCATGTCAGCAATGTTAGATTTTTCCCTGCAAAAGGAATTGAAGACCAAAGCGTGCAAAGGCTTACAAATCCAAGTCATTTTAGTCATGTAAGTAATCCCATTCTTTGCTAAGAGTGATCAGGTTTCTATTCTTGGTTCGATCATAGACTTTCCTGAGTGACCTGAGGCAAATTACTTAAGACCGAATTATTTTAATGAGCTCTGGGGCAGGGCTGCCAGGAAGACAGGAGAAACACAGCCACCCCTCGGGAAAGGTTACCCAGATGTTCCTGCTAGTGGCAGCAAGGGGAGGTGAAACGGCTCCTGCTCAGAATGAGACATTCTGACTGTCAGGATGTACCATCATTTGTCAGGGTGCAACAATTTTTCAGGCCAAAGGTGACCTGGAACACAAAGCCTATCTCAGTTTAAAGGGGAAAAAAAAAAGAGAGAGGAAAAAAAGTTCTTTTTTTCAGCCCAGATCATGTCCATAGTGTGGCCAGCAGGAGCTGGGAAGTCACTGTGCCCCTGGACTCAGCACTGGTTAGGTCACACCTTAAGTACTATGTCCAGTCCTGGGCCCCTCAATTTAAGAAGGACATTGAGACTCTTGAACATGTCCAGAGAAGGGTAACAAGGCTGGGGAGAGGCCTTGAGCACAGCCCTGTGAGGAGAGGCTGAGGGAGCTGGGATTGTTTAGCCTGGAGAAGAGGAGGCTCAGGGGAGACCTTCTTGCTGTCTACAACTACCTGAAGGGAGGTTGTAGCCAGGTGGGGGTTGGTCTCTTCTCCCAGGCAACCAGCACCAGAACAAGAGGACAGAGTCTCAAGCTGCACCAGGGCAGGTTTAGGCTGGTTGTTAGGAAGAAGTTCTTCCCAGAAAGAGTGATTGCCCATTGGAATGTGCTGCCCAGGGAGGTGGTGGAGTCACTGTCCCTGGAGGTGTTCAAGAGGTGATTGGATGTGGCACTTGGTGCCATGGTTAATTAGTCATGAGGTCTTGGGTGACAGGTTGGACTTGATGATCTTGAAGGTCTTTTCCAACCTTGTTGATTCTGTGGTTCTATGTCCACACCCTCAGGTAGTTCCATAGGCCACTGTACTTGTTCCATAAATGGATACTTGAGGAGGAGAAAAGTGTGGCCTCCCTCCATGTCAGGCTCTAAGCTTATACTGCCAGATTGCTCACACTGCTTATTGCTACCATTGCCACAAAATGCTATGTTTTCACGGTTTGAAATACCTTAACTAAAGCACCCACTCATTGAAAATCCCAAGAGAAGATGCAATCACAAGTAGTTATTCTTTTTACTGTTCTTTTTAGCTTGTATAAATCTAAGTATAACATCTGGGGAAACTTGACTGTATGGCAGTGTACTTGGGCTTTTGAAGGGAAAATAAATTAATAGTGAATTCACTTGCCAGTTGCAATAGTTAAGAATAATTTATGGGCATTAGTTTGTGCCCTGTCTAAGGCATAAACTCCTGTAAGTTCACTCTTCATATTGTCTCAGTTTTAGGTAATCCTTTGCCAAATTGATAGAGGAACCATCTAGATGAAGGACATCTTTCAAATGTAACTAGGATACAACTAGGATAGAAGAGTTCATGGAGATACTAGTCAGCACAAACAAAAGGGAAAGTGGAGAAAATAGCAAATACCAGATAGCCTTACAAGGCTGTCTTAAAGAAGAAATTCAGTACAGGTAATATATTCTTACTGTTAGTTTTAAAATAGATCAATTTGTCTCCCCTTCCATTAAGGATGTTATTTGTGACTATTAGAAACCTTATGGCACAGAATGATGGGTTCTAGGTAACTTATTGTTTTCCTGGAAACAGGGCCCTGGTTATTTCAGTCGTCTGATGCATAGTATGGCCCCATGGCAATTGTGTGGACAGAGGAAGAAAGGACCAGAAATTCACACAGGCAGAAATGAACAGGTCACAGAGTTACTGTGGGCTGAAACAAATGGCACTTGTAAACCAATTCCAAGAATTAGGCACTGAAATCCTACATCAAACAAGTTTATCTTGAATGGTTATATTTTATTCTTATAAGCAAGCTACTTGATTTGCCAACACTTAATTTTAGTTTTTCCTGTCATTAAAAGGTCCTTTCAATTCCAGTCTCAGAACAAGCACTTGCTTATTTGCATATTTCCCTAAGAACAGTTTTCATGGAGGTCTTGATTTTTCTGTGTTCTACCCATTCCAAATCCCCAGGAAGTCAATGGGATGCTAATGAAGCATGGTTAATACTAGCAAATAGGACTGCATTTAATAATTATTGATGAGTAAACTTAGTCATAGTTCTGTCCAAAATGTGAACATCTGTCCCATTAGCTTACTGCAGCATTGTAGTGACACTTCAAACTATTGTAACTGACATTTTCCTCTGTGCTTCTTTCACAAGTGTTTTCATAGCTGAGGAAAGGCCACTGTGAACTTTAAGCTTCATCCTAAACTGGGGGGCACTTTTGAAGTACAGTTAGAATAGAATAGAATTAACCAGGTTGGAAAAAGCCTTCAAGATCATGTAGTCCACCCTCTCACCCAACACCATCTAATCAACTAAACCATGGCACCAAGTGCCTCATCCAATCCCCTCTTAAACCCCTCCAGTGACAGTGACTCCACCACCTCCCTGGGCAGCACATCCCAATGGCCAATCTCTCTTGCTGGGAAGAGCAATGGAACAATCTGGGGTTGTCCATCACTTGTGGATCCAAGCCACTGTTCTAATTTTCTTTTTAGTGCACAACAAACAAGATATGAAGAACATTTTAAAATTAGAAATGTGAGTGCAGCCCACACAGGTAGGAGAATCACAGAGATCAGACAATTAATAGGAAAGTGTTTTAAACACAGGTTATGACAGACCAGAATTGACCACAGTACCTGCCAGGGTTTTTTTTCTGAATTTATTATGAATTTTTCAGTCTGGTTTTAAAATATATTTTATAACATAGAATCAACCAGGTTGGAAAAGACCTCAGAGATCATCAAGCCCAACCTATTACCCAACTGGTGCTGCTTGCTTGGGAGAAGAGACCAACCCCCACCTGGCTACAACCTCCCTTCAGGGAGTTGTAAACAGCAAGAAAGTCTCCCCTGAGCCTCCTCTTCTCCAGGCTAAGCAACCCCAGCTCCCTCAGCCTCTCCTTATAGAGCTTGTGCTCCAGACCTCTCCCCAGCCTCATTGCCCTTCTCTGGACATGTCTGAAGTAGTCTACAGGGTATGAAGCAGAGTGACCACAAGGGCTGCTGAGACTAAACAGACATCTGTAAGGCGGTGCTGTTGCTTCCTCATCGAAGCTGCTGGATCAGTGACCACTGTAGGGTGTGCAGCCTCCAGCAGTCTCCATTCAGGAGGTTTAGCCATTTGTGAAGTCCCTGTGTGAATTGTGTGATCAGTAAGCCGTGGGTGGGGGCACGTTCTCTGTTAGTGACCTGTCTGTGAAGCTGCCTATAAAATGAGGGACTCTAAAGGAGTCTCATCCTTCTCCTCACCCTTAGGAAGCATCTCTGCAGAACATTCTGGGGAGCATGGGTGGCAGCAGGGAGGAGGATGATCCTCAGCTGAAGGCTCCTTTTGCTGTCTACTTCTGTCTGATGACATTAAAGCATAGCAATGATGTGAGGGAGCTGACTGTGAATTTCATCCTGGGTTGAGCATGTCCTAGCATGTACAGAAGCAATTCCAGTGCCTTCAGTGGGAGTTACACCCCTTTGCACCTCACATATAGCCACAGAATTAAGGTTCTAGCTTAAAGTTCCCGTGAGAAAGGTGAGCATGGAAGTATTTCCCTGTCTCACAGAGGCATCATGAGAATAAATACAGTGCTGTGGTGCTAATGACTGTAATCTTTTTTAAGTATAACTCCCACACCATAAATACTGAGATAGAGTTTTCGTGGCTGCCTCGCTGTGCGTTGTCTCAGCGTATGTGTGCATGAGCTGTATCACACAGGTTAGTTCCCTGTCCTCCTCACTAAGTATCTGTGCCAGCATTGTAACTTTCCAGAGTTCCCACTGAAATTCTGTAAATTTCTGATCACTCTGTGTCCTGTGGCCTACCAGACTGTATTCTGTCAGGCCAGATATCCCTCTATATCACCTAATAACTTCATAATTTCTTTAGATCCCTAAGAATATTTTTTGTCTCTTCAAGATGACTACAGCACCATAAAAAATAGTCTTCACTCTTGTTAATATAGAAGTTAAATTCAAGAACTCACAGGAAACTGTGTGGCTCTCCTCAGTGTGATGTGCTGTTGGCTGGTATTAACCTTTGTTTACAGCTCTCCAACCGGTTTTCCTTCCATGTG
>CM037640.1:3566388-3577341 GCA_015227895.2 Colaptes auratus
TCAGCTGGGCTGACTCTTTGCATTCAAGGTTCAAGCTTTCTAAATTGGCAAGTTGATTACACTTAAGGTGCTAATAAAATATAGTCTTTCTTCATGCAGGAATTGCTAGGACAGAACAAAACTGATGGGTAATTCTGTGCAGACTAAACGAACCACCTGTGGTAAAGTTGGAGATCTTGGGAAGCAGATTGTTGTTACTTCAGTAATTATACACAAACACTTCTTAGTAAAGTGGATTAGAATATGAAGAATAGGTCAGCTTCATGTTCCACTATGAAAAAGGAAGAGCGTGTTAATTGCTTACAGACAGTAGCTTACGCACAGGCGCTCCGCAGCTGAAGAACACGATATGGGAAAAGACCTTTGTTTAAATAACACCAGCAACGTTGTGACATGGACCAACTAAAATCCTTAAAGCATGGCAAGGAAAATAAAGGCCAAGCAATATGGGATAAAAAGAGTTCTGGCTTTAAATGTAGTATTCTGAGGTGGGTGAGTGTCATTTCTATCAGGCATGGCTGAAAGATTCTCTTTTATTTAGTTGGGTTCCCCCCCCCCCATTTCCTCCTTAGGCTTCTATCAAAAATATGCAAATATTTTTCGGTGAGGTGATTACAAAATGTAGTATGTATGAGTAGTTTCCACATATTTCAGTTTGTTATGTGTATATATTTTAAATTGCATTTAACCAGAATACATCTAAGAAAAGAGACATCTATTATTTTTTAGAAAAGCATTCTTTTGGTCCAGGTAAGAAGAGCACAAACAGCATTGTCCATAGCAACTGGCACTGGACCACTCTGGCCATCGAGTTATCATTCTCTCTCACAATAAAGATTTTAAACCTTAGCTAGAATTAATAAACAAGCCCCTTAAGAACTGCATTGCAGCCTTGGAAGTGGCTTGCTGTTATGTAAACCTTCAGGTAAGATTATTGTGTTTCAGAGATCTGGAGCTGTTGTTGATCTTAAATACCAAGTATACAGCAATAGTTAGGCTGATTGGGGATAAACTTTTCACCTTTGTTCTGGAGTTCCTTGCTTAGTGGCTTTAATTCAGGCCTTAAATCTCACTTGAACATCATTTACTTACTACAGCAATTTTGGACCTCCCTTTGTGTTTGTTGTTTTTTAAAGTAGTGTTGAAGGATTTATTGCATGAATTAAATTGTCGACAAACTCTGACCAGCTCCTGGTAACGTTTGACACGCTGTTCCATACCCGTGATAGTATTTGGATTTGGGGTTTCTTTTTGTAGTTATTAAATGTTTAATCTTTGCACTAAGGAGTGTAGTTAAGCAAGAGCAGCGTTTTAAAAATGCTTTCATGCAGTTTGCTCACTTTATCCATTTTTTATTTGCAGTTGAAAAATGAAGAAAAAGATACATATGAGGAAAACCTCCATTACCCCTTGCTCCTCGTTCTAACCAAACACAGATAGAAGATGACACTTTTATTTGCTTGTTTTAAGGTGGACCACTGAAAATTAACCCATGAATGTGGATGGGCAGGGGATAGGGTTTCCCCTCTTTTTTTTTCCTGAGTCATCATTAGAGAAACACTTCTAATTAAAATGCTGAGGAAGATACCATGGCTTGTTTCACAGTGTGTAAACTTTGGAATGTGGGGTGTTTTTTTTTCCATATCATTTTAGAACTTGGTTTGGCAGTGATTTTTCCAGGCTAAAACCAGTCAGCCTTTTCATGTGTGCTTTAACAAAGGTGTAAAGCTGGCTTCCTTCTCTCTTGTGATGTAAACATGCATGTACTTCAGTAACCTCTTTAAATGTTATTTTTGGGATGTATTCCAAAATATGTGAATAATGTGCTTTGTGTGGTTCTACGATTGGTTGTAAATTAGCAAATGCGTTCACATTTAATTAGTAAGGGACCAGTTGTCTTAAGAGCTTCTGAAAGTGCACCTATTGAATGTTGAGATTTTTCTGCCTTTTTTTTTTAATCCTGTTTGGTTTTTTTCTCTCTGTGAATGAAATGTCCTCATTTCCTTCAATGTTGAAGCCTTTTTTTTTTTTTATAGATATGTGTGTATGTATGATTTTTTTTTTTCCAGCAGGACTTTTCCTCCTGTAGATGTCTAAGGAATTATGCATCAGACAAAAGCCTCATAAACTGACCATTTGTCCTTTGGACACAATAGCCTGCCCAGCCCCTCTGCTCCTCCTCTCCAATTATGTGTGATTAGTCTCAGTGTGTTGTGTCAAGAAGGGGGAGTGTGCTGAGTGCTTATTATCTGTTTAGGTACAAGAAGAGCACATTTAGATTCTGACTATGAATGGAAAGTGAGCCTTTATCAGGACTAAAATCTAAATGCTACTATCCTAGAAATCGGTTTTAAAGCAACACATCCTTTTCTGATAAATTCCAAGAAACACTATAAAAACTAAAGGATTTTGTAGTGTATTCAAACTGTCTGCCTGGAATTAGTGTCTGTAGTGATATTTGTGGCCCAGGTACTTGATAAACATTTAATCTGACTTTTCTTCTACCGTGAAAGACAAAAGTCCTACAAGGAAAGAGGAGCAATCTCGTTTTTTCTTAACAGTTTAGTAGACCAGAAAACCAGCCTGGATTGGTAAAGAATACTGTACAGTCCCTTAAATCATAACACTTTTTAAATGATGGGGAAAGAGAGAGTCTGTGACTGGAAGAGGGAGGTACTAGATGCAAGGTAGTGTAGAGGATCATGCCGAAACACGCTAATTAAAAGAACTACAGTTTGGCAGTAAGCGTTCTTCCATGTTTGAGAAATGGGACAGCATGTGAACCCCAAGCTTATGAAAGTCTCTTTCTCTTTGCTCTTCTTCTCAAAAAAAATGTCTTCACTACCAGTTTGCATGTCCTTGTATTCAATACTTTTTATGCTCCATTAGAGCACCTAGATGGATCTCAGAAGGCATAGGTCAAGTCGCAGTTAGATCATACATTTCTTTCTCACAAAAACTTGAATTGCAATGCCAAGTGATGGGCTAACATCACAATAACAGCAATTTATTCCTCTTTTGATAAAAAGCAGCCTATTCTCAGTGTTAGATAAAGACCAGGGGCAATGCAAACCAACCATTTATCCTAGAACTGAGTACTATGTCTCCCCTCATAGCTGGTATGGGTTTTGTATTCAAACTCCGGTTGGAAGATGCTTGTCTAGAAAGAAATCAAAAGCATTTGGGAGTAATTTTAAATGGTTATGAAGGTGGTGTTCTTTTAATTAGTGTTGTTTTGTTTGTCCCACACAGCAGTGCCTTTGTTTTCTCCAAATATGCATAGAAGGAATCTTTATAATCAACAAAGGAGTGTGAAAAATGGCAAAATATTTAAATCTGTGAGCCTTTTCTTTTGGGGATGGTTTGAATGTCTGCTGTACAATAATCTAATAAAGACTGCTGGCTGCCAAAAATAGAACCAGTGTCACTGAAAATAGTGGGTTTAGCTCTAAGAAAAGAACAGGTTTGCTCAAATTAGTAGCTGTTAATTGCTTTTTATTTCTTTAGTGGCTGTGGTTTGAGTTGAAGGCTTTGCACAGGTGCTGCCTTTCTCTAAAGTGTGTAATTGATGGCTTGTTTACCCAAGATGCATTTAGTCTTCATCCTGCAAACTCACATAGGAGCTCCACAGGCAGTAAAGTTACTCATCTGCATAAGTGCTTGCAGGTTTGGTCTATGGAGATATTTTAGAGGTACATAAGCAAGCTCTTCTCTTGATTTTTGGGGTTTAAAAGGTATATTGAAAAGTCACAGATGTAGGATTTACTGTTGATAAAGTGATAAAAGTATTCTTTAATTATAGACTTCTTTCAGAGTCCCTCGTGTTCGGAGGGACTTCATTAGTTGTTTCTGATCTCCTAAGTTTCAGTAAAAAACCCAGTGTGTATTGACAAAGAAATATCTTTGCTAAGAAAAGTTATGCAGCTCATCGGATCATGCTTGTAGAAGGTACCAGAACCTTTCATGTGATGTGCTGTAACTAGTCTCTGATGCTTGGTCTTTTTTTAACTGCTCTGTAACATAATGTTGAGCTTAATTACTTTGTGTTCGAAGCAATTAGAAGACGAATGACACCTTGCAAGAGCTATTCTGTCTTCACTGAGAATGGAAGCATTAGGCTGATGCAAGTTTCCCCTCACGTTTTCACTTTTCAGAGCAACGTTGCGTCTTCCTCCTTTCTCAGAGGAAAATGGCGGAGACAAATTACCTTCTTGTGGACATCCATTCCCCTGGCACAGCCCTAATGCAGCTGGTGCCACTGGCAGTGCGTTGTGATCTTCACCATACAAAAGACCAGGAGAAAAATACTCCATTTCCTGCTGTGAGATCTGGCAAAGGCCTTCTTTAAAAAGTGCAAACTGGTCCTGTCAGACAGCAGTCTGGAACAGTAGGGCGAGTCCTTCCATTTGGGAAATAGGGTTGATATGAAATGAAAAATGTCTTAGGAATGTGAGGTGAAACAGGAGAGCTTACTACCCCAGGTAGCAGTCCAGCTGCAAAATCCTTATGAGACAAGTCATTGACATTTTGCCTATCACTTGCTGGCTAGATGTTTGCTTGAAGATGGATGCGGGATTAAAATTCTTCCACCGTGAAAAGCATCCTTATATCTTGGCTGCTTACAGTTTATCAAGTGTTATACCTCTCTTACAACTCTCCTTTGCTGTGCCCTGAACAAAAGAGGATGCAGTGGGTGGAGCTTTTGACCTACCTCTTGGTATGGCAGGTGGCACAGCTGGTATGGTGGGGGAAGTGGGAAAAGACATCAACACATTACAAGTCAAACAGAGCAGTGTTTTATTGCTGTCCTTCAACCACTCTCCCTACTGCAAGAGGGGAATTACCAGGTCCCTGCCTCTTTACAGAGCAATTCATAAATGCATAGTTTAGCCTGGATTTCTTTATGCATGTTTTTCTTCTTTAAATCACTGATGTCAAACTGCAAACTCCTTGCACTCTTCTGAAATAAGTTGCTGATGGAAGGTGCTAGGCCAGCATGCACCAGTGCTTATATCTAAGATGTTTTCTGCACGGCAGTCATCTCATGTTGTTTCCTCAGAAGGAGACAGTTTTGTTGCTTTCTATCTTTTGGAGTCCCCTGAATCTGATTCACAGTGGTTTTAAGCACACCAGTGTCTTTTGAAAGATGTTTTTAAAGCCTGGTTTTCATTATTTCAACATTCTCATCTGCACTGCAACAGTATGTGCTCAGCAGCCAAAATGAGGGCACCCTGATATGAAATCCCATAAACCTGAAGAAAGCAACTACATGACTCAGTGAATTTGCAAATAAATGTGGAAATAAAGGGGGGGACCCCCCCAAATCATGCCCATTCCCCATGTGAGGAAACCTGAGGCACAGACACTATTGCTGTCTTCTTTGCCTGTAGCCATTTAGAAAGCAACCAGTATGGCCTAGAACTGAGCCCAGATTTTGTGAGCCTAAGTGTCTCCCTCTCTGACCTGTGGCCTCTGTTCAGACAGCTGAGTGTAACAAACCTAACTTTTCTTTCCCGTTTTTAAAGGGTTTAGGCTATTAAAGCTCCTTGCTTAGTCAGCAGCTGGCTTGCTCCCAAAATCCCCAGCATATTGTTGTGGCTGGGTAAAAGCTGGATGTTTTCCATCTCCGTTCGACAGCAGCATTGGATCTTCATTGTCTCCTTGTGTGGAAAGTGTGTGGAAAGTAGAGGGAAGATGCATGGAACACTAGTCCAGATGGCATTCCACAGCCTGAGAAGAAACATCTTGACCCTCGTATCTGGGCTAAACTCAACAGATGCCAAGCCCTCCAAAACAGACAGAGAGCTGTTGTGGCTGACAGCAGTGAAGGAGCAGTTAGGCCTTCAGTAACAGGAAATACCTTTTAGTTTGGATGTATTTCCGTGCAGATAACCAACGTAGCCTTAATCGTAGAAGATGGCTTATTAAAAACAAGCCATAGAATGGTTTTCTGCATTGGGTAGCATCCCTTGCTGCAGTCATGACATGTTGCCCCGAGGTGATGGGTTATGCTAGCAGACAAAAAATGTGAGTGTTCAGCCTGTGTTGCGCCCTAGCAGAGCCTGCACGCTGTAAGACATGTTATTTTCCCCTGACTCTGGCTTCAATTAACGTACTTTTAAAATGATTAAACATATCATGCTGTGACTTCTAAAATGTCAACAAGCTTCTAAACTTGGGAGACAGGAATGTAATAAAATAGGTAATAGGAGATTCAATAGTTAATAGAGGCCCTGAAGTGTGAGTGTATACAGTAGCTCTATATTGAAAACTGCAAATGAAGATGGCTTAGTATTGCAAACTGAGGAAGAAAATTGTTTTTAATTAGCACCTTCATAAGAACTGCTGATTAATACTGTTTGGTTTGGTGAAAAGCTTTCAGCTGAGTAATTTGTACAGCCATTACAACAGTTTTGTTAGACCAGGACTCCTGTTGTTAAACACAAACAGCAGATGATAATGGTGGAAGATGAGTTTGTCATGTAACAATTTACCTTATTGAAAAAAGCTTTATATAAAACCCAATACAGTAGGTACCAGCAGAAATCACATATTTTAAATCCTTTCAAGATTGCAGTGTGTGATGGTAGTGTGTTTTTTCATGGACTAGAAACAGATTTTATATCATTTGTAAAATTATATATACAATTTAAAGGTGTTGTAGCATGGACAGACCACTTTACTGGTAATGCTTTACATGAGGACAGTAAAGTGCTGGTATATTCAAACACTCCCTAAGTATACAAAGTAGGTCTAAAAATTGAAAGGTAATTAAGTAATATTGTTCACATGCAAATGTATGTTTGTGCATTATACACTAAAATTACATCTGGTGTTTGTGCAACGTCTAGCATTTATACCTAAGGCTTTAAGGAGGTTTCTCCCAGGTTAACTACTGTTCACTGCTTTTGCTTACTGTTCTTTTCAGCTGACAACAAAAAAAATTAAAACCTGTTATCCATGTCTCCCTAATGCAGGAGGATATGTGTTTTAGTGGCCTGGGACAGGAAATTTAGTGCGGTCTGTAGGAACACAGGGATTTTATTAAACGTGGTAACAATGAAGGAATATCTGCACTAAATTATGACGCTAACTAAGGATGGTAAGATCTGTAAATTATTGAAGAGCTATAATAGAACATGAGAGTTTTCCTTTAGACAGGCCTTCGGGGTAATAACAAGGGTTGAGACTCACGACAGTGCCAAATAAGCTTTAGACAGCATAATAGTCTGCAAAGAAAAGCCACAGAGCACTAATGTAAAAGAAGAGCTGTCCACCACATGCAGTAAAAATCACCAAAGGTCATTTTATGGTAGCAATTGTGACATAAAATTGGTGGTCATGCTACATGTCTAATACTCAGCACAGCTTTATAAATGATGGGCCCCTAGCGATGGCTGTCATTAAGTGCTTTCATCATAATAAACTTTAAACTGTTGGCTTTATGAATCGCCAGCCAGCTTCAGCTGTTCGTTGGATGGAGCTTGCAGTGCCTTAAGTGTGACAAGGCCTATTAGGAACTGCAACCATGTTTCAAGCATACTTGGCTTTCCCACTCCTGGGGTGATTGCTGCCTATTAAATGGCATCTGGGAAGATTTTCCTCCAGCAATCTCTGATCAAGAGCTTTTTTGGGCTTTGACCTGCATTTCCTTCAAGACTTTCTCTGAGGAGTTTTATAAGAGCAAAACTCCAGAGGATTTATAGCCACTTCTGATTAATACCTTTTCAGTTTTTCTAGCAACTCTCCCACTGCTACATGGAGAAAAGCTTTCATTGTTCCTAAGGTGCTTATTTGTGACCTTTTCTCTGCTTTCTGATTCCCTCTAACATGTTCTCAGTGAAATCCTTGGTGTGCAACCAAGACAGTTGCTGAAGTTGCTGCAGCTTTGTGCGGAGCGGCTTTGATAGCTAAAAAAGAATATTAATTGAGAAGGAACTCCTCCCATTTCTGTTTCAACAGTAGTCGCACAACGCGCAGGTAACAATTAAATGCCAACAGTACCCATTTGCTATCCTAAACAGTGTGCGTGCTATCTAAGGCAGGGAAACTGCTAATTCCTCAGGACTCCAGCTGAGGGGAATGCAGCTACATAATTATAATAGAAATTTCTTCCTTCAACTGTGCCTCTTGAATCCATGTGCAAAGAAACAGCCTCTGCAGTCCGTTCGCAGGCAACAAAGCAAGCTCTGGTACAGCGGGGCCACGTTCTTCCTTCCAGCAGCTTCCTATCTTTGTAAGGGAATTGCCCCAGTCCCGATTTCATTTGCAGTCCCTCACCCTGTAAAGACAGCGTAGGCAGAGGAGCAAAACCTGAAGCATTTGCAGCCTTAAAAAGATCATTCCAGCACCCAGAAACTCACAGCCATCTCACTGGAGCAGCAGAACTCCACGGGAGACCCTGGGTACACATGCTGCCAGGAGCTGAACCAGCTCTTGGCTTGGCACAGGCTGAAGATGCAGCCCCCAAGGTGGCTCATTCCTGAAGGCCAGAGCTTGACAGAGATAACTATATTGCTCAAATGCAGTTGCATATAAAGTTTTAATGAACCAGATTATATTTTCATCACCTTTATGCATATGAAGCCTTTTAATTTCTATAAATCTTACAGTGAGTTAGAATTAAATCATATTAGTGTGAATAATAAATGTTTAGGGATCACTTGTCTGAGAACTTGTAGTATTTAATTTACAAGGACTCTACATTTTTTTCAAATCTCTTAACAAGGAACTTTAAGCACTTCTTGAGGTTTTAAGGAAGGCAAAAAACTCAACCCACCACAACCTGATCAGGAAAGCAAAAATGCTGCATTTTTCCCAGGTTCCTCAATGATTGATTCAGGAGGTGTTGTAACTGCAAAAGCATTCTGTGTGTATGAACCTGGGTAATACTCTTATTAGCATCTATTTTAATCCAGGTAACTTAATACTCCAAGTGTCAGGTGAATGTCTCAGAAGTGCACCATTAAAAAATGAATTGTGAAACCTTTGAGAGATCAGCATTTGAATCCAGCCAGAAGCTCCTTGAGGTTCTTGGGTGTGGAGCAGAGTCCTTAAAGCATAAATTGCTATCACAAACCACATCAGCCTCCAAGTTATTCTCAATGAGAAAATAGTAGCCTTAGCTCTAGTCTTGCTTCCACTGGGAAGCAAATGTACAAAACTGGACCTTGTTGTGAAAAGAGGCCTCATGTTCAGAAACTTCTTGTTTCTAAGGAAAAGCAAATAAAGTACATTAATATTTTCAGGGTGGTTTGGGGTTAATACATAACAATGATAGCTGGCCCTTAAGCAGGGCAGTTCTTCACATGTTCAGCGTGCTTTTTAAGAGTACTTCCTCAGGTAGCACCATGGGCTGATATGATAGGAAATGGTTTCCCTTTTCCTGCACTGGGAAACTGAGGCAAAGAGGTGAAGTGATGCACACAGAAAGACTCCACAGCAGGCAGCACAGCTTTTGTAATGCAATTCTCAATCAATGACAGTTCCTAAAGAGCAGACCTTCATCCATCAGTCAGAGTACTTTTGTGCTAGATATTGGCATACCCTGGGAACTCCATTTTTTACCTCATCAGATACATTTGAAATTCCTTGAAGGTGTTCTGTTCTTTATGATGGATGGTACCAGTATTGGATTTTTCAACAGAAGTACCTCAGTGCCAGGGAAAGTCATGGACCAGGCCATCCTGAGTGCCATTTTGCAGCCTGGGTCCTGTTTAATGAACCTGATCTCCTTCTCAAGGTGTCAAGTCCACCCACTTAGTGGATGAAGGAAAGGCTGTGAATGTTATCTGGACTTTATAAAGCCTGTGACACCATTTCCTGCAGCGTCCTCCTGAAGAAACTGGCTGTTTGTGCCTTAAATGGGTGGACTACTTGCTGGGTTAAGAACTGTCTGGATGACTGGGCTCAAAGAGTGGTGGTAAATGGATTTAAGCCCAGTTCGCAGCCAGTCACTGGTGGTGTTCCCCAGGGCTCAGTACTGGCGCCAGTTCTCCTTAATATTTCTATCAATGATCTGGATGAGGGGATTGAGTGCACGCTCAGTGAGTTTGCAGGTGACACTAAACTGGGTGGGAGTGTTGATCTGCTTGAGGGTAGAAAGGCTCTACAAAGAAATCTGGACAGACTGGCTCAATGGGCTGAGGGCAGTTACATGAAGTTTAACAAAGCCAAGTGCCAGGTCCTGCCAGGTCGCACCAACCCCATGCAATGCTGGAAAGTTGCCTGGTGGAAGAGGACCTTGGCGGGGGGGAGAGGTTGGTGCCATCTGAACAAGAGCCGGTGGTGTGTTTAGGTGGCCAAGAGGGATAACAGTATCCTGGCCTGTATTGGGAGCAGTGCGGCCAGGTCAAGTAGGGAAGTGATTGTGCCCCTGTACTCAGCACTGTGTTCAGTTTTGGGCCCCTCACTACAAAAAGGACATTGAGATGCTGGATCATGCCCAGAGAAGAGGAACAAAGCTACTGAAGGGTCTGGAGAACAAGTCTTACAAGGAGCAGCTGAGGAAACTGGGATTGTTTAGTCTGGAGAAGAGGCAGCTGAGTGGAGACCTTATTGCTCTCTACAACTACCTGAGGGAGGTTGGAGTGAGGTGAGGGTCGGTCTCTTCTCGCTACTATCAGGTGACAGGATGAAGGAAGTGGCCTGAAATTGTGCCAGGGGAGGTTTAGATTGGATATTTGGTCAGGTTGCCCAGGGAGGTGTTGGAGTCAGTGTCCCTGGAGGTGTTCAAGAAGCGTGTGGACATGCACTCTGGGACATGGTTTAATGGCTATGGTGGTGGTAGGTCAGTGGTTGGACTCAGTGATCTTAGAGATCCTTTCCAACCAAAACAATTCTATGATACTACTGAAATACAGACAGGGACCTATTATGTATGAGAAATGTTGTGATTTATCATCTCCCTTCCTTTAATGCACTATAGCAGTAAGCTGCTCATTTCCAAGGGAT
>CM037640.1:3577841-3629353 GCA_015227895.2 Colaptes auratus
GTGACCAAAAGTACCCCGTTAGAACTTTCTGTTTCTTGACTTTCATTTCTTCTCATTATTTCTTATTCCTGTTGGGAGATTAGTTGAGCCAATCCAATTTTTTTTGTGTGACACAACAAATTCAGAAGCTGCAAAATTGCTGTAAGATATTTAAGAAATGAAATAGTGGACAGTCCTATATCCCTTCCCTGCTAGTGGGGTGTTGCTTCTAGTGTGAAACATTTGTTTTGGATAAACGTTTACCCATTCTTTGTCTACTGTGAATACAAAACAGAACCATGCAGAGGTCCTTTTAAATTAGCAATCAATTAAGGAATGCTACAGTAGCTCTAATTCCCTTTTTTTTTTTGGAAGGGAGAGGAAAAAGCTGATGTGTTTTATGATTCTTAAGCCTTTGCTTAGAGTGGTTTAATTTCGATAGGAATTAAGTAGTTTAACAAAAACTTTGTTACTGATTTTTAGGTAAAATTCAGCAGAAGGTCTTGGAGTATGGAAATGTGTTCCATGAGCCTTATAAAGTAAAAACAACAACAAAAAAAGGAGCTAACAACCTTTTGGCCTTAGGGTTTAACTTCTAGTAATGAGACACTCTATCAATAATTTTAAACCTGAACTTTCAGTAGTGCTTAAGGGTTTGTTTTACCTATTGATGCCTATACTAACCTGTACAAATATCTGCATTCCTGTGTGAACATGGACTGAGAATAATTACACAAGTTGTATTACTAACTTAACAAGGCTGGGGAGATGCCTTGAGCACAGCCCTATGATGAGAGGCTGAGGAGCTGGGATTGTTTAGCCTGGAGAAGAGGAGGCTCAGGGGAGACCTCATTGCTCTCTACAACTACCTGAAGGGGGTTGTAGCCAGGAAGGGGTTGGCCTTTTCTCTCTAGCAATCAGCACCAGAACAAAGGGACACAGTCTCAAGCTGTGCCAGGGGAAGTTTAGGCTGGAGGTGAGGAGAAAGTTCTTCACCGAGAGAGTTGTTCATCATTGGAATGTGCTGCCTGGGGAGGTGGTGGAGTCACCATCCCTGGAGGTGTTCAAGAGGGGATTGGACGTGGCACTCGGTGCCATGGTCTAGTCATGAGGTCTGTGGTGACAGGTTTGGACTCGATGATCTTCGAGGTCTCTTCCAACCTTGGTGATACTGTGATACTGTAATTTTTGAGACACCACCTATCTTCTGTAGGGCGCGAATAGATGTGAATCTTCTTTGTCTGGTTTTCAGCATAGTTATTTAAAGACAGAAAAAGCTTGATCCATCATTTGATTAAATGGTATGATTTGCACAAAGGGAAATGGCTCTTTATGCCTTCCTGTACAGCTTTGCCATAGTAAGGAAACCACCAAACATTCCTACCGGTAGGAGTTAGAACGAGCTGTAGGGCTTGTTAATAGTCTGGGATATAAGATTAAACTTCACAAAACTGATGTCTTTGGCATTTGCTAAAATTGTGTATCAAATTTGTTCTGTGCCTGCTAGATACCTGCTAGATGCTGGTGGTTGGAAGACCTAATTTACAGGACTCATGTTTCATTCAAAAAGTCGCAGAACCTTTTAAGTATATTTTACAGTTGTTTAGTAAGGAGAGACCTTGAATATTCTTGGCAGCTCTCCTTCTCTGATTAGCAGGAAACAGAGTTAGAATCAAATATGGAATGAGTTTGTATCCTCGTTGTGTTTATTAAAGGAAGCAATATTGTGATTAAAATGCAGATAAACACTGTGGAAATCACATATAACTGAAATAGGTTGTCCTCCTTGTGTGATTTCACTTCATTATACCCTATACCCTATTACTTTATCCTCTTGCTGTGTCTCTGCAGCTGCTTTGTGGGGGATATCAATTCAATTATAAAATTAAGTTATCAAATATTTTTTTCCAAATTTTTTTCTATGTTTCTTTCTATGTTAAATAAATAAATAAGCAACAAGGAAAGCCACCATATTCCTGCACAGAGCCACAGCATAACTGCTTCTATAACTCAAAAGAAATGTCACTATTGGCTATCATGATGGTTCTCTGGTGTTTTGAGGACATGTTAAAATATTAGTGCATATGCATCATCCTTAAGGTATGAAGAACATTTTAAGTTAATGTTAGCTGCCAAAACCAGGGGAATTATGGCAAACAACTTCTTCTTTATTCCTAGCTATTCATCTGAGTAGCAACAGAAATATCTCCAAATGGGAGTGTGTTTCTATATGGTCTTGTACATTATACAATACAATACAATACAATACAGCAGGTTGAAAGAGACCTTCAAGATCATCGCATCCAACCCATCAACCAATCCAACCCACCTAAACAACTAAACCATGCAGCCAAGCACCCCATCAACTCTCCTCCTGAACACCTCCAATGGAGGTGACTCCACCACCTCCCTGGGCAGCCCATTCCAGTGGGCAATCACTCTCTGTATAGAACTTCTTCCTAACATCCAGTCTAAACCTGCCCTGATGCAGCCTGAGACTGTGTCCTCTTGTCTGGTACTGGCTGCTTGGGAGAAGAGACCAACCTCCTCCTGTCTACAACCTCCCATCAGGTAGTTGTAGACCGCAAGAAGGTCACCCCTGAGTCTCCTCTTCTCCAGGCCATTTTAACTTTTGGGTTTGCAGTGCTACTGTCTCTCATAGCGTGAAGCAAAACCAACATTTGTGTGGTGTGTGAGTTTTCTGTGCAACGATGATGAGAACGATGGATCATTGTGGGGTTAGTGAATATCACAATATCTGCTCAGAAATTAAGAAAAGCGGTACTGATAAATTTAGCATAAATCTGTAAGTATTGATATTGAATGTGGGAGAAGACTGAGAGATGAGGAAGAAACTTATCAGCTGGTAGAAGTTTAAAAATCCTGGATGATGAGTGAAAACCATTGTCAGGATTACAGATTGTACACTTGACATTATGGTGGTTGGCAACCAAGTCAGTACCAAATATATCAAGTGTACAGAGTACAGAAAGAATGGGCAAAAAGCTTGTTTTTATGGTAATGCTCTAGCTGACACTGGGGAGAGTAAGCCAATGACTCAGAAGCAGGACTAGGAAGATGGAGAGAGCTTAGAGTATGCTGATAGAGGAGTTAATTTGAATTTGCAGATAGAACTACTGAGAGAGGAATTGAGAGAAAACTTTAAAGGATTTTGACAAGAAGAATGTGAGAGACACTACTGAAATCTCCAAAAAGAACCTGGTAATGTAATAAGGCATTAATACCTCAGGAGGGGAAACAGCATACTTCGTAGAGATTCTTATGAACTCAGATGAGTGAGAGGGAAAAGGGTCATGAACTGTGGTGCAAAAGTATATGGAGAGAATGCAGAAAAAATTCCTTTCAGTGTAAGCAATGTATGGAAAGCCTGGAAATTACTGGACAGTGGCAGTGAAGAAGGAAAAGTAGTTTGACTAGGATAAACAGAGTGACCTGAGCTGAGAAAGAAGACAGATGGAATCATAGCAAGAGATGGGGCAAGTAGAGTGGTATAGTAGGGCGCAGAGCAAGAGAGTAGTATTGTTCTGACCTTTGCTGCCTTGGAGAAACTCAGATCATAAATTGCAAAACATCTCTTTACATGACTCTTTACATGACTCCTCCTCTTGATCCCTTTCTTTCTTTTTTTCCTTTGCTCATACTTAGCAATACTTAGTTTCTAACTGCTGTGAGTATTTAAAATACTGCCTTTTTTTAAATCACTTTCTTCTTCCCTTTCCACAGTTGGTGATTGCTTATTTTCACTGGTTGTCATTTGAAATACCTTTGTTTGTAAAGACTTCTGTGTTATTTCAGTGAGTGCACTGTGAGAACTGATGTGTTCACAGTGTTTTCAATGGTAGATGGAATTCCCCCAGTGAACATGTGCTGCTGTTTTAGAAGAAGCTATATGTAATTGCAGAAAGCATCACAGCAAGTAAATGCATGACATCTGAAAGCCTTAGACATATGTATGGAAGCATTCCATCCACAGGGTATATTGTGAAAAAGGAGGAGCTACTAAAAACTTCACAGTATCACAGTATCACCAAGGTTGGAAGAGACCTCAGAGATCATCGAGTCCAACCTGTCACCACAGACCTCACGACCAGACCATGGCACCAAGTGCCACATCCAATCCCCTCTTGAACACCTCCAGGGATGGTGACTCCACCACCTCCCTGGGCAGCCCATTCCAATGACCAACGACTCTCTCTGTGAAGAACTTTCCCCTCACCTCCAGCCTAAACTTCCCCTGGCACAGCTTGAGACTGTGTCCTCTTGTCACAGACTATGCTAGTTCATCACACTGTCACCCCGAATCATAAAGTTCAGGCTAACTTGGACAATGTTTAACAATGAACCCTTAAGCCTTACATGATAATACACTTGGCAGCCAAGAATTTCCACGGACAAGAGATTTGCTGTAACAAGTTAGGTTTACCAGCACTGCCAGGTGGTTTCAGCTCCAGGTTCCACAGCCCTATTGCCATCAGATGTAAATCAAGTCCTCGTGTCACCTAGGAGTTCCTGGGTTAAAATTACTTCACCATGTACTATTTCAGCCTGTCTACAATATATCTTAGTTACAGTGTGAATTCTTACTTGTGTCTTTATGTCATGGACTGATAATGTTAGACATAAGACAAACCTTAGTTTTTCTTGTTTAGAGCTATTTAGTGCAAAAATGTTAATACGATTGAATGACAGCATTTACTGAGAGCTGAAGACCAACTTAAGACAAAATCATACATCATGTTCTGTTAAATGTGAAAAGTTAAAACATAGAGAACTGGAAATAAGTCATAAAGGCTTTTTTTCTGTGTTCTACAAATGTAAGTGCAAGTGCTTTCCGATGTTACCTTGCTCTTAGTAAACCTCACTGAGTGCTGTCCCCTGCATTATATAATCTTTCACTTTATCTTTTCATTCCATCAAGGCACAGCATATCTGGCTGATCCATCAGAAATCCTTTTGCTTATCAGTCACTCATGAATGCTTATACTGTACAGTATGACAGCATTAGACATCATTTACCTTCCTAAAGTACAGATTACTTGGGAGAAAAGTAGTTTTTTGTGTTTGAGGAGGCCTTGACTTTATGGTGACTTTGTTGTTTCCCTTGTTTTCTGCATTTTCCAAAGTGACAATAATACAATAATAATAATACAACACACCAGGTTGGAAGAGACCTTCAAGATCATCACGTCCAACCCATCAACCAATCCAACCCACCTAAGTACAATACAGTACAATACAGTACAATCCAACCCACCTAAACAACTAAAAAACTAAACCTGGCCAAGCACCCCATCAAGCCTCTTCTTGAACACCTCCAATGAAGGTGACTCCACCACCTCCACAGGCAGCTGATTCCAGTGGGCAAGCACTCTCTCAGTATAGAACTTATCTACCACACCCTCCCCTTTGTAGTCTTGCTGGACAGGAAGGGGGAGCGGAACAGACCAACCTAGACCTGCGGAACCACTCCTCCCACGATGGAGAAACCACGTCCACCTGGATCAGGTTTCTTTTGTCCCCTGGGGAAAACAGGGCTTTTGCAACTCTCCCCCCACCAAGGGTGGTGTAACCCAGCACAAGCAGTTAATGGATATTGGACACTAGGACTCTCAAGTGATGATGTGCCACATGGTACAGAAGTATTTACTATTGTACAATCCTTAAGAGAGATTAAAATTTAGTAGTATACCTTCAATATCATGCTGTATTCCAGACAGATTATCTTAGAATCATAGAATGCATCAGATTGGAAGGGACCCTCGAAGGTCATCTTGTCCAATCCCCTTGCAGTGAGCAGAGACATCTCCAACTAGTACAGGTTGCACAGGGTCCCATCAAGTTTGTCCTTGATGTGTATTTAAGGGAAACTGCGTAATTCTGACATAAAAAGACCAGTGCAGTCTGTGATGCTTGTTAATGTTTCTTCCCAAGAACACCAAAAGTATGTTTACAAAGGTTAATAAATTTGACCTGTGCTTTGGATGACAGTCACTGTGTGAGAGTACCAAGTAGAATGACAGAGTAGTGATGTCCATTGTGTTGTTAAAATGTGTTTTTCCAGAAGAAAATATAACAAGCTTAGGCAACCCTTGAACAGCTCAGGCTTGGCTAGAGACAAGGAGTTATCATATGCATATAAACTTAATTATAATTTTAAAAATCACAAAATAGTCAAAACTGAATATTTGGTTTATTCTGCAATCATTGAATGGGTGTACTAGGGTTTGCCCTATTTCAGTAAATGGTGATAAGAAGAGGGTCTGAGTGAGAAACTTCTAAAGCTGCCAGGCTGAAAATACTGTTATTTAAAGTACAATCTAACTTTGACATAAATAAATAATAATAGTAAATGTAATATAATAAAAATAGGTAGTGGATATCATAGTATAGTTTCAGTCAGGGTTGGAAGGGACCATAAGGATCATCTAGTTCCAACCCCCCTGCCATGGGCAGGGACACCCCACACTAGATCAGGCTGGCCAGAGCCTCATCCAGCTGGGCTTAACACCTCCAGGGATGGGGCCTCAACCACCTCCCTGGACAACCCATTCCAGGGCTTCACCACTCTCATGGGGAAGAACTTCCTCCTCATGTCCAGCCCGAATCTCCCCACCTGCATCTTCATCCCATTCCCCCTAGTCCTATCACTGCCTGATATCCTGAGAAGTCCCTCCCCAGCCTTCGTGTAGGCCCCCTGTGGATCCTGGAAGGCCACAATGAGGTCACCTCGGAGCCTTCTCTTCTCCAGACTGAACAGCCCCAACTCCTTCAGTCTGTCCTCACAGGAGAGGTACTCCAGCCCTCTGCTCATCCTCCTGGCTTTGTCAACAAATCATCAAAAACAAAGTTCCAGTGAGGAATTTCTACATTAGTTAATAAAGGCCTAGCTATTGGAGAAAGGTTATGTCTTCTGTGCTGTTCAAACAAATGTTAGTGTCCTGAGTTCTGCTGAGTGCATACTATTCCTTCTGCTTTTTTGATAGTACTAAGCTCTGTTGGGCATTAGGCTGTGTCTAGCTCTTGGTTTTGTGAGTTTGGCTTCCATTCTACTTCTTCACTCTAGGTACCTCATAAACAAATACATACCAGACACAGCAGGATGTACAAAGTGCACTGAGCTCTCCACATGAACTTCAAGGGTTTTGAGGAATGTAAGAATCATGTATTACCTGTGGAGAGTGAATGGGGAAAAAGTTTTCTTTCCTTGCAAATCTTATCACTGTTGATGTAATTATCTAAATGTCTTCTTTCTTGAGGAAGTGGTGGTGCTTTAGTAATTTAATTTATTTGCAGTAATCATTCAAAACTTGTGGTACTTAGATGTAGTTGGTGAGGAAGGCACATAATACGTGTATGAATTGGCCAGGAACAAGTTTTCAGCAGAGGAATTGTCATTTTAAGGTAAATACGAGTTTAAGGTAAATAAGAGTTGCTTAAATACAAGTATTTAAGGTAAATAAGAGTTGATAATTTGCATAGTGCTAAAAGTTAGCAGCAATGGTTCTCATACAGATTTGATTGTTTACTGTGTATCTCGATTTAGTGGTTTTCTTAAAGAATATTCTATAATATTTAGTGGGCATTTAACCTAAAAACAAATTGTAAAACAAATGAGGAGGGAGGGACTCGACCCAGGAGACTCAACTTAGGCCAAACCCAGTGGTCTTTCAGTGATACTACTTTTCATAGCTTCAGTATTATTTACGCTGTTGCCTCTAGCAGAGTCTCTAGACAAAGTTTGCTGTTTGAGCTACAAAGCAGGGAAGCACTGTTACTGCCACGAGGCACCCCGTGTTTGGAAAGGTCAAGGGAGGTGATTCTCCCCCTCTACTCAGCTCTGGAGAGACCCCACCTGGAGTACTGCCTCCAGTTCTGGAGCCCCTATTCCAAGAGGGATCTGGAGGTGCTGGAAGGTGTCCAGAGAAGGGCCACGAGGATGAGCAGAGGGCTGGAGCACCTCTCCTGTGAGGACAGACTGAAGGAGTTGGGGCTGTTCAGTCTGGAGAAGAGAAGGCTCCGAGGTGACCTCATTGTGGCCTTCCAGGATCTGAAGGGGGCCTACAGGAAGGCTGGGGAGGGACTGCTCAGGCTATCAGGGAGTGATAGGACTAGGGGGAATGGAATGAAGCTGGAGGTGGGGAGATTCAGGCTAGATGTGAGGAGGAAGTTCTTCACCGTGAGGGTGGTGAAGCCCTGGAATGGGTTGTGCAGGGAGGTGGTTGAGGCCCCGTCCCTGGAGGTGTTTAAGCCCAGGCTGGATGAGGCTCTGGCCAGGCTGATCTAGTGTGGGTGTCCCTGCCCATGGCAGGGGGGTTGGAACTAGCTGATCCTTGTGGTCCCTTCCAAACCTAACTGAAGCTATGAAACTATGGAACTTCTTTCTGCATGTCTGTCTTGTCTCGAGAAAGAAGGCTTTGTTTCATGTTTTGTCATGTTGACCTTTATGTGTTACAAACCTGTCTTATAAAAACACTTTTAACTTTTTTTTTTTTTTTTTTACTTTGATCTGAGGCCTCATACCAAAAACATCACTGAGGGCTGTGCAGCAGCATAACTAAAACATAGAATCATAGAATAGAATCATTGAATCAAATAAGGTTGGAAAAGGCCTCATAGATCGTCGAGTCCAACTTGTCACCCAACACCTCCTGACTAACTAAGCCATGGCTTCAAGTGCCACATCCAATCCCCTCTTGAACACCTCCAGGGATGGTGTCCCAGCAATAACATCCATAAGTATCTGTTTCTTATTGTCCACTATATGAAACTTGAGGGCTTTGGAAGAAGCAAGCATCCAGCAGAGCAAACAACATGGGTGGAGATCTCTTACAACCATCAGCATCCTCCTAAGGTGTAGAGAGCAGCTTCTCCATCACTCAGTTCTTGGCTTTTGCATCTTACTGCTGATGTGGCAGTGGCCCACCCAAGCTCCTGCACAGCTCAGCATCCAGACAGTGCTGAGCAAGCAGATCCTGATGCCCCCCTATTTTTCACATTATCTGTGCAAGTTAGGACAGTCTGCAGCCCCTGGCTGCAGCCCCTGAGGACTCACATATATACACATATATACAAAGACTAGGACTCACATATATACAAAGAAAGTGTCAGTCCATTATAATGTTATGTTACTTGAAAGAGGAAAGCAATGTGATAAGTGCTATCCAAAGGTCACCTTATTGCACTAAATGTTGCAAAGATTATTTTACCAATACTGGCACTGATGTCAAAAGATGTGAAACTCCCTGCAGTTGAATAGTCTTGTATGATTATGAACTCATTTTTTGTCGTGTAGGATATTGTGTTCAAGCTGTAAGTTCCTACTCTTAACTAAGAACTCTAGTATTTATTAGTTTTATCCAGAGGATTATGTTGTATTTGTACAGGGCTTTTCATATGGACACTTACTACTACAGCTGCACTGCTTTGGCTTGCTCTTGGCTGTCTTGGTGCTGAAAATCTCCAATGTTTTTTATTAGCAGACTTCTTTATTCATGTAGAATTACAGAATAGTTTGAGTTGGAAAGGATCTTTAAAAAATCATCTTGTCCAACTCCCCATTCAGTGAGCAGGGACATCTTCAAGTAGATTAGGTTGCTCAGAACCCCATCCAACCTGACCTTGAATGTTTTCAACGATGGGGCATCTACCACCTAGTGTTTCACCTCCATCATAGTGGAGAAATTCATCCTTATATCTCCCTATTTTAGTTTAAAACCATTGCCCCTTGTCCTCTTGCAACAGTCTCAGCTAAAAAGATGGGTCCCCATATTTCTTGCAGGCTGCCTTTAATTACTGAAAGATCACAACAAGGTTTCCCTGGAGCTTTCCCTTCTCCAGGCTGAACAAGCTAAACTCTCTCAGCCTTTTCTTAAAGGAGAGGTGTTCCATCCCCCTGATCATTGTTGTGGCCCTCCTCTGGACCTGCTTCATGTCTTTTCTGTACTGAGGACTCCCAGCAGGATGCAGTTCTCCAAGGAAGGTCTCACCAGAGCAGAAGGGCAGAATCACCTCCCTTGACTTTTGTCATTAGCTGCCTGGGCTGCAAGTGTGTTGTCAGATCTTGTCCTGCTTTTCATCTACCAGAATATGGATTATGATATACTAATAAGGAAAATATTATATCAATGAAACTATTATTTATTATTTATTAATAGTTTCAAAAGCCAAAAACCTTATTGATAGGTTTGGTGTATGACTGTAGTATATTTGCAATGGACATGTAAGGTATATAGGCAATGTTAACAATTTAAACAGTATTAAGCAAATGGGGAAAATAACACTTGGGCAGAGGATCTGCTGCTTGCTGTGCCATTTGTCCACCAGGGGGAGACCCGACGGGAACCGTGCCCAAACGTCAGCAGTTCAAGACAGATAGAAGCCTTTGCAGAGGCTTTATAGAAAATGACCAATTACTCACAATATTTTTTCCCTGGAATTCTCTCCGGGGTGCAAAATAGTGCAAGTTACACAGAGCAACAGGAATTCCACCTGCGTGGAAGGGGTGCTGATGCTGTACCTTAGCCACTGGCGCGCTTTTGGGCGCTGGTTGCCGGCCGGGTTGTCTCACTGTCCCAGTGGCCAGGCTGGCTGTGGCGTGATGGCAGGCAGCTCTTGACGCTTCCCAGGGTTGGCAGGCTGTCTCAGGGTTTCAGGCTCTTGGCAATAACCAAGAGTCTGTTTCTCTTCGCACTTTGCTGCGAGGTCTGGGTTTGAGAAATGAGTGCTTAAGCTGGAAGCAACTTTACACTGCAAAGGGGACAGTTGCTGGGGTCTTGGCTCGCCCAGGATTTGTCCCCCTGCCCGACAAGACACATTTGTCTGCTCCTGGGCTTTTACAACACAGAGAGTCTGACTATGGTTTCAGTGCACCTTACGCAAAGGGGCTTGCAGACGTCTTTCTGGGTAAACTGAGGCACGGCAAAGATTCTGAGTTGTAAGGCTTGTGGCTTCTTTTCTTGGATCTTAAGTAAGGCAAGGCACCTTGTTTACAATTTGGCTTTGCTTTTCTCATTTGCCTGAGAATCAATTTGGCCAATTGGCAACCAATAGAAAGGGATTTCAGCAGGCCATGACCATGTAAGGTAAAGACATAAACCTAGTCTAGGCGAGGCATGGGCAGTGCATGTGCTTGTTGACCACAAAAGGAGGACATATGCCCTGTTTGCCAGACTCCCTGATGCCTAGGTTCTTTGTCCTTTCCCTGCATTCCCTGGACCCCTGCGGGAGAGGGAGAGGGAGAGGGGAGAGGGAGAGGAGAGGGAGAGGGAGAGGGAGAGGGAGAGGGAGAGGAGAGGGAGAGGGGGATCATGCCTGGACATGCCAGGATTCATTCTGGGTTTGTGTTGGGCCCATTTGGCTCTACCATCACAACCAGTACTCCCACATCCTTCTTGACAGGGCTGCTCTCAATCCTATCATCCCTCAGCTTGTCTTAATACCAAGGCTTGCACCGACCCAGGTGCAGGACCTTGCACTTGGCTTTGTTGAATCTCATGAGGTTCACATGGGCACACTCCTCAAGCTTGTCCAGGATGGCATCCTGTCCCTCAAGTGTGCCAACCATACCGCTTAGCTTGGTGTCATCTGAAAGCTTGCTGAGAGGGTACTTGATCCTACTGCCTTTGTCACTGATGAAGATATTAAATATGGCCATCATTAAAATTAATAAATAGGTTGTATTTTTTCCCCCTTTACTGCTGAAACCCAGCCTGACAAACTCCAATACATAGGAAATGTACTGCAGCCAAACTGCAAACTCTGGGACATAAAATCTGGTGCTGGAAACTGAGAACCTATAAAGCCCAATGTTGCTGTGTAAGCACTGAGTTGCTAATGATGCTTTTGTCTTCCTAATCTAGAGAAATAATTTGTTTTCCCACAAAACAAGGAAGATACAGATCTTTTTGCACATTGTGAGGGGTTTTCCCCCTCCTTTATTCTGCTGGTTTGTTAATGAAAATAAAGAACTCAGTAACCTGGCCCTAGAATTTATTATTTATATTGCAAGTCATCAGGTCTTGGTTTAGTCTTTGTTTTAGTTTTTTTTGACAGCTGCGAGCCATTCTGGCATGCCTTAGGTTTATGACATCCTGCTGTGTAAGGATATATCAACTGTGGTTCCTAGATGCCTTTTATCAATGGCTGAGGTTTTTTATGCTATGGCTAAATTATATCACACAAGCTATTAAGACAGGTTATGCATTTGTTGGTTTAAAACATCTCTAATTGCTACACTGTGCTAAAATATTGTCGCGTGTATGCTTCAGGCATGATTTCTTTGCTAACAACCTATTATGTATTCATAGGAGCAACAATACCAATTCATACCATGGGAATATTATTTAATTTGGCAAATAGAATATTTTTACTATTCATATGTTGTTTAGAGTAAACATACCCCTGAAAGCAAACACAAGACAAATGCGCTACGTGCTCACGTTTTGGTAACTCTTTTGTTTTACTTCCACCAAGGCCTGGATTCGTCATGTACAAAGGGAAAATCTCTAGGAGCTTTAAAGTAAAATAAAATTGGTTTTGATTTAGTTCAAGTCAACCATCTCATTTAAATTAGCCCAGAGGTCTTGTAGAAATGCTAGTAATCTAAACATAATAATGCACATTGCCCAATTGCTTCTGTATATGATATAGGTTCAGTGCTGTAGTGCTTTGACAGCCCATTACTGAATGTAATGAAAGCTATTTTTAAACAGAAGAAATTCAAGTTGACAGCTTGGCAATGAAATTCAGCTAGTGGCATAATTTTTTGTCATCTTCGGTATAGAGAATGGATTTCAGTTCAGTTTAAAAAATATGTATCATGGACGTCGTGAAGCAAGAAATTTTTTTTACTTCGGTTTGCTAAATACTTTTTGAAGTGCTTGAACTAAAAGCTGCATTTTCTCCCGTCCTGAAACCTGTGCTCCTGTCACGGTAGCTCTCTGTGAGGACTCAGTGATTAATACAAATAGGTTGAAATCTTCATGAAGAGACTCTACCGGAATGGAATTTATAAGCCCAAACACTTTTAGCTTTTAGTTTAGTAAGTGAAAGCTACTGTAGCTCTGTAAGCATTTCAAGGGGGATTTAAGTATGAGTCAATAGGAAACTATGAGAAGGGACAGAGAAAGTAGCTGCCAAATGTCTCGGTCCGGAGAGGGAAAGAGACTCAGTTCTTTTGAATATTCCTGTGCTGTGAAATGAGAGGCACAAACGAGGCCAAAATATCAACAGCTAGGCTATTGATTACATAAATAAAGTGGATGGATCAGAAGGGGAGAGAAAGAGAAAACAGAGAGGGAGAGAGAGAAGAGAGAGGGAGAAGAGGAAAGGAATTATTTTACCACACCCCTCACCCCCCCCCCCCCCCAAGACGGTTTGAGTCTGTGGAGGAAAGGTGCTGCAGGAGATGTTGGGTCTGTAGAGGAAGGGTGACAAGGGTTCGGCTGTAGAAGAGATGTGGTCCTCTGGGCAGCCTCTTCAGCTCCATGAGTTGCAGCAGGCGGAACTTAGGGCACGGAGAGAGGGTTCCAGGCTCCATGATGATGTCTCTGTCATTTTCCCTCTCCTGGTATTCTCTCAGTTTTCCTTCTCAGCAGGATTGTCCTTCTCCTGTGTTCTTCTTCATCTGTGTTTTTTTGGTTCTGTGTTTTTCTTCTTCTGTGTTTTTGGTTCCGTGATTTTCTTCTCCTGAGCCAGTAGTTGCTCAAGTCTTTTATACAGTTTTTTAGTCCTTAGCTATGTGTCCAAGTATTGTCCCTCAGGAAATCAGGGGCCAGGTGGTGAATCCATTGTCTCACCATCCTCCCTTTCCGGAGTACCTGATGGGTCTTGTCTTATGCATATTCCCGAGGGTGGCCTCGGTCCACTGTTGTGAGGCCAGCTGTGGGCCAGTGAGCAATGTTATCTTTGCACCTTCCCAGGAGTCGTTACCCAGTGGCTCTGCCCAATGCACATCAGCTATTGTCTGGGCAAGCACCAAAGGTGATTTTATCTTTGTTGAGTCACACCGGGAGAGACACGCTTTAGTCTCTCACACCAAACTGCAGGTATTTTGTGGTAGAAATCTAAAACTTCAGGCCAGGCTCCCATCTTCCAGCCCTGACTGATGATCTATCATTTTCCTTACCTCAGCTGGCTACGGCGTGGGGAAGCTAATAAGATTCTGCTTTCTTTCAGTATGGGTGCAGTGTCATTCACTCAGGGCTTTCTGAAACAGCCTGTGGTAATAGCATATATTGGGTTTGTGTGGCAAGGTTTTGGTAGTTGGGGAGGACTACAGGGTGGGCACTTGCCATCCAGATAAGGTCAAACCACCACACTGCACTAAGCCAACACCGATGGATGGACTAGCAAAATTAAAAAGTGATTTTATGGCTGTCCCACCCTCCTGTCCCTGTTTCTTTTGCTTGAGGAAAGGAAAGGTGCTCTTCTGGCCTGCTCTGCCTTCCCTGAATTTCGCTATGGTATTACAGTAAGACAAGTTTAAAGTTTCTGGCTCTTCTCAGTTGAGGTAAACAAAAAGAACAAAAAGAGTCAAGCCATACCTCTTGGGGTCATTGGTGAGCAAGCCTAGGTTAAGGAGGAGGACACTCCTTTTGCAGGGACTAACTTGTGTGCTCCTCCTGTTCTTTTCCTGCTGGATTGTTAGGATCCAGTGGTTCTGTGACGTGATTTTTGGCACACCTAACAGCTCTGACTAGCCCCCTCCTTCTTTCATATAAGGCTCATGAAAGCCTACTGGACTGAGCACCATGTCAACCTTTTCTATGGTTTCATGTTGCCATTCATTTCTTCCAGCTTCTTCCTATATCCATTAGCTATTTTCCAAGGCAGCCTACAAATTTCTCCTTTGAAGCTGTGTTTCCCTTCCATGTGCTGTAAGTACACTGAAGTTTGGTGATGCTTACATGGAGTGAAGCAGTAATACCGAGATACAGAGCTCCCAATAATTTTCTGAGATACCATGCAACTCCTTCATTTAAATTATATTTGGGAGGTGCTGGTAGGGGTTTTTCATGTGCAGTTTTGTCTGTTGATCTCATCATGTTTTCACTGTGTTGTGACAAACCTGCTGAAAGACCACTCTTTTAAAGAGAACCCCTCGAACAGTTTGTTGGCAAAAAGTGCTGAGGAGTGTTTGGTGAGAAGGGGCCTGTGACACAGACAGAAAGCTCATTCTGCAGAGTTACAGTTTATCAGTTCCCACAGGATTTGGGGGAACTGATCTATATAATAAAGTGGTATGTGGGGATGATTCAATAGGCTTGTCATTTGAATGATCCTTCTGTATTTCATTTGTATTTCACATGACTTGCTGGAATGTGTCCAGAGAAGGGCAACAAAGTTGGTGAGGGGTTTGGAACATGAGCCCTATGAGGAGAGGCTGAGGGAGCTGGGGTTGCTTAGCCTGGAGAAGAGGAGGCTCAGGGGTGACCTTCTTGCTCTCTACAACTACCTGAAGGGAGGTTGTAGCCAGGTGGGGTTTGGTCTCTTCTCCCAGGCAACCAGCACCAGAACAAGAGGACACAGTTTCATGCTGCACCAGGGGAAGTTTAAGCTGGAGGTGAGGAGAAAGTTCTTCCCAGCAAGAGAGATTGGCCATTGGAATGTGCTGCCCAGGGAGGTGGTGGAGTCACCGTCCCTGGAGGTGGTCAAGAGTTGAGTTAGTCCTGAGGTGTTGGGTGATAGGTTGGACTTGATGATCTCTGAGGTCTTTTCCAACCTTATTGCTTCTATGATTCTATGATTCTATGATTGTGTGAAGTGCCCAGTAATCACCAGCTAGTCTGTATTCTTTGGGGTTTTTTTCCTATTTTAATTCTTATTTTAATATAAATTTGTTTTGAAATTGAATCTTCTGAAAACCAAGGAAGGCCAGATTTTAATTTCGCATTCATTTGTGCATGCAGGTTGGCTGACCCAAGGGAATTATCATGCAGGAATGATAACAAGAGAAGAGGAGTGTTATTTTTCCTTTCTGGATGCACTTTCAAGCACTAGGGCTCATATTTTTCTTTTAAGTATTTGGAAATGTGTCTGACCCCATAATTTAATGAAATCCCCATGTTAGTGCTTGGGAAAAAAAAAAAGTGAAGGGCATGTTTGCAGTGCATCTTCCTGCAGGGTAGGTTTCAGCATCATGTGGAGTACTAACAGTGTGCACTAGTTGGCACCCTTGTTGATTACTTCCATTGAAAGAACAAGGATTAAGAACCAAATTGCAACCTCCCTGAAGAAAATCTTTCAAAAGAATAGTTACCTGGAAGATTCTGTTGACTTTGACTTTCTGCATTTGTCTGAGGTTTTTAGGGGAACAAAACATAATACTCTCTTTCCTTTTCCATTCAAAGACATGAATATTCAGTGTTTAGTCAGGGTCATATAGAACAGGCTACCTAGGAATGAAATTTCTTTATCTCAGAGAGATTCCTAAGTGCAGAAGTGTGCCAATATATGGCTGAATAGGTGATTCACTGAACCTCATCCATAAAATGATTCTTTGTTTCATTAGAGCTTAAATGACAATGTGGGGAATATAGTTCTACATTCTTCTGTTAATCATGCTAACCCCTTTTACTGGATATCTGTAGATGTTTTAGTCTTGAGAGTTATAGCTTATTTAGGGTTTAGAGACCACCTAGTAAAATACCTCACACACTGTGATTCCTAGTGTAGTAGAATTCTTAATTGTGCCCCTCAAGTAAACTACATAAACTGTTTCATAAAGGTTTTTTGACTATAACAAGTATATCTTTCTTCCAAAGCCAAACAAGACTGACCAAAATGGAGGAATGGATGATGTGGTCAACAACTAGAGCAAAACAAGAGGGTGTTTTCGTGGTGCTGAACAGCAAGGCCTCATGGTCAATGACTGAAAGAATTCTGACCACAATTTAGTTCTGCCTTCTCATCTGAGACAACACATACTAACAACAGGTGCCTGTAGGAGGTTGTGACAGGCACTGCCTTGGTTGAGTGACCTAGCTTTTCTCCTTCACCCTTCTATGTTAAGCACTAACACATCCATGGAGTTCATCTCAGGGTGTGAATGGCTGACTAGTAATTTAAGTGGTGGTGCCTGAAAGGAAGATTATAAAGCAAAGGACAAGTGAATAAAGAATCAGAAATAAAAGCTCCTAAATTGGTTAGGCTGTTGTTACAGTATCTCCTGAGCTAGCAAACGTACAGAAGAATTTTTGGAACTTGGTTCCTCTTTTGGGGGAACTTTCTAATTAGAGCCTGTGCTGTTACTCTTGAAAAACTGATGCTTTGGTTACCTCTGCTCTTGTGAAACCACTTCCCAATTGCTCTTTCCAGCATCCACTGTAATCGTAGCACGAATCCCTATTATGATGGGCACACAACTCATTTTCTGTCTTTTGCTGAAGAGCAAATACCAGCCCTGCTTGATAGCTCAACAAACAGTTGTGCTGGAAGACAGCTGTCAGTCTGCCTTAACACTACTTCCACAACCTACCGCAAAGTAACTTTGCTGCTTCAGTTGGATTTTCTGGTTTGCAGGCAAGTGTTGTTGTTCCTCTACAAAAGTAAGTGTCTGCATTCTGCCAAGAAAATGATTTTGAAAGCCCCTGTCGTTGTAGTTATTCAGAACTGTGTCATATTCCGAAGCAGAAGAGAAGACCTTATATTCAAAATGTTTTATATGTACAGTTACAGTGGAGTTTTGCCCTAAGGAGCCCTTGCAAGCGTTCAGCTGGCTTTGTGTCATTTAGTTCTTTACTGCTTTTCTTTTTGGTATTACATTCCCTTCTTTTCCATAAGTAACACCACTCATGAAACATTTCTGGAAAGCAGTTTGTATGTCTGAAATACCATGAACTGCTGAGGAGCAGTTATTTTAATTACCCTGACTGCATATACAATACAATAAATACAATACAATACACCAGGTTGGAAGAGACCTTCAAGATCATCACGTCCAACCCATCAACCAATCCAACCCACCTAAAATACAATACAGTACCATACAGTACAATACAGTACAAAAGAGTACAATACAGTACAATACAGTACAATACAACCCACCTAAACAACTAAAAAAAACCTAAACCCTGGCACCAAGCACCCCATCAAGCCTCTTCTTGAATACCTCCAATGAAGGTGACTCCACCACTTCCACAGGCAGCTGATTCCAGTGGGCAATCACTCTCTCAGTATAGAACTTCTTCCTAACTTCAAGTCTAAACCTGCCCTGGCGCAGCCTGAGACTGTGTCCTCTTGTTCTGGTACTGGCTGCCTGGGAGAAGAGACCAACCTCCGCCTGGCTACAACCTCCCTTCAGGTAGTTGTAGAGAGCAATAAGGTCACCCCCTCAGTCTCCTCTTCTCCAGGCTAAGCAACCCCAGCTCCCTCAGCCTCTCCTCATAGGGCTTGTCTTCCAAACCCCTCACCAACTTTGTTGCCCTTCTCTGGACACGCTCCAGTAAGACAACATCTTTCTTAAACTGAGGGGCCCAGAACTGGACACAGTACTCAAGGTGCGGCCTAACCAGTGCAGTGTACAGGGGCAGAATGACCTCCCTGCTCCTGCTGGCCACACTGTTTCTGATGCAGGCTAGGATGCCATTGGCCTTCTTGGCTGCCTGGGCACACTGCAGGCTCATGTTCAACTTACAATCAACCAGCACCCCCAGGTCCCTCTCTGCCTGGCCGCTCTCCAACCACTCTGACCCCAGCCTGTAGCACTGCATGGGGTTGCTGTGGCCAATGTGCAGAACCCGGCACTTGGATGTGTTCAATCTCATGCCGTTGGACTCTGCCCATCTGTCCAGCCTGTCGAGGTCCCTCTGCAAAGCCTCTCTGCCCTCCAGCAGATCAACTACTGCCCCCAGCTTGGTGTCGTCCGCAAATTTACTGATGATGGATATATATGAATATATGAAATTTACCCAAAAGAGAGGAGTGAGGGAACCCTTATAAAAAGCTTTGCAAACCACTGGCAGTTTTGGGCTTCTTCATGCTTTCATCTCAGGACAGGTTAGAATGATTCCTTAAACGTCCTTAAACTGGTACAAAGACTCTAGCTTAGAGCTGCTTATAACACATCAAGTTTCAAACTCAAGGCACCAAATACAAGCCTTGTATTTCTGCTCTGACTGCCTGAGAGCAGAATGGGTGCTAACAAGTCTCCTGCTTACATACATGTCCTGGAGGCTTACTGGAATAGAAAGGGAGCTGCCTCATTTGGTTGGAGTCCAGCCAGCCTCATAGGTTTCCCTGTGCTGCAGGATCACCGCAAGAAGGAAGATCACATCTTCTCCTCAACACAGATGTCCCATAATGTACATCCATTTGTAAAGCTTACTGCCATTTCCTTACACTCGCCTTTTCTTCTGTGCCACTGATGCAGTTAGCAGTGCGTGTGCTTTTCTTTTTGTAAGAAGTAACAGCCTGCTAAGTAGATTTCAGCTGGGGTTTTGGATAACCACATTCTGCCATTCATCAGTATCAGCTAGGAGGGTAGAAGGGCTGGGACATTATTCTGAGGATTGTTCTATGATAATTTTTGGCATCACAGCATATCAGGGAGTGCAAGAGGGAGCTGGACTGGTGGAATCAGACTCTACCTCCCCTCAAACAGTCCCAACAGCCATGCAGAAGTCAGGAGACTGAGGGGTCCCTGCCCTCTTGCCAGCTTCCCAAACAGGATGACTCAGAAGCTGGAGATCAGTGGAGACAAATTCCTCCCAAGTGTGGCAGGTGTGGCACCCCAATAGCTACTGACCACCCCCCAACTGCCCCTGAAGAATAGATTTGCTGTTCTTGGTGAACCTGTTTTTACCAAAAGCAATGTTGGAACCAACCAACAGCAGCTATGACAGCTTGTCTGGTTTATGTCATTCAGAGAGGCTAGGAGGGAGCAAGGCTACTATCAAAACATCTGCAGTTAAGAAGAAAAGACAGCTGCTTGTCACTGGGGACTCGCTTCTGAAGGGTATTGAGGGTCATCCTATATGCAGACCTAATCCACTCCTTAAGGAAGTATGTTGCCTCCCTGGGGCCAGGGTTAAGGATGTAGTGAGAAGACTTTCTACCCTGGTCCATCCAACCCATTGATGGTTTTCCAAGTAGGCAATGATGAAATCTCAACAAGAAGTTTGAGAGTAATGAGGAAAGACTTCAGAGCCCTGGGATGAACGGTGAAGGGGTCAGGAGCACAAGTAGTATTTGCTTCTGTCCCACCATTAGCTATGCCTGATGAGGGCATGAACATGAAAAGCCAGAGATTAATGCCTGGCTACGGAATTGGTGCCAAGGGCGACTCTACAAGACCCCAGGCCTGCTGACTATAGATAGGAGTTGCTTGTCTCAAAGAGGAAACTATCAGGGCCAGCTGATAGGTCTTTAAACTAATTTCAAAGGGGGAAGAGGGGAAAAGCTAGGCTTACTGAAGACAAGCCTGGGACATTTGTGAGGCAGGGTATCAGCTCCACTGCTATCCCAGAGGCTGTAGGGGATGCATGGTCCTGTCCCCTCTGTTCCTTTTCCCACGTTACCCTGGCTTTCTGCAGGAAGGAGGGGGGGTACTGGGACCATGTCTAGACACCTCAGGGTCTGTCTGGGTTTGTGCTGGGGCCATTTGGCCCTACCATGTGACCGGGACTTGCTAGGGATATGCTTGGGGCTTCTGTTAGCTGCTTTGTCTGTTAAGGGCTTCCAGGACTGCTTCTGTAAGTGGGACTCTGGGACTCTGAGACTCTGCAATGCAAGGGATTCTACAACTCAGCAATAAAGGACTTCTGGGAGGACTTCTGAGCTTCTCATTCAAGGTCAGACTTGATGTGGCCTCCTAGAAGTTCTCTGCATTTCTGGAATCTCGTTGCTGTATGGCAATGGGGTTCATGCCTTTATTTGTCACCCAGTGGCCCCTGAATCAGGAGGAAAACAACAGGGGCAAATCTTTCGGTGGTGCACAGTAATAAGTCAAGGAACAATGGATACAAACTCGATCATAGAAGGTTTCACCTCAGCATGAGGAGAAACTTCTTCACAGTGAGGGTGACAGTACTGGAACAGGCTGCCCAGAGAGGTTGTGTAGTGTCCTTCTCTGGAGACTTTCAAAACCTGTCACGATGCATTCCTGTGCAGACTACCCTAGTTGATCCTGCTTTTGGCAGGGGGGTTGGACTCAATGATCTCTGGAGGCCCCTTCCAGCCTCAAACATTCTGTGATTCTGTTAAGATGACTATACAATGTGTGCCTTTTAACTTTCACAATTTTTCCTGTTGTGATGTGATTTCAGTGTGCCCTTAAAACAGTATTTGTAACCTTAATGTATTGTGTTCAGCTAAAGCAAGATACTGAAATCAGCATGTTTTGAATGTTATGATGCTGAAGTTTCCCTGAACGGCTTCTGAAGAGAATCAAACCAGCATTTTAAAAAGATCACACTGTAAAATAGAATAGAATAATACCAATAGAATAGAATAGAAAACAGCACCCAAACCAGTAATAACCTGCTGTCCACTCCTCACATCCCCCAGCCCCCAACATTTAATCAGCAGTCTTTTTAGCTGATAGAATCCTAAGTGATTTTTCTTTCCTACTTAAGGCCATTCTAGATATGCTTGCTAAGTGGGCCTAACAGTACTAGCATACAACTCATGATGGAAAAGTGCTTGAAGTTCAGGGGGCATTTGTCTCCCTTCTCACAAATTCATTTAAGTACCAGTCTTGCCATAGCTTTAACTGGGGCAGACAACCATACAAATGACTTGAGATAAAATGAAAATAATGGACTGAGCTAGGTGCCGGGGTGGTAGTTACACTGCATGCACATCAATAAGCATTGAGTGTTATTCTATGCTAATGTAAGCCTGATGGATCAGCTTTCGCTTTTAGCCTAGAGGACCATTAAGCACTAGAAGCTGGGTCAAACTGATATAGTAAGGCAGACCTACCCTAACGGCTGGCAACGGTAGTTAACAGGCATTAATTTGCTGTGTGTGAGACTAATACTGTTAAAAATCTTCATGGTCACCACAAAGATCAGAGCAAGAATAATACTTCTTTGTTTAATTTGCTTTTGTAAACGACTCATTTTAGAAAAATAACCCCCAACCCTGAAGGTGCAAAACGTGAATGGAGCAGGGAGCAGTCCTTTTGGACACAGTTCATGCACTATTGCACCTTACACAGAATGAAAACATTTCCTATGATTTTCAAAACATGTTTATATGTAGATCTGATTCCAAAGAGAGTTTTCCCCTCATCATCTCAAGAAGACCATAATAAAGAGTTGTGTTTGTTCAGTTACTGTTTAAGTAGGTGGCCAGACTTAGCTAATATACATCTACATTTAGAAGAAGTTATTTATTTCCCATCTGTTCTTTAAAATATTTTTATTCACTTCCCCCCCCGCCCCGATTTTATTGCATGTGTAGAACTGCTGTGTAGAGCTTTAGATAACCAAAATTACATTGGCAATGCTGAATAAAAATCAATATAAGGTGTTAAATAAGGTGTGTCATTGTTGTCTTTTAATGGTATGTTGAGAAACTAGGCTGTAGTTACTTTAGGCTTTAATCTTTTTGTTCTGGTGGTGTGGCCTTATGCACTCTGAGCCTTAGCTTTGTTGAGGTGTATTCACAGTTTGTGCTGTCAGGGCCACAGTTTGTGGTTCCATATTGTGTTTCATCTGTCTGCTATTGGGTTTGGGGTTGTTTTCCTTCTTGCTAGTACAGCAGAACTTGGTGGGGGCGGATGAAGTGCTCCATTCGAGCAACACCTTCTCTAAATTTAGGAGACTTCTCTTGCTTGTCAGCACTCCTGCATAACAAAACCATTGTCATACTGAGTAACAAGACATGGGTCCAGATTACCTGGCCTTCAAATCATCTTGGTGTTATCTGAGTGATACAGAAACAATAGCTGTTTACTATGCTGGATCTTGGAATAAAAAATTCTCTCTGTCCTTCTGGTTTGGGGCACTTTAAAGGGGGCAGATATTGTTCATTGCTGATGTCTTTTCATAGCAGGGGTAGTACTTCTCTATTATGTGTAAAAAGGGGAGAGTAACTCCTCACAAAATGGGATTGAAAGTCCAGAAATGAAGTGTATTTTTGACAAAATTCTAAGGAATAAAACCTCAAATCAAAACAAACACACGCCCCAACCCCAAAGCTTGTCATTTCCTTTCATTTCTAAGGTCCTAAGAAAGGAGAAAGAATAATATATACTGAAGAGCTGAACAGCCTGTCTGTGACAGTGCAGGATCTGCAGATGACTGTTGTAGAGGATCTAATCTACTACCAGTGGAAACATTTTAACAAGTTGTAGCTCAAGGATGGAAATGAATGGAATATGCACAAGGGATTGTTTTGTATCACACCTGTAAGGGTTTTTTTGCATTTTCTGAAGCTTGGCTGTACCAAGCAACAGCTTCAGAAAATGTTTCATGCCCATTTCCCCAAAGGTAAGATCAGACTTCAGTATTTCCTGTCCAAACTGTCATCAGAAAAGAGCATCCACCTTGAGTAGACTTCTGTAAGAGTTTAGTGAAAAGAGAAAATACAATAAAATACAATACACCAGGTTGGAAGAGACCTTCAAGATCACCTCGTCCAACCCATCAACCAATCCAACTCACCTAAACAACTAAACCATGGCACCAAGCACCCCATCAAGTCTCCTCCTGAACACCTCCAATGATGATGACTCCACCACTTCCCTGGGCAGTCCATTCCAATGGGCAATCACTCTCTCTGTATAGAACTTCTTCCTAACATCCAGCCTAAACCTCCCCTGGTGCAGCCTGAGACTGTGTCCTCTTGTTCTGGTGCTGGCTGCCTGGGAGTAGAGACCAACCCCCACCTGCCTACAACCTCTTTCAGGTAGCTGGTCTGCTAGGTCTCATTCACATTTTCTTTCTAAGAAATAAACTTAAAAAGAACTAAAATCAGATTTTTGTGAAATGGTCCTACGAAACATCTGCTAGGAGGAGAGATGCAGTCTTCCTCAGAGGGAGATAATACCAGGTGATCTGAAACCACTAATAATATCAGTTCTTATAAACTTTAGCAGGAGGCAGCTTGCCTAGGGAAAGGGCTGGGATGCTGCAGGTGACAAAGCTTATTAAGATTATATGTGTTGATGGGGAATTCCAGGCATATACCTAACTTGTCATTCCAATATAAATTGGTGACTGAGTGAATTGACTCTGGGTCAGATCTCTCATTCATTATCATGACCTGTTGTCTTGTTGATTGGCTGGGAACAGACTCAAAGGCGACTAAGACTTCTAGGAGTGACATAGAACTTTGGAAATTGCATCCTGAACTGCCCACAGCAAGTAAGAGAAAGTGAAATGCTTTGGATACTGCTGTGGAAAGAAGAGGTTAGAGAATAGGAGGGGCTTTCACTAAGATGTTGGGGTTTTTTTGGTGTTTGCCTTCAGTACAAACAGACTTTTTAATGGTGTAAGGAAATGCAGATTAAATTGTGCAAGGAAATGCAGATTAATTCTCACCATTTACTCTGAGGTCTGTGACTTCCTAACAATTTGGCTGTAATGAAAATGAGAGTGGTTTGGAGAGGAATGAAATTTTTCATCTGGGACCTGTGCATACATGTAGGAAACCCAGGTTAAAAGGCAGGCTGTTCCCATTCTTTGTTTGCTTGACTTAACAGGGGGAAGAAATAATGAAAGTGGCTACTACGAATTGTGATGGGGAAACAAATATGAACTGAACTTGTGAATTGCTGCATACATAACCTCAAAACTTTGACAAGAATTTTGAATATCTTGGTATAAATTTGGGCAAATAGGTGCTGTTTCTCTTTGAGAAAGTGTTTCTGAAGAGGAGGACAGGATATCTTAAATGTGGAAAATGGAGTGTAATTTGAAACAGAAATGAAAAAATAGTGCAACTTTCCAATGAATCACATTTGAATGAAAACATCTTAGTTCATAGTAGCATAGTATCAGTCAGGGTTGGAAGGGACCACAAGGATCATCCAGTTCCAACCCCCCTGCCATGGGCAGGGACACCCCATACTAGATCAGCCTGGCCAGAGCCTCATCCAGCCTGGGCTTAAACACCTCCAGGGATGGGGCCTCAACCACCTCCCTGGACAACCCATTCCAGGGCTTCACCACTCTCATGGTGAAGAACTTCCTCCTCATGTCCAGCCTGAGTCTCCCCACCTCCAGCTTCATTCCATTCCCCCTAGTCCTATCACTACCTGATAGCCTGAGAAGTCCCTCCCCAGCCTTCTTGTAGCCCCTTCAGATACTGGAAGGCCACAATGAGGTCACCTGGGGAGCCTTCTCTTCTCCAGACTGAACAGCCCCAACTCCCTCAGTCTGTCCTCATAGGAGAGGTGCTCCAGCCCTCCGCTCATCCTTGTGGCCCTTCTCTGGACACCTTCCAGCACCTCCAAATCCCTCTTGGAATAGGGGCTCCAGAACTGGAGGCAGTACTCCAGGTGGGGTCTCAGCAGAGCTGAGTAGAGGGGGAGAATCACCTCCCTTGACCTGCTGGCCACACTTCTCCTGATGCAGCCCAGGCTCTGATTGGCTTTCCGGGCTGCAAGTGCACACTGAGAGCTCCTGTTGAGCTTCTCCTCCCCCAGCACCCCCAAGTCTCTCTCCTCAGGGCTGCTCCCCAGCCAGTCACTGCCCAGCCTGGATTTATGTCTTCATGAGACATTTCCTGTGTTCTTTACAAAATAGCACAGTAGGTCTGCAGTGACTATGTAGATGTTGTAATACTCTATCTTCAAAGAAAAACAGTCTAAAAGCTGTTTGTACCAAATATACAAGATTCTAGAATTCAACTGATATAGAATGGAAGTACAGGGTTTTAATAATTCTCTGGAGCTCAAGAACTTTGAAAATGGAAATGATGTACATCATGGTCCATGTGGTTCTCATTCAGCTTTTTCTGTCCTAGTCAGCTGAAGTGACCTGCAGCCTGTGAGTATGAAGTTAACAATGGGCATTTGCAATCCATTTATTCTTTTAATAATTCTGTGCAGTACATTAATAGATGTAGTTTACTTTCAGTGTGCTTTGGGTAATGTCCTCATGTTAAGTAAATTGAGAGATTGTAGGAAGTAATTGCCTATTGTATTTTTTATTGTTTTGTCCCTTTGAAGATACAGGGCTTCATAATCACATCAAACTATTAGTGGTGACCTATTCTTTTAAAGTAAGTCAAGTAATCATATCCACACTATCTAATTACATGATTTCAGTAGCAAAATAAGAGACTGCAGTGGCAATGGGAGATACAGCAGGAAGGGAAGTATTATAATTTCCTTTTTCTTGAAGACTGGATTCAAATCAAATTCAGCCAGGAAAAAAAACGAAGAATGATTTAATGTGTGGGTTTGACAGGATTTTAGGGCATATGCAGGATTATAACATGACTTGCAGAATTGTTAGGTTTGATTCAAAGAGGACTGGGTTTGGTCTACCTGGACTATAGAAGCGAGACAGGCAAGATTTTGAAAGTGAGATAGCTTATTCAGGATATGCTGAAGAAAATTAGTAGTTCATACCTATGAAATATGATAATTTAGGGCATGGAAATAATACTACAGATTATAACATCCATGACATACCCTATCACTGAGTGCTTAAACACCTGGCCCCTCATGCTTTGAGCTATGTATGATTAGTGATATGCAAGCTACTTTAAATACAGGGTGTTATCTACCGAGTCAAGCACTTTTTCCTGGCCATGAGCTGCTAGAATGAAGCAGAGAGCTGCTGCTGTTGCCGCTTCCCTACCTGCACTTTTCATTTGGGTAGTAATCTCTTCAGTGTGCACTTTATCTCACCCCCCCTTTTTTTTTTTTTTAATTTCTTGCTTGCATAGCAGCAATGAATACATGAATATAATTACTTACCTACTTACTGTACTAGCATAAGTTGCAGGCAGATGGTGAACAGCAAGCTGGGGATGATTATATGGTAAACCCACTGATCTCTATAAAAAACATCCCGGGGAAAACATATAGGGCAGTTATGAAGAAGAGCTAGATGATCAAAACAACTAGGGAATGGAAGAAGGCTGAATGTGATTGGGTGACTTAATACAGGGTTATCAGAAGTAGGAACACTTCCTATATAGTTAAGTATAACCACCTGTTTTGATTCTACAAAGGCATTTCAAATCAGTAGGAATACTATTTTTAAGGCTTGTGAGATTGTTCTTACAAACACTTGGTTTTGATTGAACAGTATCTGGAATGGGCTTTTGGTCTCTAAAATTAGAGAGACATCAAGATGACAGGTCCAAACCGTGAGTTACTACAGTAATGAAATATTTTAAAGCAATATCCATTCCTAAAACAGAGGTGAACAGGAACTTTTGTAAAATGATGGGTATTACTGGCAGAAAAGCATTGATCTCTTTGCTGGATTGCTCTGCCTAAATAGGTAGCCTCTTGGGGAACAGATTTCCTTTCCTTTGAAAATTAAATGTAAAACTGAGTTTTCAATATGTCTGCTTTCCAGCCTGAAGGGAAATATTCAAATAATGATCATTAGAGCACACCAAAACACCCATAGGAGAGAGGCAAGACACATTAAGCTCTGGTGCCCCAGACTTTCTTTAAAAATAAACCTTATCCCAAGCAGGTGATGTTTGGCTGTTTGGAGTTTGTTTGTTTGTTTGTTTATTTTATGTGCATGTGTGCTTATTTCCATGCAAGCTGTAATGGCCAGGGAGTGGTTTCATGATGTTAGCCCAGTGGAGGAGAGTGGTATCTCCCCTTTTCAGTGGCAGCAAGTTGTGACCGGTTGAGGCTATGTCTTTAAGAAAGAGACAGTTGCTGAACATCAGCTTCATGCAGTACTTGGTCTAACTGCCCACTGCTTCCCTGCCCCCTTTGCTAGATTTGTGTGGCTGTCCTCTCTCTCGTGTTGGGTAGACCAGCTATGTCTGATGAGTTAGTCACTAAATCTAAAGGACAAATTGGTTTTGTTTGTGTGTGGATTAGCCTTTTGTTGGTCTTACTGTACCAGTATCACCAAAATCCAGTGCAGAAGTGGCAGTAGGAATGTGCTGTCATGACCAGGAATGAGGTGGGTGAGGAGAGGAAAGAGGCATAAAACTGCATCTCAAAATAGTTTAGATCCCTGAAAGTAGAAGTTATACTTAAGACAGCAGACCCAGGTTCATATTTTCTCTGATTCAGATAGAGAAAAAGCTCAAAGCTGGTGAGATTTTACAATATAGTTCATAGTTAGACCAATATAAGGTCTAACTATGCCCAAAGACAGCTTCTGCACTGCTTGGTACAAACTCTGACTTGCATTTCCACCACTTCCCTAGTCACCAGCATGGTCACCGTATGATGTCAAACGACACTGGGGCTGGATGGGGTGGGGACTATTGATTTGTTAATAATGGTTAGTCTTAGACATTAGGAAAAACTTCTATACCAAAAGGGTCACCAAAGACTGGAACAGGCTGCCCAGGGAAGGGTTTGAATTGCCATTCCTGGATGTATTTAAAAGCCATCTAGATACGGTGCTCAAGTATATGCTGCATGAGTGGCCCTAGTAGAGCTAGATAATAGTTGGACTTGATGATCTTAAAGGTCTCTCTTAAGGTTCTCTCTAGCAACCAGCACCAGAACAAGAGGACACAGTCTCAAGCTGCGCCAGGGGAAGTTTAAGCTCGAGGTGAGGAGAAATTTCTTCACCAAGCGAGTCGTTCGCCGTTGGAATGTGCTGCCCAGGGAGGTGGTGGAGTCACCATCCCTGGAGGTGTTCAAGAGGGGATTGGACGTGGCACTTGGTGCCATGGTTTAGTCATGAGGTCTGTGGTGACAGGTTGGACTCGATGGTCTTTGAGGTCTCTTCCAACCTTGGTGATACTGTGATACTGTGATACTGCCTTTTCCAGCCACAGTGTGTGAAATTTTTTGTAGGTCTAGCATTGTAAACCTGGGAGGTTTAGACTCTTCTCTAGGAGACTCAGTCATGGCATGTGTTTGGCTTTTGTTTTCTTTCAGAGGAGTGTGGGGGGAAAGTATCAGCCTCTGAAGTGAATTGAACTGTGCTTTATGACACTGCAGTAGTCTTTTTTTAATAATTAAAAAACCAAATTGACAAGCAAGGTGAAGGATAGCTTTCTGCCACTACTGGAAGAAAGGCTGAGCATTTCTAATACTGCTCCTTGATTTTCAAGCAGTGCTGTGTGGCCAAGTGTACAACTGGTGCGATTGTTTATGCCAGTCAAAGAAATACTGGTGTCTCAGGGATATTATGCAGATATTTTATCGTGTTTCTTTCCTGGTTTTGTTATTTCTTTTGGGTGCTGAGTGATCTGAATAATTTTTCTATATCAAACCTCAATGAATACAACTATTCTTTGCAAAACTCTGACTTGAATAATGGCCCTGTTTTAAGACCTTGCTCTTGTATTATGTTCTTTTTCATTTGCTCTAATCAACCCGATAGCAGAGTAGTATATGGTAGTCAATAGCTGCTTAGCTTTAATCTTCCCATTATCATTATTCCTCTTGTAGATCTGTGCCCAGTATTTGCTAATGTGTGCTACTTGATAGAGAGAATGTTTGTTATTAGAGTCTCTTTGCTGTAATGTTACTTTACCTATGCTTCTGAATACATTAAATCTACTTTAAATTTGCCCTTTTGCTCTGGCGTCCTTTACTGCCCATGCCAAGTCTCTCAGACAGGAAAGAATATGCCTTTATGTATTCAGATTAGAATTATGATCCCTAGGATTAAATGTAGAGGGGGTAGAGGCTGGAGAGAGAAAGGTGACCGTGTTGTAAAATTAGGTATTTTCTAGTCTTTCTACTTAAAGAATAGGAAAACTTCTGTTTTCTTCCTTAGTCAACAAAACTGCACTGATTGTCTACACAATTATTTGCTTTTTGATTAAGTCACATGTATGGATTTGAAAAATCTAACCAGCCAATGGTAGTACTTTTCCATGTCTGTGCATATATTCGTCTGGCATTACTTGGGACTTTCAAGTTGAATGCATTTTATTGTTTGTCATCTTCCTCTTTGTAAGGTTCTCCTGAAGCAACCCTGGTGGGTTTGATGAAACTATTGCCTAAATGGAGCTGGTCTTATTCTACTTTAAAGTTTGTTGATTTTATTTCGACTTAGGCTGGTTTGGCTGTGGTCCCACTAATACAGCAGATAGCACTGAGTTAGCAACGAGGGAATTTTTTGGTTTTCTGCCAAATCGCATTTATTGAACTGAATTGAGAGCTCAGGAGCTGCAATTTCCTATCCCAAGTCACCTTGCTAGTGCTCAGACTCCAGGCGGAAGCTGAAGTTTGTTTTGGGAAACATGAAAATGCTTTTAAAGTTACGAGTGGGAGGGGAAGCTCGAGCAGAAGTGGGGACACCTGCTGTTAGCCAGCGCGCCTGCAGGCCCCGCCGCCCCGGCCGCGCCGACTCGGCTCCCATAGGGGGCAGCAGCCGCTGCCGTTTGGAGGCTGGCGGCGCTGTCTCAGGTGCCAGAGTGAGGGGATGCCACCGCTCAGTTTTCTGCCGCCAAGTGCTGCTCTCGGGAATGTGCGAAGTGAGAAGAATGCCGCTTGATTTTTTAGTTTGCCTTTGAGGTTTGACTAGTTATAAGTTACATTTATAATGTGGTTTGTAGACGGGTTTTAAGTGAGCCGTTCTTACAGTGCCGCGCCCCGAAGTACAGCTCCCTGAGCAGCCAGAGGAAAAAGACCTGAGGGTAATTTTTTAAAATGAGCAAATGCTTGTGAATTCTGATGCTGGGGTAATAAATTCTATGTTGTCATGTAAGCTTTTTTTCTGATAGTCAGAAGATTTAATGGTGCGAAGTAAACAATATTACTTTAGAGAAGCCTGGCTGAAGCCAGGTTGCTTTTCTAAACCAAATTGATATTTGGAGCCCTCTTTAATAACACAGGTGCTATACTTCAAATTCTCTACATGTCTCAGAACTAAGGTAGCATACTTACTGGAGCATTTTCACTCTTCAGAATGAAGGAAAGAAGCTGGCCATTTGAACTTCACAAACTTAAGAGCATAGTTAATGTATCACAGCTGAGTGGATATCGGCTGCTTATAAATATACTTCCTCGTATATGCTGTCAGGCAAGTAGCTGTGCTGCTTTCATTTTTAACCTGTTATAAGTGACAAATTGAATTTGATCCTTTTTTGTCAGAAGTACAACAGTACAAGAAATGTCATCCCCCAATGCTGAAAAGCTGAGGTTTTTTTCCCTGTATGTTTTTATCATACTAAGTATTTTACCCACTGCAGTGTTGTTGTTTTGTTTGGTTGGCTGGTTTGTTTGAATGCTGTTGAAAATCACTGAGAAACATGTCTTACTTGTTCTAAGGAGAAGGGAGTACAATCACCTCACTTGTTGTATAATTCCAAATAAAGTGGTAAGGAGTGGGCTTTCTAATATGACAGTGAGACAATACATAAAAACTGTTACTCCTGTATCAGTGCAGTTCTTTCCTTTCTGGGTGAATGCATTATTGTACCCTCCTATGTATATAAATGCATCCTCCTTAAATAGAACATTTGCCTCACTAGCATTTTTCTGTCTTAAAGCCTTCTCTGGCTCTCTAGGATGTACTTTCATGTAGATGCCATATAATGTTGGAAACATCTCCATATTAGTACTTTGTCCAATATCACCAGAAGACAGAATTTCAAAGATGGATATTGTTAAATCCCTTTTACAGTAAGAAAGAAAAATAAATCTCCTTTGTTCTACATTTAACATTCTCACTGTGCTTTAATGGATGCTTAAAATGTAACAAAATTAAGAGCTTAAAGTGGAACTGTGGATTTGGGATTTTTTGTTTTGATGTGTCTGATAGTCCTATGCTAAGTCTGTAGAAGAAGAATTTACTTGGGGTTTGTCTTTAGGAAGAAAGTGAAGTTTTTTAACAGGGAAGTACTGCTTATTGCCACGTGCAGTGAGACTCGTCTGCTGTTTCTAAATCACAAGTGAGATAAATGATTTCATAGGGCCTTTGAAGATCAGCTGTTTTCAGTGAACTGTCTAAATGGAATCATTCAGGGGCAGAATTAATACATATAGCTTTGAAATACTCCTTAAAACCTCTGAAAAAAAAGGTTTTAGAGGATTGGACCACACCAAAGGAATGAATCAGTCAAATGTAGTTTGACGTGTTAGTGACAGTAGCTGTTTGGCAGACCTCTATGGGCCTGCTGCATGAATCAGGTGAGCAGGATGAGGACCTTCTCCTGGCTTTTGTCTTCTTACAAACTGTGGCTGTGCATGCATGGCATTCCTCTCTTACTGAGAGACAAAAGAAAACCATATTTTTTTAATGTTTGAAAAGGTGAATAGAACTTTCAAGACACTCAAAACATTAATTAATTGCTGCACAGCTTTTCTTCCATGTTGACAGTGACTATTACTGACAATATTTTAGGGTTATTTTCTTAACTCTCATTGATTATTTTCTTAATTCTTCATCTGCATGTCATCAATTGTTCTTTGCTAAATATTATCCAGTAATTACCCCAGTAAGCAATGTTATGTTAAGAACAAATTGATTCAGAATTTCCCATAAAAATGTGATTTGTTATTCTTTTAATTCTTCAGTGTAATCAGTGACAGGGAACAAAATAGTTCTTGCTGTGTGCTTTGTTCTTTATGTGAATGTCAATCACTTCTCTGCACCTTGGAGAGTTTTTAGCTTTGAGAATGATAGCATATGACTTGAATTATGTTGAGCATTAAGGGTATGTCTGAGAGGTGATGAACACTCAGCTTATGTCAGTGTAAGCAAGCAATTTGGCAAGTGGAAGCAGATCGTTAGATCAAAGCAGTTGGTGCTAAGGCTTATATGTTTGCACTGTAGCCATTTAATACAGGGATTCTACCTCAAACTATTACTAGTTTGCACCATTGAATTAAAATGCTTTCACACTATAGATGTAATTTGAAGTTGTTCAAGGCACCAGTCATTGTTTTGGACCCCTGTGTCACTGTTACAGTCTGTGTGCTGCACACCCAGAGTGGAACTTCCTGCTGAGTCTTCTGTGGAAAGAATCCAGGTCAACAGACCAAATCTCCTTCATAAAGGTGACACAAATGTGCTGAGCAAGCACAGCAAGGGGTGTTCAGTTCAGTTTCACCAGAGCATGTGTTTAGGTGTAGCCTCAACATTCCCAGTGCCTTCAGAATGCTCCAGAGGATGGAAAGACCTGGTGCTTTGGAAAGCGTCGGAAGGAAAGAGTTGTTACCTGTGCTAAGTCGTCATCAAAACTGAGATGTATTTTGGGAATACAGCCCAAGATGTTAATGTTGCTTTTCATCATAACCTGTAACCTTCTGAAAATTTGTAGAGTGCCATTCCTGGGATGTTACACAATGAAGTTTAAGCATTATGGTTACATGTTATAGATTTTTAAGGTATAAATCCAGGGAAGGTTCCAAGCACTTTGCAAGGATGCATAAAGTGCTGTTTGGAATATCACTGTAAGTTAATTTGGCTACTCTCCCCTGTTTCTGTGTGGCTTCATAAGGACCATTCTTCCCCCACCCTTTCTTTTTCATCATCACCACCTTTCATGGGTTTCATGCATGCCTCATTGCCTTTGGCTCTATCTTCATGCACCAAAGTTGCTTTTGTTGCAAAAGAGCTGATGTGAATTATTATCTTGTGTAGAATGCTGGTGGAAATAGAAAGGACAAGGACATCAGGAAAGTGGTATGTGTATAGTTTCTCTGAACCATGCTTCAGTGACTATCTTGTTTCCAACAGCAAGACCATTCTCTAGTATTAGTATGTCCTTCTCCTCGTACAGCTTCTTCTGCGTTGTCACCCAGAGTGGATGTGATGTCTCTTCAATGATCTTTTATTTCAGAACTGCTTATAAGAAATTAGCTTAATGGGAGTAAAATTGGTATGTTTGTTTATTTGAAAGAATATATTTAATGCTAAAATTTCTATTTTTATGCCTCTTTTCCTCCACTTTTATATTAAATTTTAAATATCCATTACTGCCTGTAAGGCAGACTCTTGTCTTAACGTTTGTTGGGACAGCGGCCAGTATAAGAATGTAAGAATCCTTGTGCTGTATTAGATCAAAGGTCTCAAAAGAGCTCCTCTTCCAGAGAGCTTATTGAATCACAGAATCATAAAATGCTTTAGGTTGGAAGAGGCCTGCACAGGTCATCTAGTCCAACCTCCTCACAGTGAGCAGGGGCATCTTTAACTAGACCAGGTTGCTCAGAACCCTGTCCAGCCTGCCCTAGAATGTTTCCAGGGATGGAGCATCTACCACATCTCTGGTGACCTGATCCTGTGTTTCACCATCCTCATTTTGCCTGTTAAACTTTAAACTTTGTCGTCGTGACTGCCCTTTGCTGCATGTTTTTGTAATTTAAAAGGCAGCAAAATATACATGGGGGCTCTAATTAATGTTGATGCAACAATTGAAGATGGTGCTTTAGCTGAAGACATTACCTAAACACTGGAAGATATATACTGAGACATCTCAACTTTTAGTCTGTATTAAATCTCTGAGTGCTGGCAATAGTGGTTACAAAACTGTTCTATTGCCTATTTTAGGAAGTAAATTGGTTTGGAGAAGTGACTGTCTACTTTCCTTCCCCCCAGGCTGAGGTGAAGTGGCTTGCTTATTGAATACTCTTACCCCTCAAAAGCCGTGTACGCAAGAGTGTATTTGTGATCTCTGCCTACACTGAAATAGTGATCTGCATACTGTTAAAGGGTATTTAAAGTAAATTCTCTCTGGGGTTAATAACCCTTCAACTATTCACTCTCTAGTCTAATCTTTTTCAGAACTGCCTTGAAAAACAAAATAGCTTGTTACAATTGTACTCCAAGGAAATTGTTGTGTGCTATACTTGAGGATTGAGCATAACATATGTGGCTTTTTCATCTCCATTTTTTTGTCCTCAGTAGTATTTTAGAAGTGCATCGGTAGCTTCCTTTTGCATTTTAAGCAGAAAGGAAGGGCTCATAGTTTCCCCCCCTCCTTTGTTTTGACATGTCACTTGCTTATGAGACAAGACACGTGATAAAACAGAAATTTCTGCAATATGGACTCATGTTTTGTTTGTTGATAGATATTCAGACTCTCCTCTATATGTAGAATTTCAAATGGACTTTATACAGACACTCAGTCTCCTGAGTACTTTCTAAAATGTCATTCGTTTTGCAGTATTTTTGTAGACAAAGTAATGCTCCTCTTTCTTTTAAAGCTCTGAAACATAGGCAGAGAGAGATTAAAACCCAAAGTTCCTTGTATTCAGTGCTTCTGCAAATGGAGAAATTCCAGGCTTTCAAGTTGCATACCCGAAGACAAGAAATGGATAATAGCTGTTTTGTGTACTTCTACTAGACAGGAGATAAATGTAATCTAACCACTTTATCAAAGCAGGATCAGGCTATGGAGCTCAGACGAGGTTACTCTTAGCTTTATCCTGTCTAGTCTTGAAAACCTCCAAGGATGAAGGCTATACAGCTTCTCAGAGCAGATTGGTCCAGTGCTGGACTGTCCTTGTGGTGAAGAAGCTTTTCCTTTTCTTCCATTTGAAGCTGTTCTTGTTCAGTCCATTGCCTGTTGTCTTCCTGTCATGCACTTCTTGATAGTGACCTTGTAGGTTGATTATTTAAATGATTATTTAAATCTGTTTTTAGAATTTGGTGTGTTTCAAGAAGTGTGGTTAACTACATTTCAATATCTGAAGGGGACTTACAGGAAATCTGGGGAAGGACTGTTTAGGAGGGCTTGTAACAATAGGGAAAGAGGCAATGGTTTTGAACTGGAGCAGCATAGATTTAGGTTGGACATAAGGAGGAAGTTCTTTACAATGAGAGTTGTGAAGATACTGAAACAGTAGTGTCAGGGATGTGACTGAGAGCCATCAGATTTGATGAGGACCAGGGCAGTGTGATCTAGTTGAAGGTGTCCCTGTTCACTGAGGGGGGTTGGACAGGATGACCTTTGAGGGTTCCTTCCAACCCAATGCAAACTGTGAATGTCTGGCTTCTGATGATTGTGTTGTAGGGAAAATTTGTCACTCTGTGTAAAGTTTTGCAGTGAATACTGGGAAAATGTTGAAGATATCTTTCTGCACAGAATCACAAACTCTATCTGGTTGGAAGAGACCTCAGAGATCATCCAGTCCAACCCTCCACCCAGCACTGAAGGGTCAGCACTAAACCATGTCCCCAAGCGCCAGGTCCACACGCCCCTCCAGGGACTGTGACAACACCACTGCCCTGGGCAGACAATCCCAATATTTGATTATCCTTTCAGTGAAGAAATATTTCCTCACCTAGAAATATTCCTCTCCAAGAAATATTTCCAGCCTGAACCTCCCCCGGTGCACCTTGTAGCCTTTTCCAGTTTAAGTTCATATATTTAAACCATTTTCCAAACAGATTTCAGGAGATCTCACACAAGACAAGGAAGCAGGTTTTCTTTTTGGGGGTAAGAGAGAAGGTTGCACTTGGTGGCAAGAACGAAGCAATCTGCTCTCAAAGAGGCATCCCCTTTCACTGTGAGTTCCCTTTAGGTTAGCTGGATTCAATCCTCTGAGCAAATCTAGTGGTCTATTAAGACTATGTGTTGTAGAGCTCTTGCTTTGTCTTGAAGAATGCCACATTTTGAATAGGTAGATGTGTTGGTTTCCAGAATTCCTATTTGGAGGTTGCTGATTATAGGTTGATCATAGGATCTGTACAGTTTAAATTTTCTTAGCCTTTCTCAATAATTTTTCATTCTATTTTGACTACTGTAGTTCCTGTAATATGAATTTTCTTAACCTATTGTGTTGGTAGTTTAATCAGTCTAGTGCCTAAAATGAAGGCTATCTATACACCTGTATTAGAATACAATAGAATTAACCAGGTTGGAAAAGACCTTTGAGATCATCAAGTCCAACCTATCACCCAACACCATCTAATCAACTAAACCATGGCACCAAGTGCCTCTCATCCAGTCTCTTCCTAAACACCTCCAGGGATGGGGGACTCCACCACCTCCCTGGGCAGCACATTCCAATGGCAAACGACTCTCCCAGTGAAGAACTTTCTCCTCACCTGGAGCCTAAACTTCCCCTGGTGCAGCTTGAGACTGTGTCCTCTTGTTCTGGTGCTGGTTGCCTGGGAGAGGAGACCAACTCCCTCCTGGCTACAACCTCCCTTCAGGTAGTTGTAGAGAGCAATGAGGTCTCCCCTGAGTATCCTCTTCTCCAGGCTAAACATCCTCAGCTCCCTCAGCCTCTCCTCACAGGGCTGTGCTCAAGGCCTCTCACCAGCCTCATTGTCCTTCTCTGGACATGTTCAAGTGTCTCAATGTCCTTAAACTGAGGGGCCCAGAACTGGACCCAGTACTCAAGGTGTGGCCTAACCAGTGCAGAGTACAGGGGCCCTCTGCATAGCAGCTACCCTGTGGAAAATCAGATTCCACATGAAGCATTACGTGGAGTAGTCAAATCCCATTGTGACAGCTTTCCAGTGCAATTCTGTGCCAAGGAGACACAAGTCCTAAACAAAGAATTTTAATATTTCCACCCCTTCCTTCAACAGGAACAAAAAAGAAAATACTACCAAAAAAACTGGGTTCACTCAAAAAAGAAGATGTAACAAGGCAAATGACAGGGTTTAGGACTAGCAGCGTTTGATTCATCCGGGGCTGAAGCTTGATCGTTTAATTCCGTCACACGAGCAGTAGTTTTTCATACATTTTATGCAAACTGTAAGTATTTTTTAACTTACTCTGAAAGGAGAGGAAATGTGTTACATTAAAGTGCATGTCATTTGCTCGTGCCTTTGGAGGCAGCAGACGTTTTATGGCAATTTGGAGTTATTTTTCTGTCAGTTTGTATTCCCATTCAATGAGACATGCAAAAACCCTCACTTAAAACAACTCCCTTAGGGCTCACTCCTGGATGTCAGCATAGTGTGGGAGAGGTGTTGTGCGCAGCAAGAGCAGGTCAGAAAAATGTAAACCTCCAGTCACTTAGATGCGATGGTGCTCGCCGTTTCTTTGAAATCCTGGATGTGTAACCTGGTGAGGGGTTGGATATGGGGCTTAGGACACAGTACAGATAGACTTTTCTTCTTACTTGTAGAGTTTGGAAATTTTGGTATAATTTTAATCTTTTAATAGGGGGTGTTTGTTTGTTTCCTTTTATTATATCCGACTTCATCCCGCTCTGTGCCACCTGCCTGTGACCAGAAGTTTATTGTGCAAACAGATGTGTCGTTACAGTGCCAGATTATAAAAACCTAAGGATGGGGGGGGGGTTGGTCTCTTCTCCCAGGCAACCAGCACCAGAACAAGAGGACACAGTCTCAAGCTGTGCCAGGGGAGGTTTAGGCTGGACGTTAGGAAGAAGTTTTTCCCAGCAAGAGAGATTGGCCATTGGGATGTGCTGCCCAGGGTGGTGGTGGAGTCACCATCACTGGAGGTGTTTAGGAAGAGACTGGATGAGGCACTTGGTGCCATGGTTTAGTTGATTAGATGGTGTTGGGTGATAGGTTGGACTTGATGATCTGAATGGTCTTTTCCAACCTGGTGAATTCTGATTACTCAGATTCAAAAGAATGACACTCATCACACAAATGGATTGCAGAAGTGATGGAGAGCTTAAATTGGAAAGCAGCAAGTGTTTTACAGAAGCTACAAGCACAGTGACAAAAGAAACCCAAAGCATACAGAGTCACCAGCAACAAGGCTGGTGAGAGGCTTGAGCACAGCCCTGAGAGGAGAGGCTGAGGGAGCTGGGGTTGTTTAGCCTGGAGAGAGGAGGTTCAGGGGAGACCTCATTGCTTTCTACAGCTACCTGAAAGGTGGTTGTAGCCAGGAAGGGGTTGCCTCTTCTCTCTAGCAACCAGCACCAGAACAAGAGAACACAGTCTCAAGCTGTGCCAGGGGAGGTTTAGGCTGGAGGTGAGGAAGAAGTTCTTCATGGAGAGAGTCGTTCACCATTGGAATGTACTGCCCAGGGAGGTGGTGGAGTCCCCATCCCTGGAGGTGTTCAAGAGGGGATTGGATGTGGCACTTGGTGCCATGGTCTAGTCATGAGGTCTGTGGTGACAGGTTGGACTCCATGATCTTCGAGGTCTCTTCCAACCTTAGTGATACTGTGATACTGTGATCTTGTGTGGCAGCAGCAGGATGCACCCAGCCTAAACTGCCACAAATAGTAAGGTGCAACAGAATGTAAGGGATATGTATCTTCAGCTGTCTAATTGGGTTGTTTGTTTCTGATATATAACACTTAGCTACCTCAAATATGCTCAGATGAAATGTGTCAAGTAAATCTATACAGAGATTGTGCAAATGGGAATAAAGCCCTGGAACATGTGGTAGTTCAGAAAACAATCCCAGAGTTGGGGCTTTTTAGTAGAACACTGAACAGGAATGTGAGCAGTGAGAGGAAACACTAGGGAAAATGCTGTGTCATTAGCATTTTTGCCTCATTTAAGATGAATGCTTTATTATTGTTTGGAGTATTTAGTATACAACAGTGGCTGTTTTTTTCAGATGTTCAGTCATTTTATTGATAACATGGATAAGAATGAAAAACTTTTAATGATATTAATCAGGATGATTAATTGTCTGTGATTTAAATCAATTGTCTGAAAGCTTGTTAGCATTCATGCCACATTAGTAATCTGAATCAGATGGGCAGTGAAGTATTTATCAGTTCTTAATGGGTGTGTTTCAAAGGAGCCTGGTGTTTCCACGCCAAGTGAGAAACCAAACAAGAAAACAGAGGCAAGAAAAACAGTGTGGGTCTTACAAGAGGAAAAGATGAAAATTCTTTATGGTTGTCAGGGGGAAGGAGAGAAAAAATACAGAGGACCTCTCTCAGCTTGATCAAAGTGAAATATCAATGAACTTTGGCTGTTGAACCTGTTGAAGATCTGATAACTCTGAAATATTCAGTAAGCTCTTCCTTCTACTGCAAAACCTGAGTTGTCTTCTCCTTGTCTTGACCCCAAGATAAACTTTTAGTTTAGTAAAAGATTTCTGCAAGTTTAGTGAGTTGAATTGGATTATTGCCAGTAGCAGTAGTTCAGATATAATGTTTGTATGCAGAAAAAATGATGGTGTTGGTTGATAGGTTGGATGTGATGATCTTGAAGTTCTCTTCCAACCTGGTCTGGTCTGTCTGGTCTGGTCTGGTCTGGTCTGGTCTATCTATCTATTCTATTCTATTCTATTCTATTCTCTTTATCTTCTAGACAGAGCACTTGTGAAATACTCCAGAATTTTCTTCAAATCCTGAGGTATTTTTCAACTTCCTTTGTAACAGGAGGAACATTCACAAGAGTAATGTGCTTGAAATGAAGTCCCATATTCTTGTGATACTGTAATACTATGGGACTAGACTGCAGCCTGTTAAAACAGATTACAAAAATAGTTTTAAAATACACCATGTACTGGCTGCTATGTTGAGAAGTTATGATATAAATTAATACTTAGAATAGAATAGAAAGACTAGAATAGGCTAGGATAGGATTAACCAGGTTGGAAAAGACCTTCGAGATCATCAAGTCCAACCTATCACTTGATCTTGCTTATAGTATTTTTCTTTCTAGTGACCAACTATGTGGGCATTCTTATGCATTGGTGCCATGGTCTAGTCATGAGGTCTGTGGTGACAGGTTGGACTCGATGATCTTTGAGGTCTCTTCCAGCCTTGGTGATACTGTGATACTGTGATATGAGAACCAGGAAGACTCAGTTTCCCCAGCTGTTTCATGTAGCACTTATTCATTTAGGTTCCAGGCATTCAAAGAAATCTTAATGTTGAGGCCTTTGTAAACCTGCTCTGGCTAGTAAGGTCAGTCATTTTCAGGGTTATTTTGAAGGGAGGAATGGGGATGAGGAGTTCCTAATAATGCTAAGGCCAGTGCTGTGGTTTAGGACTATGAAATATTCTGTATTTCATGAGAAAGTCGTGTAGGTTTGCAACAGCATTCCCTCTGGTCTCTGGTCGTATGCACAAGCAACTCACTCCTGGTTAAATCACCGAGTAAGGCATTGCACGTATTTCTCTGTAGCATTTTGATTAAACAAATTGTCCTAAATGTCTCAGGTTTGTTTCAGTGACTGAAAGGCTTCATGGGGGCTTCTGGGTTTGTTTCTGTGTGTATATATAGATGGAGAAAGTGAAAATATGGAAGTAATTTGAGAAATTGCAACAGTTTCAGCACTAGTGATCTAGAAATGGAATGGGTTGGAAAGACAGTATTCCAGAGCACTGCTGCATGTATCAAGTATGTGCAGCATATGCTGAGGTCTTTTTCAAAACATTTACATTAAACCTGTCAGGTATTTATGAATAGCAAAAATAGTTTCCCCCAGCTCTGTCATCGGTTAGAGAAATGGATTTCAGCAGAAGACTGTCAGTGTTTCCTACATACCAGAGCAGCTCACTTCAATGTCATAGAATTACACCAGGTGGCCTGCTAGCAGTCAGCTTAATGTGATTTAAATGATAGGGTAGAGAATATGAGAGAAATTAAAATAGTATCATACTTATGATTATTAAAAGGAAGTAATTACAAGGGCTTGGTAATAACAAAGAAAAATTCAGAATGTATTATCTGTTCTGGGGGTATCAGTAGTGAATGTGATACCACAAAAAGAAAATCTAACACTGCATAATTTTCCATTGGCTATGAAATATTTAATTACCTGTTGACATGTTTGCTTATTAATGGATTTTTGTCTTTGAAAAGCGTTATTCAGGGCTGGGGCTAGCTTTATTTTTTTATTTTCAAACATAGCTGTAGCCTCCTTGTTCCTTGTCCCTTCTCTTGTGCAAAACAAAACCTCCTGAATGTGACCAGTGCTTTGCAATAAAAATATTATTCTGTTGGTGTGAACTAGAATAGAATTAACCAGGTTGGAAGAGACCATTCAGATCATCAAGTCCAACCTATCACCCAACACCATCTAATCAGCTAAACCATGGCACCAAGCACCCCATCCAGGCTCTTCCTAAACACCTCCAGTGATGGTGACTGCCACCACCCCTCCCTGGGCAGCACATTCCAATGGCCAATCTCTCTTTCTAGGAAGAACTTTTCCTGACATCTAGCCTAAACCTCCCCTGGCACAGCTTGAGGCTGTGTCCTCTTGTTCTGTCACAGGTTGCCTGGGAGAAGAGACCAACTCCTACCTGGCTACAACTTCCCTTCAGGTAGTTGTAGAGAGCAAGAAGGTCTCCCCTGAGCCTCCTCTTCTCCAGGCTAAGCAACCCCAGCTCCCTCAGCCTCTCCTCACAGGGCTGTGCTCCAAACCCCTCCCCAGCCTTGTTGCCCTTCTCTGGACACGTGTAGTTGGACACCAGACACTGTAGGGGACATATCTGCTATCTCCTAATTTTTGATTATCTGCAAACTGATCACATGTTACTTCAGTTAACCCAAATGTCCAAGAAATGAGTCAGTGCCAAGGAATATGCCAGAGCAGGTAGTCTGTCTTTCCATATAGTCACAGAATATAAAAATCCCCCCAAAAAATTCGTGAGGGGGAAAAATGGAAAGCACAGAAGTGTTTTATGATTATGAGAATTGTTTAAAAACAGGCTTTTGGAAAAAAATAATTTAGAAGCTTATTATTTAATGGGAAACATTATGGAGAGGCTGAGTGAACGGGTCTCTTTAGCTTGGAGAAGAGAAGACTGAGGGTGACCTCATTAATGTTATAAATATGTAGAGGGTGAGAGTCAAGAGGATGGAGTGAGGCTCTTCTGAGTGCTGCCACTGACAGGACAAGGGGCAATGGGTGGAAGTTGAGGCAGAGGAACTTCCATAGAAACAGGAGGAAAATTTTTTTCACTGCGAGGGTGACAGAGCACTGGAGCAGGCTGCCCAAGGGGGGTTGTGGAGTTTCCCTCTCTGGGGATATTCAAAACTTGCCGGCTGTATTCCTGTGGGGTCTGTTATAGGTGATCCTGCTCTGGCAGGAGGGTTGGACGATGGTGATCTCTTGAGGTCCCAACCCCTAACACTCTGTGATTCTGTATTGTAGTGAATGTCCATTTTTGCACGCCTTTGAAGGTAAGTGTCATTACCAGTTGCATCTTTCAGTGTCCATGCATTCCTTATTAAGCTTATTGGTTTTGAAGTGGCTGAAACCTATCTACAGTTTTCTGTTTTTCAAATGATAATGCCATCAAGGCAGTGCTTGCCCAAAGCTGGCTTGCTCAGCTGAATACAGGTAAGATTTCCTGCATGTTCCTGGAACTTGGAAATGTACTTTTAGATCAGACTTCTGAGCTTGAAGAAAGGAACACAGGTATTTCTATGTAGTTAAGTGACTCATGTGCAGAAATAGAGACCAGGAGCTCTTGCCTCATCTGTATTTATGCTTGGTATACTTTAATGCACACAGAGGCAAGTTCTTTACCTATGAGAGTCATTGCATAGCTGCTTATGCTTAGTCAGGCTGTGACAGTGCGACACTGGACAGCTAACTTGGGAAATTATGGCCCCATGGCCATAATGAGCTGGCTGGTAAGTAATCTCCCAAATATCTCCAGGTCTTTAGTGGTTTTCTACCCTATCTTGCAGTAATCTGAGGCTGCAGTTCCTTGAGAACTGATCTGATCTAAGGTTTGCCACCTGCTTCCCCACACCCTGCTCCTTGCCAATAGTCTTTCCTCAGTACCATCTCTCTGTGTGGCTGGATCTTTCTGTGAGCCAGTCAAATTACCTGGCAGCAAAATCTAGGAAGCTCTTAAGATGGCTCCAGGTTGAGGAAGTATAGGGCTTGGGCTTTCTCCCAAGACTGTGTGAGCAGGCTGTGGGTTTGAGGACAGGTCTTGCTCAAATGCTCCAGGAATAGACAGTTTCCAGCACTGGGGTCAGAAAGAATTTTCCCCTGGGCAAATGGGCACTGGTCCCCAGGGGTTTTTTTGCCTTCCTGTGCAGCACTGAGCATGACCATTTTGTCAGGGCTCCTTGGATCCCTTTGACTGGATACTGCTTACTGCTCATTCCCTGTCAAAGTGGCCTCTCCTGCCTGCAGCTGTGGGAAGAAGGCTTTCCCCCCCCCCCCGTTTAGTCTACAGGGTTTTCCAACTTCCTCTGCAGCACTGAGGACAGCCAGGAGCCAAGGTTGAGCCCAGCACACACAGCATCCACACCAGAGAGATGAAAAACCCGTCCCTTGCGGTGTTTAAGACCAGGCTGGACGAGGCTCTGTCCAGCCTGATCTAGGGTAGAGTGTCCCTGCCCATGGCAGGGGGGTTGGAACTAGATGATCCTTGTGGTCCCTTCCAACCCTAACTGAAACTATGAAACTATGAAACTATGAAATCCCACAGAGCTAGAGAATGGGTGGTAGAGACACAGAGGCACCCACAAAACAGACAGCCAGCAGCTACCCGAAATGAACATTTATCCTAACCAAAATGCTCAGCACTCCTTCCAACATAATCCAGTTACAAGTTGGGATTGTCAGTTGGGGCTATCCTCCTGCACAACCAATGTTTGAGCTTTAAGGAATTTTCTTTCTGGAAAATCCAGAATGTGCACACACTCACTCATAAAAGCCAAGGGAATCCATTGTAGTTAGAATTACAGGAGGCAGCAGGTAAGAGCTTGTCTCTGTTGACATCACCATCAAAGTAACCATCGCTATCACAGAAGTTCCAACTGTGCTCAGCAGTTTTGGATGACTGACTCTTAAGTCTGTTTCTATCTTTAAGTTTTATGGATTTAATTATGTAATTAATTTTAAAATGGATTAACATTGTCATCCCATGTTAGATTCTAGCAATTTCAAAAGGAGAATGTTGTTTGGCTTGCGTGGTTAGTGTATTTCTATGCCTTGTTTGGAATTATTTGTAAGTTAATACCAGTATCTTGCATTCCCAATAGTTGTTTATCATTTCAGATCGTTGGTCTTTACCTTTTATTATATAAATATTAAATGTTGTTTGTTGAATACATTATTTTTAAAGCCTATTATTTATAATTATCCTCTTTATTTTTAATTGTCATTTCTATTGATTCATTGTGTCTTGTGTTACTATCAAATGATATATTCACATTTGTGATCTGATTTCTGATTTTCCAAAAGAGAAAAACAAAGTGCATGTAGCACAGGGATGGCATTTAATAAGTCCAAGTGCCGGGTGCTGCACTTTGGCCACGGAACCCCATGCCAGATTTACAGGCTGGGGTCAGTGCTGGAGAGCGCCAACAGAGAGGACCTGGGGGTGCTGATTGACACCCTAAACATGAGCCAACAGTGTGCCCAGGTGGCCAAGAAGGCCAATGGCATCCTGGCCTTTATTGGGAATATAGTGTGGCAGCAGGAGCAGGGAGGTCATTCTGCCCCTGTACTCTGCATTGGTTAGGCCACACCTTGAGTACTGTGTCCAGTTCTGGGCCCCTCAGTTTAAGAAGGACATCGAGCTACTTGAGCGTGTCCAGAAAAGGGCAACAAGGCTGGTGAGAGGCCTTGAGCACAAGCCCTATGAGGAGAGGCTGGGGAGCTGGGATTGTTTTAGCCTGGAGAAGAGAAGGATCAGAGGTGACCTCATTGCTCTCCAACTACCTGAAAGGTGGTTGTAGACAGGAGGGGGGTTCGTCTCTTCTCCCAGGCAACCCAGCACCAGAACAAGAGGACACAGTCTCAAGCTGTGCCAGGGGAGGTTTAGGACTCGAGGTGAGGAGGAAGTTCTTCACTGAGCGAGTCATTCGTCATTGGAATGGGCTGCCCAGGAGGTGGTGGAGTCGCCGTCCCTGGAGGTGTTCAAGGGGAGATTGGACGTGGCGCTTGGTGCCATGGTCTAGTTGTGAGGTCTGTTAGGACAGGTTGGACTGATGATCCTTGGGGTCTCTTCCAACCTGGGTATACTGTGATACTGTGATACTGTGATACAGCATACCAGGTTATTACTTCCTTAGGAATCCAGGAGCTTTCTTCTCATGCAGACATCCTAATTACCTTTGAAGATCCAAGTAAAAGGGAAAAGGAGACCTTTTTTATAGAAATTGGGTGAGGGGTGTGGAGCACAAGCCAGTGGCACTGGTCTAGGCCACAGCTTGAGTCCAGTGTGTTGTTCTGGGACCCTCAGTTTAGGAAAGATGTTGAGTTGCTGGATGGTGTCCAGAGAAGGGCAACAAAGCTGGGGAGGGGTTGGAAACACAGCCCGTGAGGAGAGGCTGAGGGGCTGGGGTTGTTTGCCTCGAGAAGAGGAGGCTCAGGGCTGACTCATTGCTCTCTAACTACTGAAAGGTGTTGTAGCCAGGAAGAGGTTGCCTCTTCTCTCTGGCAACCAGCAACAACATGGGGACACAGTCTCAAGCTGCGCCAGGGGAAGTTTAGGCTGGAGGTAGGAGAAAGTTCTTCACTGAGAGAGTCATTCACCATTGAATGTGTCCAGGGAGGGTGGTGGAGTCCCCATCCCGGAGGGTTCAAGAGGGGATTGGACGTGGCACTTGGTGCCATGGTTTAGTCTGAGGTCTGTGGTGACAGGGGGACTCGATGATCTTTTGAGGTCTCTTCCACCTTGGTGATACTGTGACACTGTTATTCCATTGTCCTTGGAGTTAGATTTTCTGTTAAAAGTCATTCTATCAAATTTTAAACTGATATAATCATTAACCTAGCACTAGTGTTTCACTTAAGTGAAGTACTGTGAAAGGAGAGGAAGGGAAGAAATGCCATATTTAAGGAAAGAGTGCAGGATCTCCAAGTCTGTCAACCTGCTTGTAACATTCTGGTCACTCTTTCCATACCATGATGCCAGATTTTTTGCTAGCTGAGGAAATTTTAAAACTCAGCCTGCTTGAAATGAAGTCCTGAAACACCTTTTCATTAACAGAGTCTGGTTGTGATGGCAAAGTGTGAAATCATAGAATTTAAATGATGCTAGCATTATTTGGTTTGAGACATGCTTCTGACAATCACAGGTATGGACTAGAACATTGTCTTGCTCAGAACATGGAATTGCTGTAGGCTTGTTAGAGCTCCTGGCTTATTAAATGACTGCAGTACACACCAGCTTCTTACATGGTCTGAACACCACCAATATTAATGTAAACAGATCCTGAAGGCCAGCACTGTGATCTCCTCTGTGTGCAAACTAGAGATACGGTTTGGCCAAATGTGTGTTCAAAGTCTGACTTTTAGCCCTAAACAAGGTCTTCTGTGGCTCTGCACCGTGCTTTGCCTTGTCACGGACATCCCAACTTTTAAAACTTCTTTTCAGCGGTCAAACGTTTTTGTGTGATGCTTCTTTCTGAGATATACGTTGTGCTGGGCTCCAGCCTCATTCTGACACGACTGTTCCATCACCACAAGTACTTGATCTGTTTCACGTTTTATGGGATCAATAAATCTCATCCCTAAAGAGTCCAGCAGGCCCTTTGATTCTGACCTGACATTGCTAATGCTATTCCTGATGACCTGCCAGTACAGATCTTCAGAACTGCAGTCTGTGTTTGACAACAATCATAATATGAATCAATATTTAGCATTCAGTAAGTGAGCTGGGGAGTCACTTATTGCTGCAAAGGCTACATTGCCCCTGGGCAGCTGTCAGAAATGGGTAGTTATTAATAGCCCTCTCTTTTCGCTTAGCATAGTCAGTAGGGTCAGCCATGAAATGATTTAATCAGTTTATGAATCTGTGACAAAGAGCTCTTAAAATGTAATCCTAAAATTTAAGGAGAAGTGTCCTGGGCTGTTGTAATGTTTTCATCATTTAATTTCTTTGAAGTTGGTACAGTACACTTGAAGGCTGACCAAGTAAAAGATCCTTTTTACTCTTTGTCTTAGCTCTGTATGTCTGAGTGTAGGGGTTTATGGGAGGTGAGTGTGGTGACATTAAAGAAAAAGGTTAGCATTCCGAATTTCAGTTGTCTTAAGAACCCTTCACTTGACCATTGGTGACTAGATTGCTAAGAGAACATTGTGTGTGGGGGATGAGACATTTCCACGTGAAAGGGAAGAGGCACTGTCCCAGACCTTCTCTTCTAATCTTTAGAAACATTTGAAATACGGAGGTGGCAAATCCATCTTTGGGCAGCTTAGTTTCTGTGGCTGCCTAATCAGAAGCGTCCCACTGGTCTGTGGAGCCTGACAGCATTTCAATGCTTGTATTGTCATGTTGGTAGGTGATCGGTCTGGATCATACTCACACCTGAGTGTGCTTGAAGTCAAACAAGCTTGCTTCAATGGGAAATTTCTCTTTTCTCATTCACTTCAACTGGTTGAAAATGTCATTGTGTTTTAGCTCTGAGTTTCCTATGTCCATCTTGCAATACTATGAGGATTAGGCTGGATGTTAGGAAGAAGTTCTATACAGAGAGAGTGATTGCCATTGGAATGGGCTGCCCTAGGAGGTGGTGAGTCCATCATTGGGGTGTTCAGGAGGAGACTTGATGGGGTGCTTGGTGCCATGGTTTAGTTGTTTAGGTAGGTGGATTGGTGATGGGTTGGGATGCGGTGATCTTGAAGGTCTCTACCAACCTGGTCTATTCTACTCTAACTCTACTCTACTCTAACTACTTACTCTACTCTCCTACTCTACTCTATTTCATAGTATAAGAGCTTGCACTGTCCGTCCTCCTTTTCTTCAGATACTTCTCCAGGAGTTGTTTCAGTGCTTTAAGCAACAAAAATGTTCTTTTCTGTCTACAGTAGTTATTTCCTCATATGTGAGGCTGAGGCTTTGACTTCACGAAATGGTTGTGTGAAGTGTATTTGTAATGTATCTCCAAGATGTGCAGGGACTCTGTTGGTACTTTGAGATGAAGAAGGCTGGCTTATGTGCAGCTTTCTCATGGGATATGTTAAAGCACATTTATGGGCTCATTCCATATATTCAAATAGATTTGTGCATTTCCCTTGCAGAGAGTATCTGCTCCTCTAGGTTGCAATAGTGTCTTTGCATGGTATGGTTCCAAATGTTACATGAGCTATTGCATGCAAATTTACTAGTAGCAGTATATATAATCAGGAAAGTGGGTATGATGGAGGGACAGCAGGTTGCAATTTGAGTAAAAACAAGTTGCAGAATCAATACAATGCAGAAAAAATTGTTTGATTAATAAAAGTCTTGATTAATTCAACCATCTGACTAAGACATCTTATGATGGGTAAAAGTCTTTTCAAACCATTCCAGTTAACTTGCTAGTCACTGTGGCATTGATCACAACAAAAGAATACTTTTTAATGTCTGTCAGTGTGGAGCTGTTCTGTTAGTATCACAGAGTCAACAGCAGCAATTTATTCTTTATTTTCTCTAGATGAGTAATAGACTCTTGCCTGTTACCTTTTCAAGAACTAATCCCTGGAAACAGCCTCTCTAAAATGAAAATGCTGCATTTGCCAGAGCATTCTGTACAGAAACACTATAAATTTACTGAATGTGGTTACAGAGTAATTCTGCTGCCAGTTAGTATTACATGTCACACTCGGTCTTGCCTTCTGGAGAGGCAAATGTTATGTTGCTGCACAGAAGTAACTCTCTCTTAAAACTAAAAATGGAGCAGCTCAGACTTTTAATTCTGGAGTTATTTCTTTGAACTCTCAAGCGATAGGAAAGCTAAAGGCTGCCTCCTTTTATCAAGTGCTGAGACATTCCCTATTTAGACAACATCCTTGATTTCATAATTGTTATTTACTGATTTCACAGGAGTGAAAACTATGTCAATAGTGCTTGGTTGCATGGTTTAGCTGATTAGGTGGGTGGATAACAGGTTGGACACACGAGCTCAAAGGTCTCTTTCATCCTGGCTTATTCTATTCTATTATAGGGAATCTTACTTTCTCTTTTGTAAACTAGAGGACAGGCTCCAGCAGATGTTCATACGCTGCAAAAACTCAAACTACACCTTTTAGTAGTCATGCTTTGGTAACGACAAACCGCTTGAGCGATTCATGAAGTCTCGAGGAGTCTCAACTGCAGGTAGCTTTAGGATGCTGCGGATCAAGAGGATTAATGCATGCCAAATATTTGTAAATACGAATTCTTGATTGAGATGAGAGTTTGTGTTACTTTCAGAATCTTAAGATGTTTGCATTTCTGGTCTGGGTGAAATGTTTGATTTTGGAGCGTGCAACCAAATCTCTCTTAACTTTTGATGTATTACGCCTTGGCTTTTTTCTCAGTGTTTTACTCTTTTCCCATTTAGTTTCTGAGTTATTTTGTTATAGATGGGTTTAAGAAGATGTAATTAAGAAGTGCTTTTGCCTGTGCCATTTTACACATCAGTGTCACTTAATTGTGTTTTAATTTTCCTGCTGGTCATGCCAAGTACTGCAATTTAGAACTAATATCTCACATGAAAACATTTTTAGAATGTAGAAATGAATAGAATAATCAGGTTGGAAAGACCTTCGAGATCATTGAGTCCAACCTATCACCCAACACCATCTGATCAACTAAACCATGGCACCAAGTGCCCCATCCGTCTCTTAAACAGTTCCAGTGATGGTGACACACACGCCTCCTGGGCAGCCCATTCAATCAACAATCACTCTTCCTGTGAAGAATTCTTCCTAACATCCAGCCTAAACCTCCCCTGGCACAGCTTGAGACTGTGTCCTTTGCTCTCTGGTGGTTGCCTGGGAGAAGAGACCAACACCCACGTGGCTACACCTCCCTTCAGGTAGCTGTAGACAGCAATAAGGTCTCCCCTGAGCTGCCTCTTCTCCGGCTAAGGACCCCAGCTACTCAGATCTCCTCATAGGGCTCACTCTCCAAACTCTCTCCCAGCTTTGTTGCCCTTCTCTGGGCACATCCAGCAACTCAACATCTTTCCTAAACTGAGGGGCCCAGACTGGACACAGGACTCAAGGTATGGCCTAACAAACATGGTCCATAAACAATGTTTCCTTGCATGATGTGCTTACATGTGTGGTGCAAAGCTGCTGTCAGTAGTCAGGGTAGAAGCCACTGAAAAACATGAATGCAGGCAGCTGAGTTCAACAGAAATGTGTACTTATTAATGTCTCTTACCTGGGGCATGTAATTATTTTTTAGCATGTCTTAACTTGTGTCATTGAAAGTTTCTTGTAGGAGTTCAACAGTGCATAAACTTGGACTAGGGTCTTGCTTAGCTCCAGGACAGTTCTAGTAGTGACAAAGTGATCGAGCATCTCTAGCAATTGAAATTATTTAGTTCATGTGCTGCATCTGGATGGGTGAAATATTCTTCACAGGTATGCTCTTATGGCCTTGCCAGCACAGTGGCACGTATCAGGTGGTGTGCCTGTGCTTGCAACAAGAGGCAGGAATCTTGCACTATATTGCCTAGAAATCAAAGTAAAGATATTGTTCCCAGTAGGAAATTTGGTAATACAACCCAACATATTTTTTTTCTGTGGTTGCCCATGAGCAAACTCTGCATAGTACTCTCTTGAAAGAATTCCTGAACGTTATGAATAGTCCCTGTGGCAAGTCAGTCAAGTGAAGATGTCAATTTTAACTGAATTAGTTACACTGTACTAAATGCCGTTGTCCGTCACTATTCAGAAAAGACTAGTTGTAGTTTGTAAGCTAA
>CM037640.1:3629853-3655289 GCA_015227895.2 Colaptes auratus
TTTTTGGATGCAATTGTGCAAATGTGCATAAATTAGAAAACAATTGCACAAAAGCCATCGATAAAGGAGTGATTTGGTTTTCTTACAAACTCATAGTGCAGTTTTTCTTTTGGTTCCAAAGACCTGTGGTGATGCAGACTAGCAGCTGCTATTCAAATAGGGCTGGGAGAATCCTCCTTTACAGTTTGTAGATGACTTCGGTGAGTCTGCCCTGGAAGTTTTTGCTATGATCCATACGAACAAAAGATGAGGAATCCATGAATTAGCTCTGGTTTGTGTCTCTGGTGTTTCCCAGGGTTTATTTTGAAACAAAGAGAAGATAAGACAAGGAACTGTCAGGGTTTATGGTGTTGTTGGGATTTTTTGTTTTGTTTTGCTTTTACAGTGGCTATCACTTGAATTGCACAACGTCTAGGTCAGTAATGTTTATACTGAGCACTGTTTTATTTGTAGACTTAAATGGAAAGCCAGAAGACAGACCAAGTAAATGACGAATTTAGTTTCATAGTTTAGTTTCATAGTTTCATAGTTTCAGTTAGGGTTGGAAGGGACCACAAGGATCATCTAGTTCCAACCCCCCTGCCATGGGCAGGGACACTCTACACTAGATCAGCCTGGCCAGAGCCAATTTAGACTTTGACTTGCCCAGTCAGCTTACTGACTAAACTTTCAACCTACTCTTTCTCCATGTGAAGAGCTGGAATGTCAGCAGAAATATATGGACCATCAGGCCATGGGCTAAATACAGCATCATCACAGAAGGTTGCACTTAAATAGGGCAGAAGGTTGCACTTAAATAGGGCAGACACTTGTGAGAGATGTATCGATGCAAGAGAATAATTATAATGAAATGCTTCATTAACATCTGTAAGTAACCCTAGGCACAAAACTATTTGCCACAAACTCTACCCAGGGTACATTTTGCAAAGATATGCAGGTAAGCAGGAAAAAATTAGGAAATATTTCATCTAAGTGATGCTAGTAGCTAAATCTGAAGTTACTTATTTGCCCAACATTAAGTTATTTCCATCTGCTTCCAAATCTAGATCTAGTCTAGAGCCAACTGTGCAAAATCAAAAGCAAAACTGTGAAGGCAGTAGTAACATCTATGGAAATAATTTCACTCCTCTCAGAAGGGAGAAGGTAATGCACAGTAATTGCAATACCCACAAACAGCAAATCTTTAAAACTGTCAGTAGTCCAGAAATGTGTCACTTAGACCACTGTAATTATGGGAGAAAAGGTGACATTCAGGGCTGGAAAAAGAAACATGCTTGTGGTAGAGTCTTTTTATAGGAAAATGTCACCTGTTTAAAAGCTGTTCAGAAATTTGGCAAGCTAGAAATAATCATGGCTGACATTCCTTGGCAAAGAGCAGATGAAAAGATCAAAACTGGGTAACAGATAAAAGCAATCTGGCTCATGGTTCCATCTTTCAATTTACAATGGCAGTAGCAATGTCAAACATTCCAAATGCTGAAACCCGATGCAGTATGAGCATGGATGAAAGCAGAGGAAAACTGCCAAAGGTCGATAACAATTCACGCTGGCAATCTGAAGAAGAGACCAATGCACTGCACTCAGTTAGAAATATATATGCATATGCATGGAGAGTATGTTATTTGCTTAGTTTTGGTGCAATATGCAATGTCAACAGCTAAGATTTACAAGCTGTAGTAAGATTTATTAAGATCTGTGGTTATCACTGCAATGTTACTCTTCATCCTTTCCTTTATTATGTATGTATCACGTAAACGGAAGCAAGCTTTGAACCTGTGTCAAACAATGAAATCCAAGCATCATAAATCCTGCCCAGCACAGATGAGAAATTTAAGCTGAAAGTCTGACTAAAATTCCTAACGTCCATCCTATCCTATTCTGTCTGAATAACAGTTTTAAAGTACAGTTTCCATATGCTGTTGCTAGGATGGCTTTTCTTGCTGATTTGGGTGATCAGGGTCAAGGGAAATAGTCTTAAAGAATTTTGATCCATGCAACTCTAATATTAATTTCACTTTGCAATGCCACAGGGTAAATCTGAGTATTTATCATTGACACTGAAAGAAGAGGCTCAGAGCTCTCATTGCCAAAGTCAGGAAAAGGCAGTTTTCCCAGTGATGAAGACTGACCATCAGAAGAAGCCAAAGGGACAAGGTATTTTAATGAGGTCTGTCTCACATTTCTACAACTTTTTCATTCACTCTCACTATTTTGTCTTTTGATACTTAGCAACGTTGCTCAGTTTCTCCTGCCATGGTACTGAGTTAGGACCTGGTTTACAGAGCCCCAGTTTACTCAGAACGTCTGCTCATTGGATTAGCAGGTACTTTTAATACTAATTTACCAATAAACAAAAGTAATATCTAAAACCTGACTACAGATGCCACACCAGCTCTAGTAGAGAGAAAGTTTGTTTCCTGGCTTTTAAATGTGTTTCTAAAGCATCTGAAACATCTTTCTGTAGTAGAGTCCACTGTTCCACTATGGGAGCACTGGAAATTAGACGTCTGACTTTTGCCTTTCTTTTTCCTAGCCTGATGGAAACGTATTCTTTTGTTTTAAGGAACAAAAAAACTGGGAGTGTTTTACCTAACCTACAAAAGGGGATTGAGAAAGCGGCTGCAAAATGTAAAATAGTTGTTGATGCCTACAGTTACCTTTCTATGTCAAATAGGAAGGATCAGCCCTGTATAAAACACACTGGGAAAAAAGCCCCTGTGAAAAGGGAGCCCTATCTGGGTGGGAGGTGGATGTAGGAAAACAGATTAAGGAATGTGTAGTGCTCAGTGCTCTTCAAACCAGACTGAAATGTTATATTTTTTTTAATTAATCGAATTTTCAGGAAAAACAACTTCTGCAATTTTTGACTAGCTCTGGCTGTTGTATTAATTTGCCTTCCTGGGACTTGGGGAAGGGCTGGTATTTTCTTCAATGAGAGAGCTCAGCATCATCTGATTGAGACTCTCAGTTGAATTTCCAGATGTAGAACACAGATCTCTCATTGTATGGCTATGCAAACCTATGACGTAGTCAAAGTAGTGCAAGCTTTTGATCTGTGGCCATTCTGGTGGTGGAAAAGCTTGTCTGAAAGCTTTTCATAAAGCCTCTTCCACAGAGGAAGCATATATGTAAGGAGGAGCATAACTACAGTGAAAAATGGATGCTGATAGTAAAGTCCTGGCCTTATTGAACTCGCTCAATATTTTCCATAGGCTTTACTATGCCTCTGGTGTTGCTTGAATCTCAGAGAACTGAAGTTTCAGCTACCAATAAAATCTCTTTTCCAATCTGTTTGCTTCATGAGAAAAAGGTAACAGGTTTAGAGGAATAAAAAAGAGAGAGAGAGAGAAAGAAAAAAGCAGTTCTCCAACAACCATGGCTGTGGGTTGCATGAAATGGTGAACTGAAAAACCAGGAGGGTTTCCTGAGAAGCAAAGGACTCCTGACAACATAAGGAACATCTTACAATAACATCACAAACATCGCACTTCATCAGCATCACCAGAGACAATCTTTCCCAAACTCACTCCTCTCACAGGCACAAACTGATGCAAATAGAAGAAAAGAGAGACAAATAATGCCATGTAACAGCACTGTGAGAACCAAGGGACTATAGAGACAGTAGGAAGTCAATGGTAAAAGTCCAGAACTAGAAAATATTAGTATTATTGTTACATAAATAATTGAAGACTTATGACACAAAGGGTACTCAAACCCACATAGCTTACTTCAGCACCTCAAGGTATTACTATAACAATTGTCCCACCTCTAGGTCTTTACCAATGTTCTGATTCCTCCAACACTGAAGTGCTTGCTTGCAATAATGTAAAGAATCATGGTAGATCCACTATGCATGTTTGTATATGAAACACCACTGCGTGTTTGGTACACCACAAATATAGTGATGGCAGGGCAAATTTGAAGATTGGGGACAGAAGGATATTAATCATGTGCTGTGAAAGGGAACTGCAGAATTGAAAATGAGGAGATCACTCCAACTGGGTGGGGGAAAAACAAAATGAAGAACATGAACTTGGGACTACAATTCCACCAAGGTCTGTGCCTGGACTGAATATTATGATGCATCCATACCTACCAGAGCCAAAAGACCTCCTTGGTCAACAATCTTTCAAACTTGAAACACTGCAAGTGATGAGTGAAAGGTTTGTGTAGTACAGTTACAGCTCTGCCCTCAAGGCTGGAACTTAGGAGACACGAAGTTTAGGTTAATTTGAATGTTGTCAGCCTGATGTAAAAGGCAGAGGATGGAAACAAAAGTTGCTAGGAAGCTGTGGAAGAAAGAGAAATATGTTACATTTAGCACTCAGGTTTGATAGTCTTGTTTGTTTGCTGGCCATGTGCCTGCCTTGTTGCAATTTTGCTTGGTCCAACTCCACCCCCACTCAGATCTGTGCAAAAGGTCTTGTTAGAAGCTCCAGTTCAGCAGAGTACATGGTGTGCACACCTGGGCTCAGTTCAGCAGGGTACATGGGTGCACACTTGGCTCCAGTTCAGCAGGGTACATGGGTGCACACTTGGGCTCCAGTTCAGCAGGGTACAGGGTGCACACTTGGGCTCCAGTTCAGCAGGGTACATGGGTGCATACTTGGGCTCCAGTTCAGCAGGGTAAGGGTGCATACTTGGGCTCCAGTTCAGCAGGGTACATGGGTGCACACTTGGGCTCCAGTTCAGCAGGGACAGGGGTGCATATTGGGCTCCAGTCAGCAGGGTACATGGGTGCACACTTGGGCTCCAGTTCAGCAGGGTACATGGTGCATACTTGGGCTCCAGTTCAGCAGGGTACATGGGTGCACACTGGGCTCCAGTTCAGCAGGTACCTGGGTGCATACTTGGGCTCCAGTTCAGCAGGGTACATGGTGCACACTTGGGCTCCAGTTCAGCAGGGCACATGCGTGCTCACTTGGGCTCCAGTTCAGCAGGGTACATGGGTGCACACTGGGCTCCAGTTCAGCAGGGCACATGGGTACATATTTGGGCTCCAGTTCAGCAGGGTACATGGGTGCATACTTGGGCTCCAGTTCAGCAGGGTACATGGGTGCACACTTGGGCTCCAGTTCAGCAGGGTACATGGGTGCATACTTGGGCTCCAGTTCAGCAGGGTACATGGGTGCATATTTGGCTTTCGCTACACTTGATTTTTGTGAAGCTGTTGAGGTACTTACACTCATAAGAACATTCTGAATTGACTCCAAAGTCCATTTTCATTCTCTTTCTTCCAACTAACATCATGGACATTTTAATTCTTTCCTTTGGCTTCCTCTCACATGCCCTTTAAACTCACCATCCTGTTCATAGTGCCTTAAAATTTCTGCATACTCACCAGCAATTTTCTCTCATTTTCTTCCACTTATTCTGTCTGAATACACTCTCTTGTCTAATGTTATGCAGTTCCCTTGACTTGTTTCTCCTGCTCTGGACCTTAAGTAACATCAGAGGGTTTTTTTTTCTACTTTGGAAACAGCATCCCTGGCCTCTGTCTTCATCTAAGTAGTCTTTGAGCCTCTTTGACCATCATTATTTTTCGTACTCCAGTTCTTCACAAAGACAGAAAAAATGGGACAATATGATACAGGAGTGTATCAGAAGAGCTGAGACTCTTCAGAAAATTAAATCATAATAACTCTATACTTAATCAGTGTACTCGAATCAGTATTTTCCAGAGAATATTGAGAGTTACAGTTTAATAGGATAAACAGTGAGATAGTAAATAACAGTCTACTTGATGAAGGCTCTGCATTGCCTGCCTCAAAGAACTGGATCTTCAACCCTCCTCAGAATGGACCTCAAAGCCACAGTTAAATACACTTTGGGGAGGGCAGCAAGAACAGGCAAGAGAAGATACCTTCTTCCAAACAAGATTCTTTCATTTCTGGCTATGTGATGACTCTTTGTCTAAGGTTATGTCTGCACTGAAGACTGCAGTGCCATGGAGCAACGTGTTGGCTTAGCTCCTGGAAGTGGTCTTGCCCCAGGAGATTGAAGTACCATCAAAGTCTTGATTGTTGTACTTCTTAGTTTGATCCTGTGCTGCACCTGAGCTGTTCAGCTTAAAGTTTGTTGCCCTGCAGAGCAGACATACACCATGAAGGGTGTGGTAGTTTTAGGCTATGCCTTTAAAGTTTAGCTGCAGATTTTGAGCAGAAAAGTAGAAAAATACAAATAAATCACTATTGGGTGTAAAAAGGAAAACAAAAGATTATTCTAAACAAATTCATTGGATGAATGGCTGGGATAAGAGAAGCTCTATCATAACAATTCTTCACATTTCACTTCCATTCCCGTTCCTTTCTCCTCTCTTCTGATCTTGGCTGTTATTGCTTTGCTGGGGAGAAGATAACGTGCTAGTGGCTGACCTTGAGATAAGCTTAAGAATACTTTCTCTCAGCTCCTCCCTCTTGGTACAGGGGGTTTTGGGGGAGTGGGGGAGTGGAGTTTCCCTGATCTTTCTGACCAGGGTGGGGTTTCGTGTTGCTTGCTAATTGTAACTATCTGTATAATATTGTAACTCCTGTATACTTTGTACATCTTCATTGCATTCCATTGTAGAGCGTGGTTTTTGCTTGTCAATACAGCTTCATTGCTTCTAAGTGAGGTGGTCTGGCTTTAAGTTAATGCTGGGGGGAAACTTCAACCCACCACAACCCACTACTTTTGATTTAGTAGAGGGAATAGTCATTGGATACACTGATAGTAAATAAAATACATCTTATTTTTGACAATTCATAGACTGCACAGAAGAGAGACCATTACAATAGTTTTGAAGCCAAATAAACGGATCAAAGAATGGCTTCGCTGCACTTTTGTGATTGAGTAGGCATGTAATCTGCTAGGCTCATTCAAATCTCTGCCTCCTGCACCTATTATAAAGGAAGTAACTGTAGCCCACTCAGATGCCTACCTGTATTCAGGAGCCCTCAGAGGATTTCACAAGAGGACTTTCTAGATAGCTAGAATACTTCTCTGCACAAGCCAACTGTGCCTTTTAGTTGATGCCTGCAAGATATTATGCCCAAGAATTTCTGACAATTTATTTTTAGAAGCTGTAATATTAACTTTGCAGAAAAAACCTTGCAAGGAAAATTACTTGCACTGGAGCCTGTTTGCTGATTTGTGTAAGAGCAGCACGGTATGGAGGAAGGCTAATTTCTCTTGCCAGAAAACCAAACCAAAACAAAACCATGGATGCTTAGTGACAGCCTTTCTAGCCCATAAAAGATTCTTCATAAATGTCAGTCTTAATCCTTTAGAAAAATATTTCACAGCAATAAAAAGGCTCTGTCCATTTTGCTTCCAGCAGGCTGGAATCACATGTTATGCGAAAACCACGTACCGAATCTGTCCATCTATTTTCCCTGCAAAACATTTGCTAATCATGCTGTTAAAGGGGATGAACATATTTTAGAATATTAAATTTTGATTTGGCAATGACAAATTTTAATATTAAAAACATATAATGACTCTTAGATTAAGCTTTTCTGATGTACTTAATACCCAAGCTAAATAACTAATCCACAGAGACCAGGGGGTAGTCTCATCAGCTAGTAAGATTACAATTTTAGGACATACTGTAGAGGACACAGGGAAATGCAGTCTCACAGATTTCTTAATAATATTCACCATATATTGGTTACTCAAAATCACCTGGCATATAAATTAGAGAAAAAAAACCCACCCCCTCATAATCCTTAGACGTTCCTAGCACACAACTACAACTGTAGTTTATCATTTAGAGAAGAAGAAACACAGAAACTATTGGGTGAACTGTATTTTGTTCAATGGTTTGTTTGGCAAAACACAGATGCTGTTCAGATTTTATACATGTATTCCTGAGGGAAGAATTGCTTTCCAAAAAGAGCTGGTCAGTCACGGAACAAGTGCACCACTGAAATCATTAACCACAGGTGAAAATTCAGTGCACGGTGCCTAAAAGAGAAATGTTCCTACTATTTCTGTCGTGGTATGGTGGCGATGCAAGAAAAGTCCTTTAGCTCAAAGTAGTTTAAAAATGATTACTGGATCTGTTATATTTTATTCAGACCAAGAAAGATTGTATGCACAACCCATGTGGCACATAATATATATCAAGCAACAAGAATTCGCCACTCTAATTAAGACGTATGCATGCACCCATGTAGAAACTGTGTTCATATACACACACCGATGTGTTCATCCATATCCACACATACCATACATGATGAGTGCCTATGCAGCCATCAGTGCTTCTAACAGAGTTGTGCACACACACATATTAGAGGGATGCAACATGAACTGTGTCAGAGAGCAGATTCTTTTTGAAAACAATCTGAGAGATGCTGTGTTTCAAATAATCATAATGCCTCTGTCCTGTGCACACAGAAACATAAATAAACACAGATGAATTGTCAGTTTTCTCAACCTTTCTTTCACCCATTCAACAAATTTTTATTTTTGAAATTATTTTTTTTAAAGGCTGTGATCTATTTCATAAACATTGGGATGTTTGTCCTTCCCCAGCCACGTCTGCCTGCACGCAGGAAAACAAAGTTAATTTAATTTGTCCTTAATGATTCGTAGGCAGATTATTTCATGAAGTCTTCAGTTGCATTTTACAAGTATTTTTCAAAAGCCTATGAAAAATGCTGAAAGAGAAGACACTGAAGATTCAGGTGTAAAGGGTTCTTAATGGTTTTTTTCATAAAGCGCTTTTCACAGGCTTCATTAAATGGTTTAAGTTGTTTTGGTATTAAACAGCTCTTTATAGGAAAAATAAAAAGCACACCTCCCCATCTCTTTATATAAAAAAACCCCCACCAAAAAAAAAACCCCAAACCATTTAACCTTATTAAAAAGCACCCTTCTAATGACTCACTCAGAACCAAATATAAAATAAGAGGTGTGTACACTTGAGAAGTTCCTTGCAGCTTGCTTTGTAATTGTGAAATAGTTCAAATGCTGAAACGCTACGTTAGCTGTAATAGAATATGTATTCCAGCTATGTAACAGATTTTTCTCTCCAGCCAGCAACAGAATTCAGGGTAAACCTAGATCCTAATTGTAAAGAAGCCATAAGGAGGCAGCAAGTTACTTGGATGACTTGCTTTCTTAAAAAAACCTGATATGTGATTTATATTCTCCAGGAGAACGAAGATAGAATTTGTGTACCAACAGATGTCTCTGTAGAAGAGTAGGGTGTCTACTATTTAGCATACCTACAGCTCAGCACATTTTTAACCTGAACTACTATTTGCTTCCTTAGGCACCTATATGGGAAAACAGATTAAAGCAATCAGAAGATAATGGAACTGGTTCTTTAAAGTGAGCAGGATTGGGCCCAATGTATTGTTAGCTTGAAGAGACTTTGCTTTCTTCGTGTACCTGTTAATACAGGTATCTCTTCAGCTTTGCAGAAAAAGATGCTGCCTAGAAGAATTTCTGTCATCAATATTTTCCATACATTTTTCCCTGAATATGCATAGAAGCTCTTGGCTTGCCAAGGTAGTGTGGGACAGAAAATTAAGATCCTTGCACAGGCCTATCCTGGGAAATACAGATATCAGACTGGGATTTCTGGTCCCTACAAAACTGTTACTGTCCACTTGTTGACAATGACCTACACAAAATCTGTGGAAGAAAATATGCTAGAGAGAGAGATGATGTGTGTCATAACCACAGTGTGCAGCCACAACCCATTGCAAAATACATACAAAACTGCACTGAGGAGCAGCAGCATCACAAGAACAGCAGTGAGTTAAATTGTGCTCTCTCAAAGAAGAGGCCCTGCAAGGCACAGTTTTTGAGCAGCAGGTTTGGAAAGGACTCTGCTCCTCAGCTGGCTCCTTGCTGCATGTGATGCTCCTGTGGCAGTCTGAGTGGGATGTGGGGCTGGGCGACAACCAGGTAAGAGAAAGCAACCTGGCATAAGTGAACTGCCAGGCTCCCTAGTGCAAGTCCCTGCTTAATATTTATTTTAATGAAATAAAATAGAAACTGTATTGCAGCATTTTTAATCACTCAAAATTATCATCCTTCTTTGTCACCACAACAGCACAATAGATAATTGATAACACAGCGCAACCCAGCAGTATGTTCGTGCTAATTCCTGAGGGCTTTTAAAAATGAATTTGGGAAGCTATCTATATACCTACACAAAGGTCTTATTTTATTATAACTGCAATAGTTTCATACTGGAACCCTAATATTACAGGCAATTTAGCTGAAACTATTGAACTTGTGAACTGTTAACAATACAAATAACACAATAATAGTGAAGAATCCAAACACTTAGAGGCAGCAAACTAATAATCAGTGGCACTTTTACGCCAAATAAGCTACCAGGGAATTTCTAATTCCCCCTCCCTCGCAGCAACACCACAGTGTTTCAAGGCATTTCTCTCCAAGGAAAAAAAGCTGACTAGTACCCCAGCCCGAAACTGGGGTGGCTTTCTCCTCTGCCCACAGGTACGTTTTATCATGCCCCCACACAATTTGTGCTCTCCTCCTGCTCCCGACGGGGTTGTGGTGCTCAAGGCCTGCAGGTTGTCATCCCCATCCCGGGCTGAGCAAACAAGAAGCGTTTCCAGCACCTCCCTGTCACAAGCTGATTTGTCTTGCAAGAAGCCAGGAAGTAAATAAATAGGTCCAGCGAGCCAGGCTTTGCCTGTATACACCTGTATCAACAAGGATGCAAGCACAATTATCTTACCTTAATGAACTTAATCTTTAATTTCACAGCCCGGCCCTTGTGCTCAGCCTCTTAACAAAGGAGCCGAACTGTTTTAGTCCATATGACCACCCTTCCTCCAACAGCTGTGGAAACTTAAAGCCACGACAAGGATTTTTGCCCCTTGTGAAACTGTCAAAAGCAATAAATATTTTTCTTTTTTTCCATCATTAGACCCCGCTAAGAAAGCCTGCCCTTTGTCCACTGTAATTCCCAGAGCTCACGGGGCAGGAGCTTTATTGTCCCAAATGAATCCTGAAGTGTGAACAATGTGGGGGGAAGCGGCCACCCTTTTCGGGAGGGTGTAGCCGCGAGGAATGCGGCGCTTCCCCACGGACGGCTCCACCAAAAGAGCACTTGTGTTTTTTAACACTGGCCTTTCAGGAGGATGCTCGAGTTAAGGCATTGTGGCCCACTGTAAATAGATGCACTCGCAGAATGGGGCGGCTTCGTCATCCCTAATTAGGGAAGTAACTCCAGAGAGACAGCATGTCACTTGCAAGACTGGGCTCATTGTTGGGTTTGTGCGCGTCCCCACAATGTGAGGTAATTGGAGTTGTACCTTTTAGAAAGCTGCTAATTTCACATAGGAAGTGCTAACAAGACCTTTGTGTGCCATGTTTTCCTTCGTCCTTTCTAAGGAAGTTACAGAGCTCGAGTACTGGGAATGGCTGGGCCAAGGCCTGCTGGAGGAGGCTGCGGTAATGAACCACTTCAGCCCCCCGCCAGAAAAAGGAGGCCTAATTTTCGGGCCTGAGAAGACTAGGCTGGACAAAAGGTTCTGTTTAAGCTTATTATACGGGACATTCTCAGTGCCTACACAGCTTTCCGCGAAATGACCCTCTCAAAATAAGTGCATCAAGTTTGAGCAAATAGAAACATGCAACTTTCAAGGCTGGGGGTTACAGTTTTCTTTACAAAGCCATTTATATAATGTAAGCTGCAATTAGCGTGGAACAGAGCACAAGATCCAGCGAGGGAAGTTCCCTCGACAAAGGACAGAAATTAGGGGAATAAGTAACAGTTAAATATTGGCTTTGGACAACCGGCTGAAAAGGCCTTCCCAATCAGCTGCAGATGCAGAAAAATAAAATCATCTTGCCTCAAGTCTCTTCTGCCACAAAGTTTGGCTTTCAAATGGCCGCCTGATTAATTCCACTAATTTTAAATCATCCAGACTGAATGGATTTGGGCTTAAAAAAAAAAAAAAAAGGAAAAAAAAAAAGGAAGCACTGAAAAGCCCTTTTGGCTTTTAAGCCTGACAATATCATCAAAATGTCCATAGGAATTACATATAAAAACTCAAGCGGTAATGAAACAAATTACTACTTGCAGTATGAAAAGTCTGCAAAAGCTTTTTATAGACTTGAAATACAGAAGTTATATAAACTACTCAGGGAAAGAATTAGAAAATGACCTTTGCTGATCAGGGGCAAAATGAACAGTCTTCAGGGGAAATAAAAAATTCGCTGTTAACAATGGCTTTTAATGCCATTTTGCTTCCCTCATTTATCTAATAATCGTGGCAAGGTTAGGGTAAACAATGAACAGTATGTTTTCACATATTCCACCTTTAGTGTCCTCCATATGAATTTCTAAAACACTTAAGAGAATAGATACATAAACCTGTGACCTTCAAATGAGCTTTTTGCTACTTCCAACATTTTGAATAAAAAAGGTCAGAAAATTGAACCACTTCTGCACAGTAATGAATTCCATTCTGTTGGGTAAACAAAGCTAAATTTTAAAACATGGACCTGACATCTCTATAGCTCAAGAAGCTTTTCTCTTCTTCAGGCGCGGGGGGGGGGGGGTGGGGGTGGAGGGAGGGGGAGGAATGTGAGCACTCCACCAGCCAGCCCCTAAACCACTGCAGCATCCACCAAGGGGAGGAGGAGGAGGAGACAAAAATATTTGGTTTTATTTAACGAACAGCTGTGATTTCCAAGGCCAGTGTGACACAAATGTCTGATTTTTTAAGACTTTTTTTTTTTTTTCTACCCTCACCCCCCCCCCCCCAGCAAATAATTGATCCAGTTCACACAAAAGAAGCCAGCGCTACGCTCGTAGAGCTAGCTCTTACTGCCGAGGGCCTTCAAAAGTTACTTCAATTTCCGCCGTGCTTTTGTCCGGGAGTTGTCCTGGCTGAAAGGCCCGTTAGGTATTGTTGCAAAAAAAACTCTGCGCCCACGTTTATTCCCTCCCTTTAATTCATACTCGCATTGTGGGGTTTGCTATTCAGCGACTGATTGGACAACAGCCCGAAGAATAGCCCCAGTGATTAGGCTCTCAGCATGGGCTTGGATTGTGGGTAAACCCAGAGCCAAGGGCTTGAATACACGGCGGCTTTCTGCTTCCTCCTAGTGCCTCCCGCACCCAATTTTTTTATGCACCCTTTGCTGCAGGTAATGCATTCCTTCATACCAGGAAATAGAATCTGTATAATTAGCCAGCACGGTAGTGTGTGAGCCTTCAAGGTCCAGGGGTTGTGCCCCAGGAAGCAATTGCACCTTGGTGTGGATGAGAACCTGTGGGTTTTTGGTGGGTGTGGGATAACACAAACCCCCAAGTATTGCCATGACAAGGTATTCATCCCACTTGAAAAAAACAACTTTTCTACCATCCCCGCCAGGGCACTCGGGGCAAATGCTGGAGGCAGATTTGTTGGCCTAGAAGTGGAGGGATGGTTTGCCCAGCCCACCGCAATTGCCGAACACCAGGCCTGACTCCGTCGCCTGCCTCCCGCTCCACTGCACCGTTCCGCTTCCCCCATTGCTTTACGTCTTGAAGTATGGCAGCTGCGCAAGTTGTGAAGCGTACAGATGTCACTCTGTGTCTTACATGTCAGTAACTGGAATTAATTTACATTTATTTGCCTATTGTTTTATATCATTTTATGACAATGTGCCGCATAATAGAATTTAAATCTTTAATGTACAACTAATTCTCTACCATTAATTTGTCAACATGATTACTGGATATGCCATCAGGAAAGCTGGATGACTTGAAATACATACAAGGCATTCCTGTAGCTTTAAAAGAGGTTTGTATCTGAAATGACAAAGGTTTACAGAACTTTTTTTGGTCTGTCTGTAATTTCATGAAAACTACAATTTCAATGCAATTTCACAAACTGAATTATTCCAAATCTCAGTCTGAAATAAAATAAAATGTCTAATATATTATTAGCCCAGGGAGAGAGTCCCAACAGTGTTGTAAGAAGCAAAATGATAGTTGATTCCTGGGAAATGCAGCCTTCATCATGAATCCTGGCTGATGGGAGTTTAAACTGTCTCCCTGCCAATATTATTTTATTTTGGGCAGAGCAGTAATCTTTTTAGCTACGCACTGGAATTGAAAAACAGCTCGTAAGGAGAGCAGGTGTGAATTTTTTGACAGAAAATGGTGATTTGTTGAAACTGAAGCTTGTCCTGGGAGTGTACAGCAGGAGCTACTGCAGGGGAGGTTTCTCAGGGTAGAATTGTTGATTAAAAAAAGGAAGAGGGAGAGAAGGACAGAAGGAGGGAGAGAGAGAGAGAGAGAGAAATGAGAGAGGGAGAAAGGAGAGGATTTTTCTCTGCCTGCAAGGCCCCTTCAGAGGCACATAGGTAGGAGGTCAGGGTAATCTCTGGAGATGTGGGAGAGCCATTTTCAATTAGCTCAGCAAAGTGCTTGTAAGGGGAATTCAGCGCACATTGCCTTTTCACCTTCAAGGAAGGGTTTGGCCCATTTCTCCTGCAGCTCTGTGGCACTCCCCTGATCGTTTGCTGTTTCTCCTCCTACAATAAAAAAATGAATATGTACATGCCTGCCTTAAAAATCAAAAGCAAACCAAAAACCATATCGAAGCGGAGGCTTTGACCTTGCAGCACCTACGTCGGGTGATTCCCCCCTGCGAATTCTCGCACCAAGCTGGGGCTGGCAGCCTGCTCTGCTGCTGAGTCTGGGAGATGAGTGCAAACAGCATAACTAAAGCAACACTAGGAGCCAGGCCCCCAGGCATCACCTCTCTCATTCCTCTAGTGCTTTCCTTGCAGTGTTGGTGGATGTCTGCAGGCAGCACTGGGAATGGACCCTCTGTTGCAGTCCTGTAAGCTTGCTCATATGGTCACCTCTCTATTGCACAGAGCAAGCGGCAATTATGGTGGGCCTTTGACTGTCAGGAACTCAGTGTGGTAACCAAAGTCCTCTTGACACTATTTTGCAACTATTTCATTCGGGGGGGGGGTGGGGGTCCCTGCAGTTATCAGGAATCTGACGAGACAAAAGCTTCCACTCAAATCAGTGCTGGTCCAGGACAGGGGTACAGACCCCAGATGAAAATGCTGGGGGAAACAATGAATAATCAGAGTAGATGGAAACACAGCAACTAATTTCCAGGGAAGACTATGCTAGCAGAACATTGCACCTCCTTGTGCCGACGTTCTGGTTTGTTTTTTTTTTTTTTTTTTTTTTAAGCTGCCTCTCCTCCTCACTCCTCTCCCCTACCTTTTGAGGATCTCAGAGGAGCTGTATGAGTCATCACCAGAACAGTGGAAAAATCTAGCAATTTCTTTCCTGACAAAAAAAAAAAAAGAAAAAAGAAAAAAGGCACTTGATTAAAATGAAAATAGAAAAAAAGAGAGAGATTCTTTGAAAAAGAAGTGTTTAGACAAAGCCTGTCTGCTTCAATTTCCCAGCTACGTAAGCTCCCTTGCCCTGAGAGTGACAGTAGATTCCATAAATTAACTGAAAATCCCTCTTCTCAAGAGCCTAAGTTATCTCTTCTTTGCCTGCAGCTCTGATTTAGAATAGACGCTCGTTTGTTTACTGTTTTAATTAATGCTCCTTTTCAGAGTGGAATAGGGGAAGGGAAATGAACTGACTTGATAAACAGGTATAGCTGTTACGTGTTGTATTTGGGATCAGTCAGGACTTGCAACAGATTAATCAGGCTTGACTGGATGTGAACCTCCTAGCAGAAAAGGTAGATCAACTCTGTTGGATGCCCAGTAGGTGAGTATTATTTTAACTGCTAGCCTGCGATAGGAGAGGCTTAGAAGGACAGTCATCAGTGGAGAACATCTCTCTCTTTTAACCCAGGAAAGCAGTTTGATGCTTTCCCCCACTGCTTATAGTTAAGAAGACCTTGACAATATAAGTCACTTTTCATACCACCTCTGCTTCCCCTTCTAACCTTGCTGCCTCATATTCAAGGGAAGAAACAAATCATCCCATTATTTTTAAAGCAGTAAGTGTCACATTGGGGAAAATGGTCTCCTAGGTTAACTGTGAATGATTGAAGACTTTTTTCTAAATGCAATATAAATGTAATAGCAGTTTAAGTGTCATGCTACACTGTGTATTGCCTTTGCACCCTTTGTAACACTAGAACACTCAGAACAGAAAATGCTGCAAAATCGGGATTTCCCCCCTCCCCCCGAGTTTGAATTCTTTGCTTCAAAGAGGGAAAAATAGACGGGGTTATGTTTATTCTTATGAGGCTGCAAGGAATTAGGTGATTTAATTGTATCATGGCAGTAAAGCAACATCCAGCTCATGGGTATCAAATCCCAGAATCCTGCTTTCCAAATAAAGCAACATCTAAAAATATATTCCTTTATTCCACATTTTATCTTGGCTTATACAATTAATGTGTGTACAGAAAGCAATGTCACGTTAAAGATAAGTGAGTATCCCCTTATAGTATTATCCAGTGACCTTGCCAGGCAGAGGCAATGTGCAGATATTGCACAACAAACCAGGCAAGTGCTTTTTATTTTGAATGCATTACATTAAACTACCTAGAGTTTACGTCTGTCAAATGGGACCCTGCTCACTAGTATCTCTTGCCAGCAGACTGGCTGAAAACCAGCTCTGGTGTCAGCTACGAAGACAGATGCTCACCCACCTTCTTGTAAAGAGATATTGTGAATGGAAGTGTTGTATGTGCTCATTGCAGAGCATAAATATAGGACTGGGTCTGGCTTTCTCTATACTGTGTCCCATCAGAAAAACAGATCCTGGAGGCAAAGATATTCAGAATGCAATGCAGGCAATCTTATATTATGCATAAGCCTTTGGTTTTAACCTTCCATCACAGTTTTCCCACACCGACAGAAAGGAGGGTGATTAGACATACGAAGGAAAGGAAGGATAGGAGTCCAGATGAAATGTTCTTAGCCTTGTACTTACCCCCAAATATTTCTGGACACACAAGGAGCTTTGACATATTTTAAAAATCTGAGATAAATGTGCTTTTTGAAGATGGGCCCAATGCTTTTCTACAACCCTCAGCTTGGGCTCCACGATGACAGCTGAGAGCCTAGCAAGACCTACCATTAATCAATCTTTAACTTACCTTGTTCATACAGGTCTAAATGCTCCCCTGCCAGGGCAAAAAAAACAGCTTGACAAAACCTGCAAGAAGAAGTTTTGGAGTTACTGCTGCATTCTCCTCTAAGGAAGTTTGCAGCCTTGTGAAAGGGGAGCCTTTGGTCCTCCAAACAGCATGGAGGCTTCCAGTAGCATTTATTCACAAGCCTGGTTATGGAAGGTTTACCAGCGTCAGACATAAACATTTGCAGGGAAATCACAACAGAGTGTATGGATCCTGTGGAATCCACGCTGAAAACCTGATTGGGAGATACCTTGTTTTCCTAACTGAGGTACTGCATCTGACTGCCAATGCATACAACTCAGGACCAGTTGAACACGCTTGACAAAACTGATATTGGACTTTGGGAAATCTGGAAGGACCACCTTCCCCCCCAACCCTCCCCCTCCAGTAACAACATATTTATGAAGAAATGACCGGTGCCAGCTGCAGCACCTCACTCTGGGTAGAAGTGTGCCAAGTTCTGGAGCATTTCCCCACTTCTGTCTTCAATGCCCCAAACACTCAATGGTATAATGTCAGTGGGCAAACTTGTTTGTGACCTGAATTGCTGCTGTTTGGGCTCTCTCTTCTCCCAAGCATCCTTTGACAAAACACAGACTTGGTCCCGTACAGAAGCTTCCATCCTATGATGATAAGCCGAGAGAGGGCAGCCATAATACTGATCTTCAGTTTAAGTCACAACTGACTCACCTGTGTGAAACAAATTAATAAGAAAAGACATCGTAGAAGTGGAATTTATTCCTACAACTATTGTGATCTTCCAAAGTGATGAGAACTATATTTTTTCATTTACTAAATTTGCAGTATGAGGAATGGCAAGTGCCTGAAAGAAAAGCAAGAACTTCACCCAGGCTAGCCACACAGGCTAAGTATCTGTATCAGCCTTTTGAGTACCTCCTCAGCTCCGCTGTCAGCATTCTTCTGGCCCTCCATAGCAATATAAAGTCCTCAACTGCCTGTTCAAGGCAGACACAAGGCTTTCTCTTTGTTCTCTTCTTCTTCTTCTCTTCTCTCTCTTCCTTCTCTTCTCTTCTTCTCTCTTCTCTTCTCTTTCTCTTCTCTTCTCTTCTCTCTCTCTCTTCTTTCTCTCTCTTCTCTTCTCTTCTCTCTCTTTTCTTCCTTTCTTCCTTTCTCCTTCCTTTCTTTCTCTTTCTTCCTTTTCTCCTTTCTTTCTTCTTTTTCTTTCTTTTTTTCTTTCTTTCTTTCTTTCTTTCTTTCTTTCTTCTTTCTTTCTTTCTTCTTTCTTTCTTCTTCTTCTTTCTTTCTTTCTTCCTTCCTTCCTCTTTCCTCCTTCCTTCCTTCCTTCCTTCCTTCTTCTTTCTTTCTTCTTTTCTTTCTTTTCTTTCTTTCTTTCTTCCTTCCTTCCTTCTTCCTCCTTCCTTCTTCCTTCCTTCCTCCTTCCTTCCTTCCTTCTTCCTCATTCTTCCTTCCTTCCTTCCTTCCTTCCTTCCTTCCTTTCTTTTTGGGTGGGGGGTGGGATGTGGCCTGTTAAAAACATGTTTCAATACAGAATAAGAACGCCATGAGGGCTGTGGAGTGTCACTGCTTTTGCCAGTATTTTGAACGCTTCCCACCTTTTCACCAGGAATTTACTCCACTATTAGCATGTATTGTGAATTTATCTTCTGTGACTGAGGTTTGGAAATTGCCCAAACCCTGCAGTGCAGAACGGCAGTGGAAAACCGGAAGGAGGAAGGCAGAGGGGTGGAGGGAAGTGTCAAGGCAGTTTTGCAAAGCAAATAGAGTATTATCCTTTTGTTTAAGATGCCATGAAGACTTTTTATCTGCTATGTGATACTTTGCTTGAAGGATCAGCGCATGCGAAGAGCTTTTCTGTGCACCCCACCCCCCCTTGATTGCTTTACTGTTCTCAGTGCAGATTTATTAAATTTTGAATTAACATGTGTTAAGGAGGTTGATTTTGTTTGCTCTGCCACATAACTTACTTTTCTAAACACTTAGTAATAGCAGCAGTTAATCTATTGACCAATGGCTTAAGCAGCAGGTGGCTTTAAGACCAATGGGCCAGCCCTGACAGGGCCCACAGAAATTCCTAAGGCCTCTTTGTTACCTGGGCTGGAATAGAGAAACTACTTGTTTGGAAAATGTTTCTCCTCCCACAAAACATCTTCAGTATTAAGGGTCTTTTGTTAGAAGAAGGCTGAAGAGGGGGATTATGAAGGATAGTCTGTCACACAAATTGTTTCTTCTTAGACATATAATACGACCTGCATTAAAAGTTTACAAACTAATCTAATGAAATTATCATTCAAACGAAGCCTATCTCTGAACATTGATGCCTCAACCTGCCACGCAGTTTCCACACTGGATATCTCAAGACTGTAATGCCTCTGCTGCTGTTATTTTAGAGCAAACCATGTATATTTTTTTTTCCTAAAACCCCCCCAAACCTCAGCAACGTTCTGCTCGAAAGAGGAAGGCAGTATCTGCTAGGACTCATTTTCTTAGGAAGCCGAGTCACTAAAACATTAACAATCAAATTACTTCATGTGTGTCATCTGGGTACCCACATGCTTGCTTTGTTACAGCATGTAAACTCACATCAGAAAAGGAAAGGTGGTTTTTTTTCTTTCCAGTGTATCTGGATAGGTTTAGTAGAAGTCAGCAGCAACTGACTTCTGTACAGTTCTGTACCCTTTGAGACAAAGAGCTGTATTGCCTTAGCTGAGGGCGGTATTCAACTATGACTTTCTTAAGGGAGGATTTTACAGTGCAAGGTGGGGAGAAATACCATGATCTAAAATGGAAATGACATGGCAGTTTCACTTTGCAACGAAGAAATGGTGCTTGGTGAGTAAATGGAGCCGTTGGGGTAGCATTTGTTCTGTCTTCAGCCAAACTTTCTGTGCCCTCCTCATCAAAGTTAGGAGAAAAATGACTTCATATATGTGTGTGTGTATAGCTTTTAAAATGTATGCATATATGAGCATACACACAAATATGTATGTGCTCTGACTCCTGCACTACAGCTACAGTCCTGTATTCTCTCTATCCCAAGCAGCAACTACAAATGGCTGCACTGCAGCAAAAATATAGGAACAAGAGAAGACAAGTTACAAAATAAATTGTAGCCCAATTTCCATTTCCTGGGGTGTCTTCATAATTTGATTGCATGTCTGTCTGTCTGTTTTGTACACATCTATATATCTATAGCATACATGCATGCACATGAATGCACTTATACCCAACTTCTGTTTGAGACCTTTGAGTTTTTGGGGCCCTGATCTCATCTGGGGATGAGATCCAGTAGCACCACTAGGTGCTACTGTAATACAACTAATTAATATTATTTTTACTACTACTAATAACAGCAGTGTTTACTTTTAGCATGTTCCTGCTCTTGCCAACTTATGTGTATATATTCTTTAATTTTCTTGTTCTTTGCAGTATGAATGCTTAGAGGGATCCTAATTAACTGCTCAACAATGCCACACTCTCATTTAGTTTTTCTCTCAAACTTATTTATTAGGCTTTGTTTATCAGTGGGAGAGTTTCTAGCACTGAGACTGCCAGGATTTACTCTAAGCCTCTTAGTCTGGTGTTTCCACAGCCCTGGCTTTCTGTGTAGAAGCTAAGTAAACCATACATACTGGTTTTGGCCCCCTCTGTGTTTTTGGGTTTGGTTTTTTTGTCTTTTTTTCTTTGGTAGGGCAATGGGGAGAAGGACACCTGATTATTAAATAAGCTGAGGAAAATGCTGGGCTTTGGTTAGGGCTGGCAGAGCACTAGTGGAGATTTTTTGTTATTGCTGTTTGAGGCTGCATAACTGGATTTTAACATATTTTCACAGAGTTTCTCTGAACCAATGAATCCCCAGGAGTAACAACAGGAACACCTTTGTCTGGTTTCTCCAGTAAAGCCTTCCCCAGAGACCCACAGCCAAAACAAGCCAGAAAATGTAGGAAGGCACTCTCTCTGTGCTTGCTCCCTGGGCCCATAGCCCTTCTCCAGTGCTCAGACCTCAAAACTGTTTAAATCAGCCTCTTCTGCTCTGCACCTGCAGGGAAAGAGATTGTTCCTGGCCTCCCTCCTTGGTACAGCCATCAAGTGCTCAGTGTTTTAATTTCCTCTTTTTTTTTTTCAGAACACGTTTGTTTATTTCTTTCTTGTCTCCTTTTCTCTTCCTCTGCCTGCCTCCTTTCCTCCTTTCTTTCTCTTTCCTTTTCTTTCTCTCTCTCTTTCTTCCTTTTTCTTCTTTTCCTTACAGGTGAGGTCTCCCCTTGCTAACTCACCACCTAATTAGAGTGGTGAAAATTAGCTGCATTCACCCTGGCTTTAGTCCTGGTAAGAGTGTTAGAGAATTGGACCACTTTTGAAGGTGCCAAATTGGAAGCTGAATCCAGGTGTGGTCGCAGGCAAGGGGATTATTTTCCTCCCATGGGGTGCAAACAAAGGCCTGCACTAGGGATAGATGGGGTGGGGACAATGTTGCCTGCAGGAGGGCTAAACACTTCTCCTGACATCTGAGCCCTCACTCCACAACAGCATTAGGTTGCATAAGGGGTTTCACAGCCTGAGGAGCAGTATTGTAGAGCCTGTGGGGAGGGAGGGCTCTGTGTCCTACAATAAAGACAAAAAGTGTGGTACCACTCCAGCTGCCAGCAAAGGACAGAGTCCAGATAAACGGAATATACCCTTGGGGAAATGTACATGATTTACTCATCTGCTCCTGCACAGGACACAGCCTTCAACTCCTGGGGTGTGAGAACAACCACTGGCACTCTTGCATGTGTGGCTACAGAGTGAAGAGCCCTGAGGGAGCTAGAGTCCACTGTGCATGCCTGCAAATCCATGAGGTAGATCAGGTACTGAGCTTCCAGCCCAAAACTCCTCAGCTCTTGTCACCGATTCAATGCAAGTCAGGAGGCCCTCTGAGAACTAGCAGTGTTTTCCTGAGGAGGGCTCAGCAGCCACACTGAGTATTGCAGTGAACGTGAGATGCGACCTTGTCTCAGGCTAGGCCTTCCTTTGGTTGGCTGGAATATCCTAAAGCTATGAGGTCCCAAGGAGAGTGTGGGTACTGTCTCAGTAGTGTGCAGGTGTTCATGTAAAAGGACATGTGAAGCACCTGGTGACAGCAAATATCTTGGTACTCAAGATCTTTCATATGAGGACCTGATGGGTCTGGGAAACAAAACCACAGCATGTGTGTGCAGGTTTTCCACACTCATCATCAGCATTATAAGGCCTGTTGTGGTCCAAAGACTAAGTTATCCAGCTGCCTAAGAACCAGTGACCAGCAGGAGAGTAGAAGTAATCATGCTTTCAAGTTGACTAAAAAGTCAAAAGGGGTGGGTCATTTTTATCCTATCAAAAGGAGAAGATAGAACCTCGAAGAGTACAAGCATTGACTGAGGAGGCAGCAAACGGCAAACCTCTGAAAGCCTCTGCATATTGCTGATTTTACTTCAGACATAAAAAAATCTGTCTCTTGCTCTTTGATCAGAGCTATAGCACATGATCCTGTAAAGTGGGCTTGCCTGTGCACCATCGTCCTGTGTCCCTAGAAACCACTCTTTTATCTCCTCCTGTCGATGCAGAGTGTAAGCACACATAGTCCTTGAGGAATGCAAGGAGCTAGGAGAGGTGGATGAGATCATCTGAAAGCCAAACTATCACAACTAGTGATAGGAAGAAAAAGAAGGGGAAATGTAGCACCTGGTACTTTTCTGCTCTGATCTTTCTTGGGCCCTGACAAGACCCTAGAAAATGGAATAGTGATATCACGCATGTCAGACCATCACCTGGACTTGGGAGCTTCAGACCTTCCTAGATTCTTTAGAAAAAGAGAAAAGTAGATGTTTTTTTAATGATAGAAGTTCAGAAACTGCAATCATGATTTTAATTGTTGCTGTTTTACTTGCCCTGATGAAATAAAACCGAGTAGTGAAATTTCAGAAAGGACAAGTCTGTGTGAAACACTCCAATTATCTTAGAGAGGACAAAGGGTATGTTAATTGTCTTCACTTCCACACCTCTGGCCAGCCTGATCTAGTGTAGAGTGTCCCTGCCCATGGCAGGGGGGTTGGAACTAGATGATCCTTGTGGTCCCTTCCAACCCTAACTGAAACTATGAAACTCTGACCTCTTCTATTGTTATTTTCTTTGGGCTGGACTATATATGAAATAATAAAAGCCAACCCTTTATCCTTCCTTCCAAACCGTCCAAACGTGGCTATGCATTGCAGTTCACTTTTGCAATGGTGCTCTCCCACCAGGGTCACAGGGAATCACAGCAAAGTGGTATACAAAGGTAAAGATGTCAAGTGAGTTATGTTAACAGAAAAAGAACTACATAGAAGGTCAAGGTTTGGGCAACAGCATGGATGTTTTTCCTGAGATAGTTACTCTTAGTGGTGGTGGCTTCCTTTGTAATACATAGCTGCCCCAGAGAAGATTGCCTTATTCATATGGAGTCAGAGGGCCAAATAGGAAGGTGCTGTGGGGTCTAAATGAGATAGGCACTGCAATTGCTTGTACAAATAAACTTTTGCTATATAAGCAGCATGAATGGGCTCTGGTATATGCTGTCTAATGCTTGAAATTTTCAGGTGGTTTTAAGACAATTGTCAGAACAGGTTTAAGACCTAAGTGGAGGTTTATGCAGTCATGTTTTCTTTAGGAAGGGTAATTATCTTTCACTGAACCAGGACAGGGCAGAGGTAAACTAGAAGAGAAGAATAACAAGTCTGGCACAGAGCAATCTGCAGGTGGATGGTTATGCCTATCTTGCACACAAACTCAAGGCCACCTTGGAGGATACCTGTTCAAACATACGCTGGAAGCATTCCCTGAAGGGGAATGCTAAGAGAGGGAAGGTTCACCTTGATGGTACTGCTGAGCACAGGTCTATGATATGGAAGAACTGGCAATGGCCTTCCATGTGTTCCATATAAGCATGTAGCAATACAACATGTTCATCAGATCCTGAAGCTATCCATGGGAAGGTCTGAATTCATGAGCAGCCATAACTTAGGCTACTCCTTCCTGTAAAAGAAGCAGCCAAAGCTTAGGCTACTCCTTCCTCTGAAAGAAATCTCATATAGGGCAAGACTGAACATTTGCAGCCAGACAATAGGACTTCTGCTGGCCAGGGCTGGAAGCACAAATAGCTAGAGGGTATTCCCTGGATTAGCATGCTGAAGTCAACACAGATGCAGCTATATTGTGCCTAAACCCACAGACAGCTTGTGGCTGAAAGAATTACAGACATGTCACATGGAAGAACAAGTGTTTTTTGAACTGTGACTGGAGGACTATCTGCCTTTGGAAGCCAGCTTTTAGAAGACATCTAGGACTATACCAATGACTCTGCTTCACGCATAAAAGCTGCACTGCAGAGCACCACATTGCTACATCAGTGTTTTTTAAACGTTTAAAGCTAAATTTCTTTCCTCACTTGAAAGAGCATTTTCAACACTTTGGGAAAAGCTGTCCTCCAGCTCACAGATTTCTGAAATATTCTGATTTCTTTCCATGTTCCCTGCACTGAAAGTATGCCCAGATCCACCATTAAGTATTCAATTTATTCCTATTTCTATGCCATGGAAAAGTAAGGAATCAGCAAAGAGAAGAGCAATGACAATTTACATGTGAGACCTCTAAGTGTAGGAGATTTGTAAAAGTAAATCCATTCCCCCCCACCCCCTAGTTCTAGTACATTCATTTTAAGCCATAACTGTCCTATAGCTCATAAAATGTGCATTAAGTCTCCCTTTAGATAGAAGTCAGCAGGAACAAAGCTACCGGAATGGATGAATAAAAATTATTGTTAAGGCTACACACATTAGCCTCTAAATAGCAGTAGAAAAATCTGCAGTGCTTCTACAACTCAAATCCATTCATACCACGATCTGAACTGTTCCTGCAAGTGTTCATTTTGGCTTGACCCTGTTTGATGCAGGTGGGAAGTGTGTATCAGACTGCCAGGTAAAATGGATGGTGGCTCTGGGACAGGGAAATCCCATCCAACAACACATAAAAGCATGCTGTATGGCCACAAAATGCCTCCTGACTGCTGGCAGGAGTGGTTACCTAGGGAAAACACATTTCTAATCGCTCATTAACATGAGGTAGATTGTTCTGAAGACAAAACCACAGGTCATGCACAATCATACCCTGCCTTTATGGCGTGGTCTTCAGTCCAGGCAGGCAAGCATACCACAAGCCTGAAACTTCCCATCACTTGGCATGTCCTGCTGCTCCTTCAGTTTTCACTTGTCCCAGAGAGGACACACTGATGGTGGGGCTCCACAGAGGCACTGCACTACAAACAGGGTGTAATAAAATGTGTATTTTAATTTATTGCATGATTTA
>CM037640.1:3655789-3717639 GCA_015227895.2 Colaptes auratus
CAGTCAGGAGCATTTTGTGGCCATACAGCATGCTTTTATGGTTGTTGGATGGGATTTCCCTGTCCCAGAGCCACCATCCATTTTACCTGCATCTGATACACACTTCCCACCTGCATCAAACAGGGTCAAGCCAAAATGAACACTTGCAGGAACAGTTTCAGATCGTGGTATGAATGGATTTGATTGTAGAAGCACTGCAGATTTTTCTACTGCTATTTAGAGGCTAATGTGTGTAGCCTTAACAATAATTTTTATTCATCCATCCGGTAAGCTTTTCCTGCTGACTTCTATCTAAAGGGAGACTTAATGCACATTTTATGAGCTATAGGACAGTTATGGCTTAAAATGAATGTACTAGAACTAGGGGGGTGGGGGGAATGGATTTACTTTTACAAATCTCCTACACTTAGAGGTCTCACATGTAAATTGTCATTGCTCTTCTCTTTGCTGATTCCTTACTTTTCCATGGCATAGAAATAGGAATAAATTGAATTCTTAATGGTGGATCTGGGCATACTTTCAGTGCAGGGAACATGGAAAGAAATCAGAATATTCAGAAATCTGTGAGCTGGAGGACAGCTTTTCCCAAAGTGTTGAAAATGCTCTTTCAAGTGAGGAAAGAAATTTAACTTTAAACGTTTAAAAAATACTGATGTAGCAATGTGGTGCTCTGCAGTGCAGCTTTTATGCTTGAAGCAGAGTCATTGGTATAGTCCTAGATGTCTTCTAAAAGCTGGCTTCCAAAGGCAGATAGTCCTCCAGTCACATTTCAAAAAACACTTGTTCTTCCATGTGACATGTCTGTAATTCTTTCAGCCACAAGCTGTCTGTGGGTTTAGGCACAATATAGCTGCATCTGTGTTGACTTCAGCATGCTAATCCAGGGAATACCCTCTAGCTATTTGTGCTTCCAGCCCTGGCCAGCAGAAGTCCTATTGTCTGGCTGCAAATGTTCAGTCTTGCCCTATATGAGATTTCTTTCAGAGGAAGGAGTAGCCTAAGCTTTGGCTGCTTCTTTTACAGGAAGGAGTAGCCTAAGTTATGGCTGCTCATGAATTCAGACCTTCCCATGGATAGCTTCAGGATCTGATGAACATGTGTATTGCTACATGCTTATATGGAACTCATGGAAGGCCATTGCCATTTCTTCCATATCATAGACCTGTGCTCAGCAGTACCATCAAGGTGAACCTTCCCTCTCTTAGCATTCCCCTTCAGGGAATGCTTCCAGCCTATGTTTGAACAGGTATCCTCCAAGGTGGCCTTGAGTTTGTGTGCAAGAGAGGCATAACCATCCACCTGCAGATTGCTCTGTGCCAGACTTGTTATTCTTCTCTTCTAGTTTACCTCTGCCCTGTCCTGGTTCAGTGAAAGATAATTACCCTTCCTAAAGAAAAACATGACTGCATAAACCTCCACTTAGGTCTTAAAACCTGTTCTGATAATTGTCTTAAAACCAACCTGAAAATTTCAAGCATTAGACAGCATTATACCAGAGCCCATTCATGCTGCTTATATAGCAAAAGTTTATTTGTACAAGCAATTGCAGTGTCTATCTCATTTAGACCCCACAGCACCTTCCTATTTGGCCCTCTGACTCCATATGAATAGAGGCAATTCTCTGTGGGCAGCTATGTATTACAAAGGAAGCCACCACCACTAAGAGTAACTATCTCAGGAAAAACATCCATGCTGTTGCCCAAACCTTGACCTTCTATGGAGTTCTTTTTTCTGTTAACATAACTCACTTGACATCTTTACCTTTGTATACCACTTTGCTGTGATTCCCTGTCCCTGGTGGGAGAGCACCATTGCAAAAGTGAACTGCAATGCATAGCCACGTTTGGACGTTTGGAAGGAAGGATAAGGGTTTGCTTTTATTATTTCATATATAGTCCAGCCCAAAGAAATAACAAATAGAAGAGGTCAGAGAGTTTCATAGTTCAGTTAGGGTTGGAAGGGACCACAAGGATCATCTAGTTCCAACCCCCCTGCCATGGGCAGGGACACTCTACCCTAGATCAGGCTGGCCATAGGTGTGGAAGTGAGACAATTACATACCCTTTGTCCTCTCTAAGATAATTGGAGTGTTTCACACAGACTTGTCCTTTCTGAAATTTCACTACTCGGTTTTATTTCTCAGGGCATCAAACAGCAACAATTAAAATCATGATTGCAGTTTCTGAACTTCTATCTTAAAAAACATCTACTTTTTCTCTTTTTCTAAAGAATCTAGGAAGGTCTGAAGCTCCCAAGTCCAGGTGATGGTCTGACATGCGTGATATCACTATTCCATTTCCTAGGGTCTTGTCAGGGCCCAAGAAGATCAGAGCAGAAAAGTACCAGGTGCTACATTTCCCCTTCTTTTTCTTCCTATCACTAGTTGTGATAGTTTGGCTTTCAGATGATCTCATCCACCTCTTCTAGCTCCTTGCATTCCTCAAGGACTATGTGTGCTTACACGCTGCATCGACAGGAGGAGACAAAAGAGTGGTTTCTAGGGACACAGAACGATGGTGCACAGGCAAGCCCACTTTACAGGATCATGTGCTATAGCTCTGATCAAAGAGCAAGAGACAGATTTTTTTATGTCTGAAGTAAAATCAGCAATATGCAGAGGCTTTCAGAGGTTTGCTGTTTGCTGCCTCCTCAGTCAATGCTTGTACTCTTCAAGGTTCTATCTTCTCCTTTTGATAGGATAAAAATGACCCACCCCTTTTGACTTTTTAGTCAACTTGAAAGCATGATGAAGCATGATTACTTCTACTCTCCTGCTGGTCACTGGTTCTTGGGCCGCTGGATAACTTAGTCTTTGGACCACAACAGGCCTTACAATGCTGATGATGAGTGTGGAAAACCTGCACACACATGCTGTGGTTTTGTTTCCCAGACCCATCAGGTCCTCATATGAAAGATCTTGAGTACCAAGATATTTGCTGTCACCAGGTGCTTCACATGTCCTTTTACATGAACACCTGCACACTACTGAGACAGTACTCACACTCTCCTTGGGACCTCATAGCTTAAGGATATTCCACCCAACCAAAGGCCTAGCCTGAGACAAGGTCGCATCTCACGTTCACTGCAATACTCAGTGTGGCTGCAGAGCCCTCCTCAGGAAAACACTGCTAGTTCTCAGAGGGCCTCCTGACTTGCATTGAATCGGTGACAAGAGCTGAGGAGTTTTGGGCTGGAAGCTCAGTACCTGATCTACCTCATGGATTTGCAGGCATGCACAGTGGACTCTAGCTCCCTCAGGGCTCTTCACTCTGTAGCCACACATGCAAGAGTGCCAGTGGTTGTTCTCACACCCCAGGAGTTGAAGGCTGTGTCCTGTGCAGGAGCAGATGAGTAAATCATGTACATTTCCCCAAGGGTATATTCCATTTATCTGGACTCTGTCCTTTGCTGGCAGCTGGAGTGGTACCACACTTTTTTGTCTTTATTGTAGGACACACAAGAGCCCTCCCTCCCCCAGCTCTACAATACTGCTCCTCAGGCTGTGAAACCCCTTATGCAACCTAATGCTGTTGTGGATGAGGGCTCAGATGTCAGGAGAAGTGTTTAGCCCTCCTGCAGGCAACATTGTCCCCACCCCATCTATCCCTAGTGCAGGCCTTTGTTTGCACCCCATGGGAGGAAAATAATCCCCTTGCCTGCGACCACACCTGGATTCAGCTTCCAATTTGGCACCTTCAAAAGTGGTCCAATTCTCTAACACTCTTACCAGGACTAAAGCCAGGGTGAATGCAGCTAATTTTCACCACTCTAATTAGGTGGTGAGTTAGCAAGGGGAGACCTCACCTGTAAGGAAAAGAAGAAAAAGGAAGAAAGAGAGAGAGAAAGAAAAGGAAAGAGAAAGAAAGGAGGAAAGGAGGCAGGCAGAGGAAGAGAAAAGGAGACAAGAAAGAAATAAACAAACGTGTTCTGAAAAAAAAAAGAGGAAATTAAAACACTGAGCACTTGATGGCTGTACCAAGGAGGGAGGCCAGGAACAATCTCTTTCCCTGCAGGTGCAGAGCAGAAGAGGCTGATTTAAACAGTTTTGAGGTCTGAGCACTGGAGAAGGGCTATGGGCCCAGGGAGCAAGCACAGAGAGAGTGCCTTCCTACATTTTCTAGCTTGTTTTGGCTGTGGGTCTCTGGGGAAGCCTTTACTGGAGAAACCAGACAAAGGTGTTCCTGTTGTTACTCCTGGGGATTCATTGGTTCAGAGAAACTCTGTGAAAATATGTTAAAATCCAGTTAGGCAGCCTCAAACAAACAACAATAACAAAAAATCTCCACTAGTGCTCTGCCAGCCCTAACCAAAACCCAGCATTTTCCTCAGCTTATTTAATAATCAGGTGTCCTTCTCCCCCATTGCCCTACCAAAGAAAAAAAGAAAAAAAACCACAAACCCAAAAACACAGAGGGGGCCAAAACCAGTATGTATGGTTTTCTTAGCTTCTACACAGAAAGCCAGGGCTGTGGAAACACCAGACTAAGAGCTTAGAGTAAATCCTGGCAGTCTCAGTGCAGAAACTCTCCACTGATAAACAAGCCTAATAAATAAGTTTGAGAGAAAAACTAAATGAGAGTGTGGCATTGTTGAGCAGTTAATTAGTCCTCTAAGCATTCATACTGCAAAGAACAAGAAAATTAAAGAATATATAAACATAAGTTGGCAAAAGCAAGAACATGCTAAAAGTAAACACTGCTGTTATTAGTAGTAGTAAAAATAATATTAATTAGTGTATTACGTAGCACCTAGTGGTGCTACTGGATCTCATCCAGATGAGATCAGGGCCCCAAAAACTCAAAGGTCTCAAACAGAAGTTGGTTATAAGTGCATTCATGTGCATGCATGTATGCTATAGATATATAGATGTGTACAAAACAGACAGACAGACATGCAATCAAATTATGAAGACACCCCAGGAAATGGAAATTGGGCTACAATTTATTTTGTAACTTGTCTTCTCTTGTTCCTATATTTATGTCGCTGCAGTGCAGCCATTTGTAGTTGCTGCTTGGGATAGAGAGAATACAGGACTGTAGCTGTAGTGCAGGAGTCAGAGCACATACATATTTGTGTGTATGCTCATATATGCATACATTTTAAAAGCTATACACACACACATATATGAAGTCATTTTTCTCCTAACTTTGATCAGGAGGGCACAGAAAGTTTGGCTGAAGACAGAACAAATGCTACCCCAACGGCTCCATTTACTCACCAAGCACCATTTCTTCGTTGCAAAGTGAAACTGCCATGTCATTTCCATTTTAGATCATGGTATTTTCTCCCCACCTTGCACTGTAAAATCCTCCCTTAAGAAAGTCATAGTTTGAATACCGCCCTCACTAAGGCAATACAGCTCTTTTTCTCCAGGGTACAGAACTGTACAGAAGTCATTGCTGCTGACTTCTACTAAACCTATCCAGATACACTGGAAGAAAAAAACCACCTTTCCTTTTGATGTGAGTTTACATGCTGTAACAAAGCAAGCATGTGGTACCCAGATGACACACATGAAGTAATTTGATTGTTAATGTTTTAGTGACTCGGCTTCCTAAGAAAATGAGTCCTAGCAGATACTGCCTGCCTCTTTCGAGCAGAACGTTGCTGAGGTTTGGGGGGGGGGGTTAGAAAAAAAATTATATACATGGTTTGCTCTAAAATAATAACAGCAGCAGAGGCATTACAGTCTTGAGATATCCAGTGGAAACTGCGTGGCAGGTTGGCATCAATGTTCAGAGATAGGCTTCGTTTGAATGATAATTTCATCATTAGATTAGTTTGTAAACTTTTAATGCAGGTCGTATTAATGTCTAAGAAGAAACATTTGTGTGACAGACTATCCTTCATAATCCCCCTCTTCAGCCTTCTTCTAACAAAAGACCCTTAATACTGAAGATGTTTTGGGGAGGGAAACATTTTCCAAACAAGTAGTTTCTCTATTCCAGCCCAGGTAACAAAGAGTCTTAGGTATTTCTGTGGGGCCCTGTCAGGGCTGGCCCATTGGTCTTAAGCCCCCTGCTGCTTAGCCATTGGTCAATAGATTAACTGCTGCTATTACTAAGTGTTTTAGAAAAGTAAGTTAGTGGCAGAGCAAACAAAATCAACCTCCTTAACACATGTTAATTCAAAATTTATAAATCTGCACTGAGAACAGTAAAGCATCAAGGGGGTGGGGTGCACAGAAAAGCTCTTCGCATGCGCTGATCCTTCAGCAAAGTATCACATAGCAGATAAAAAGTCTTCATGCATCTTAAACAAAAGGAATACTCTATTTGCTTTGCAAAACTGCCTTGACACTTCCCTCCACCCCTCTGCCTTCCTCCTTCCGGTTTTCCACTGCCGTTCTGCACTGCAGTTTTGGCATTTCCAACCTCAGTCACAGAAGATAATTCACAATACATGCTAAGTGGAGTAAATTCCTGGTGAAAAGGTGGGAAGCGTTCAATACTGGCAAAAGCAGTGACACTCTCCACAGCCCTCATGCGTTCTTATTCTGTATTGAAACATTTTTTAACAGGCCACATCCACCCCCCACCCAAAGAAAGAAGAAAGGAATGAAGGAAGGAGGAAGGAAGGAAGGAAGGAAGGAAGGAAAGGAAGAGGAAGGGAAGAAGGAAGGAGGAAGGAAGGAAGGAAGGAAGGAAGGAAGGAAGAAGGAAGGAAGGAAGGAAGGAAGGAAGGAAGGAAGGAAGGAAGGAATAAGAAGAAAGAGAGAAAGAAAGAATAAAGAAAGAAAGAAAGAAGAAGAAAGAAAGAAGAAAAAAGAAAGAAAGAGAAAGAAAGAAAGCAGAAAGGAAGAAAGGAAGGAAGGAAGGAAGAAAGAAAGAAAGAAAGAAAGAAAGAAGAAAGAAAGAAGGAAGAAGGAAGAAGGAAGAAAGGAAGAAAAGAGAGAGAGAGAGAGAAGAAGAGAGAGAAGAGAGAAGAGAAGAGAGAGAACGAGAAGAGAAGAGAAGAGAAGAGAAGAGAAGAGAAGAGAAGAGAAGAGAAGAGAAGAGAAGAGAAGAGAAGAGAAGAGAAACAAAGAGAAAGCCTTGTGTCTGCCTTGACAGGCAGTTGAGGACTTTATATTGCTATGGAGGGCCAGAAGAATGCTGACAGCGGAGCTGAGGAGGTACTCAAAAGGCTGATACAGATACTTAGCCTGGTGTGGCTAGCCTGGGTGAAGTTCTTGCTTTTCTTTCAGGCACTTGCCATTCCTCATACTGCAAATTTAAGTAAATGAAAAAATATAGTTCTCATCACTTTGGGAAGATCCACAATAGTTGTAGGAATAAATTTCCACTTCTACGATGTCTTTTCTTAATTAATTTGTTTCACAGGTGAGTCAGTTGTGACTTAAAACTGAAGATCAGTATTATGGCTGCCCTCTCTCGGCTTATCATCATAGGATGGAAGCTTCTGTACGGGACCAAGTCTGTGTTTTGTCAAAGGATGCTTGGGAGAAGAGAGAGGTCCCAAACAGCAGCAATTCAGGTCACAAACAAGTTTGCCCACTGACATTATACCATTGAGTGTTTGGGGCATTGAAGACAGAAGTGGTGAAATGCTCCAGAACTTGGCACACTTCTACCAGAGTGAGGTGCTGCAGCTGGCACTGGTCATTTCTTCATAAATATGATTGTTACTGGAGGGGGAGGGGGTGGGGGGGAGGGCTAGGTCCTTCCAGATTTCCCAAAAGTCCAATATCAGTTTTGTCAAGCGTGTTCAACTGGTCCTGAGTTGTATGCATTGGCAGTCAGATGCAGTACCTCAGTTAGGAAAACAAGGTATCTCCCAATCAGGTTTTCAGTGTGGATTCCACAGGATCCATACACTCTGTTGTGATTTCCCTGCAAATGTTTATGTCTGACGCTGGTAGAGCCTTCCATAACCAGGCTTGTGAATAAATGCTACTGGAAGCCTCCATGCTGTTTGGAGGACCAAAGGCTCCCCTTTCACAAGGCTGCAAACTTCCTTAGAGGAGAATGCAGCAGTAACTCCAAAACATTTTTTCTTGCAGGTTTTGTCAAGCTGTTTTTTTTTGCCCTGGCAGGGGAGCATTTAGACCTGTATGAACAAGGTAAGTTAAAAGATTGATTAATGGTAGGTCTTGCTAGGCTCTCAGCTGTCATCGTGGAGCCCAAGCTGAGGGTTGTAGAAAAGCATTGGGAGCCATCTTCAAAAAGCACATTTATCTCAGATTTTTAAAATATGTCAAAGCTCCTTGTGTGTCCAGAAATATTTGGGGGTAAGTACAAGGCTAAGAACATTTCATCTGGACTCCTATCCTTCCTTTCCTTCGTATGTCTAATCACCCTCCTTTCTGTCGGTGTGGGAAAACTGTGATGGAAGGTTAAAACCAAAGGCTTATGCATAATATAAGATTGCCTGCATTGCATTCTGAATATCTTTGCCTCCAGGATCTGTTTTTCTGATGGGACACAGTATAGCGAAAGCCAGACCCAGTCCTATATTTATGCTCTGCAATGAGCACATACAACACTTCCATTCACAATATCTCTTTACAAGAAGGTGGGTGAGCATCTGTCTTCGTAGCTGACACCAGAGCTGGTTTTCAGCCAGTCTGCTGGCAAGAGATACTAGTGAGCAGGGTCCCATTTGACAGACGTAAACTCTAGGTAGTTTAATGTAATGCATTCAAAATAAAAAGCACTTGCCTGGTTTGTTGTGCAATATCTGCACATTGCCTCTGCCTGGCAAGGTCACTGGATAATACTATAAGGGGATACTCACTTATCTTTAACGTGACATTGCTTTCTGTACACACATTAATTGTATAAGCCAAGATAAAATGTGGAATAAAGGAATATATTTTTAGATGTTGCTTTATTTGGAAAGCAGGATTCTGGGATTTGATACCCATGAGCTGGATGTTGCTTTACTGCCATGATACAATTAAATCACCTAATTCCTTGCAGCCTCATAATGAATAAACATAACCCCGTCTATTTTTCCCTCTTTGAAGCAAAGAATTCAAACTCGGGGGGAGGGGGGAAAATCCCGATTTTGCAGCATTTTCTGTTCTGAGTGTTCTAGGTGTTACAAAGGGTGCAAAGGCAATACACAGTGTAGCATGACACTTAAACTGCTATTACATTTATATTGCATTTAGAAAAAAGTCTTCAATCATTCACAGTTAACCTAGGAGACCATTTTCCCCAATGTGACACTTACATGCTTTAAAAATAATGGGATGATTTGTTTCTTCCCCTGAATATGAGGCAGCAAGGTTAGAAGGGGAAGCAGAGGTGGTATGAAAAGTGACTTATATTGTCAAGGTCTTCTTAACTATTAAGCAGTGGGGGAAAGCATCAAACTGCTTTCCTGGGTTAAAAGAGAGAGATGTTCTCCACTGATGACTGTCCTTCTAAGCCTCTCCTATCGCAGGCTAGCAGTTAAAATAATACTCACCTACTGGGCATCCAACAGAGTTGATCTACCTTTTCTGCTAGGAGGTTCACATCCAGTCAAGCCTGATTAATCTGTTGCAAGTCCTGAATGATCCCAAATACAACACGTAACAGCTATACCTGTTTATCAAGTCAGTTCATTTCCCTTCCCCTATTCCACTCTGAAAAGGAGCATTAATTAAAACAGTAAACAAACGAGCGTCTATTCTAAATCAGAGCTGCAGGCAAAGAAGAGATAACTTAGGCTCTTGAGAAGAGGGATTTTCAGTTAATTTATGGAATCTACTGTCACTCTCAGGGCAAGGGAGCTTACGTAGCTGGGAAATTGAAGCAGACAGGCTTTGTCTAAACACTTCTTTTTCAAAGAATCTCTCTCTTTTTTTCTATTTTCATTTTAATCAAGTGCCTTTTTTCTTTTTTCTTTTTTTTTTTGTCAGGAAAGAAATTGCTAGATTTTTCCACTGTTCTGGTGATGACTCATACAGCTCCTCTGAGATCCTCAGAAGGTAGGGGAGAGGAGTGAGGAGGAGAGGCAGCTTTAAAAAAAAAAAAAAAAAAAACAAACCAAAACGTCGGCACAAGGAGGTGCAATGTTCTGCTAGCATAGTCTTCCCTGGAAATTAGTTGCTGTGTTTCCATCTATTCTGATTATTCATTGTTTCCCCCAGCATTTTCATCTGGGGTCTGTACCCCTGTCCTGGACCAGCACTGATTTGAGTGGAAGCTTTTGTCTCGTCAGATTCCTGATAACTGCAGGGACCCCCACCCCCCCCGAATGAAATAGTTGCAAAATAGTGTCAAGAGGACTTTGGTTACCACACTGAGTTCCTGACAGTCAAAGGCCCACCATAATTGCCGCTTGCTCTGTGCAATATAGAGGTGACCATATGAGCAAGCTTACAGGACTGCAACAGAGGGTCCATTCCCAGTGCTGCCTGCAGACATCCACCAACACTGCAAGGAAAGCACTAGAGGAATGAGAGAGGTGATGCCTGGGGGCCTGGCTCCTAGTGTTGCTTTAGTTATGCTGTTTGCACTCATCTCCCAGACTCAGCAGCAGAGCAGGCTGCCAGCCCCAGCTTGGTGCGAGAATTCGCAGGGGGGAATCACCCAGACGTAGGTGCTGCAAGGTCAAAGCCTCCGCTTCGATATGGTTTTTGGTTTGCTTTTGATTTTTAAGGCAGGCATGTACATATTCATTTTTTTATTGTAGGAGGAGAAACAGCAAACGATCAGGGGAGTGCCACAGAGCTGCAGGAGAAATGGGCCAAACCCTTCCTTGAAGGTGAAAAGGCAATGTGCGCTGAATTCCCCCTTACAAGCACTTTGCTGAGCTAATTGAAAATGGCTCTCCCACATCTCCAGAGATTACCCTGACCTCCTACCTATGTGCCTCTGAAGGGGGCCTTGCAGGCAGAGAAAAATCCTCTCCCTTTCTCCCTCTCTCATTTCTCTCTCTCTCTCTCTCCCTCCTTCTGTCCTTCTCTCCCTCTTCATTTTTTTAATCAACAATTCTACCCTGAGAAACCTCCCCTGCAGTAGCTCCTGCTGTACACTCCCAGGACAAGCTTCAGTTTCAACAAATCACCATTTTCTGTCAAAAAATTCACAGCCTGCTCTCCTTACGAGCTGTTTTTCAATTCCAGTGCGTAGCTAAAAAGATTACTGCTCTGCCCAAAATAAAATAATATTGGCAGGGAGACAGTTTAAACTCCCATCAGCCAGGATTTGTCATGATGAAGGCTGCATTTCCCAGGAATCAAACTATCATTTTGCTTCTTACAACACTGTTGGGACTCTCTCCCTGGGCTAATAATATATTAGACATTTTATTTTATTTCAGACTGAGATTTGGAATAATTCAGTTTGTGAAATTGCATTGAAATTGTAGTTTTCATGAAATTACAGACAGACCAAAAAAAGTTCTGTAAACCTTTGTCATTTCAGATACAAACCTCTTTTAAAGCTACAGGAATGCCTTGTATGTATTTCAAGTCATCCAGCTTTTCCTGGTGGCATATCCAGTAATCATGTTGACAAATTAATGGTAGAGAATTAGTTGTACATTAAAGATTTAAATTCTATTATGCGGCACATTGTCATAAAATGATATAAAACAATAGGCAAATAAATGTAAATTAATTCCAGTTACTGACATGTAAGACACAGAGTGACATCTGTACGCTTCACAACTTGCGCAGCTGCCATACTTTAAGACGTAAAGCAATGGGGGAAGCGGAACGGTGCAGTGGAGCGGGAGGCAGGCGACGGAGTCAGGCCTGGTGTTCGGCAATTGCGGTGGGCTGGGTAAACCATCCCTCCACTTCTAGGCCAACAAATCTGCCTCCAGCATTTGCCCCGAGTGCCCTGGCGGGGATGGTAGAAAAGTTGTTTTTTTCAAGTGGGATGAATACCTTGTCATGGCAATACTTGGGGGTTTGTGTTATCCCACACCCACCAAAAACCCACAGGTTCTCATCCACACCAAGGTGCAATTGCTTCCTGGGGCACAACCCCTGGACCTTGAAGGGCTCACACACTACCGTGCTGGCTAATTATACAGATTCTATTTCCTGGTATGAAGGAATGCATTACCTGCAGCAAAGGGTGCATAAAAAAATTGGGTGCGGGAGGCACTAGGAGGAAGCAGAAAGCCGCCGTGTATTCAAGCCCTTGGCTCTGGGTTTATACCCACAATCCAAGCCCATGCTGAGAGCCTAATCACTGGGGCTATTCTTCGGGCTGTTGTCCAATCAGTCGCTGAATAGCAAAACCCCACAATGCGGAGTATGAATTAAAGGGAGGGAATAAACGTGGGCGCAGAGTTTTTTTGCAACAATACCTAACCGGGCCTTTCAGCCAGGACAACTCCCGGACAAAAGCACGGCGGAAATTGAAGTAACTTTTGAAGGCCCTCGGCAGTAAGAGCTAGCTCTACGAGCGTAGGGCTGGCTTCTTTTTGTGTGAACTGGATCAATTATTTGCTGGGGGGGGGGGGTGAGAGGTGAAGAAAAAAAAAAAAGTCTTAAAAAATCAGACATTTGTGTCACACTGGCCTTGGAAATCACAGCTGTTCGTTAAATAAAACCAAATATTTTTGTCTCCTCCTCCTCCTCCCCTTGGTGGATGCTGCAGTGGTTTAGGGGCTGGCTGGTGGAGTGCTCACATTCCTCCCCCTCCCTCCACCCCCCCCCCCCCCCCCCCCCCACGCGCCTGAAGAAGAGAAAAGCTTCTTGAGCTATAGAGATGTCAGGTCCATGTTTTAAAATTTAGCTTTGTTTACCCAACAGAATGGAATTCATTACTGTGCAGAAGTGGTTCAATTTTCTGACCTTTTTTATTCAAAATGTTGGAAGTAGCAAAAAGCTCATTTGAAGGTCACAGGTTTATGTATCTATTCTCTTAAGTGTTTTAGAAATTCATATGGAGGACACTAAAGGTGGAATATGTGAAAACATACTGTTCATTGTTTACCCTAACCTTGCCACGATTATTAGATAAATGAGGGAAGCAAAATGGCATTAAAAGCCATTGTTAACAGCGAATTTTTTATTTCCCCTGAAGACTGTTCATTTTTGCCCCTGATCAGCAAAGGTCATTTTCTAATTCTTTTCCCTGAGTAGTTTATATAACTTCTGTATTCAAGTCTATAAAAGCTTTTGCAGACTTTTCATACTGCAAGTAGTAATTGTTTCATTACCGCTTGAGTTTTTATATGTAATTCCTATGGACATTTTGATGATATTGTCAGGCTTAAAAGCCAAAAGGGCTTTTCAGTGCTTCCTTTTTTTTTTCCCTTTTTTTTTTTTTTTTAAGCCCAAATCCATTCAGTCTGGATGATTTAAAATTAGTGGAATTAATCAGGCGGCCATTTGAAAGCCAAACTTTGTGGCAGAAGAGACTTGAGGCAAGATGATTTTATTTTTCTGCATCTGCAGCTGATTGGGAAGGCCTTTTCAGCCGGTTGTCCAAAGCCAATATTTAACTGTTACTTATTCCCCTAATTTCTGTCCTTTGTCGAGGGAACTTCCCTCGCTGGATCTTGTTGCTCTGTTCCACGCTAATTGCAGCTTACATTATATAAATGGCTTTGTAAAGAAAACTGTAACCCCCAGCCTTGAAAGTTGCATGTTTCTATTTGCTCAAACTTGATGCACTTATTTTGAGAGGGTCATTTCGCGGAAAGCTGTGTAGGCACTGAGAATGTCCCGTATAATAAGCTTAAACAGAACCTTTTGTCCAGCCTAGTCTTCTCAGGCCCGAAAATTAGGCCTCCTTTTTCTGGCGGGGGGCTGAAGTGGTTCATTACCGCAGCCTCCTCCAGCAGGCCTTGGCCCAGCCATTCCCAGTACTCGAGCTCTGTAACTTCCTTAGAAAGGACGAAGGAAAACATGGCACACAAAGGTCTTGTTAGCACTTCCTATGTGAAATTAGCAGCTTTCTAAAAGGTACAACTCCAATTACCTCACATTGTGGGGACGCGCACAAACCCAACAATGAGCCCAGTCTTGCAAGTGACATGCTGTCTCTCTGGAGTTACTTCCCTAATTAGGGATGACGAAGCCCCATTCTGGCGAGTGCATCTATTTACAGTGGGCCACAATGCCTTAACTCGAGCATCCTCCTGAAAGGCCAGTGTTAAAAAACACAAGTGCTCTTTTGGTGGAGCCGTCCGTGGGGAAGCGCCGCATTCCTCGCGGCTACACCCTCCCGAAAAGGGTGGCCGCTTCCCCCCACATTGTTCACACTTCAGGATTCATTTGGGACAATAAAGCTCCTGCCCCGTGAGCTCTGGGAATTACAGTGGACAAAGGGCAGGCTTTCTTAGCGGGGTCTAATGATGGAAAAAAGAAAAATATTTATTGCTTTTGACAGTTTCACAAGGGGCAAAAATCCTTGTCGTGGCTTTAAGTTTCCACAGCTGTTGGAGGAAGGGTGGTCATATGGACTAAAACAGTTCGGCTCCTTTGTTAAGAGGCTGAGCACAAGGGCCGGGCTGTGAAATTAAAGATTAAGTTCATTAAGGTAAGATAATTGTGCTTGCATCCTTGTTGATACAGGTGTATACAGGCAAAGCCTGGCTCGCTGGACCTATTTATTTACTTCCTGGCTTCTTGCAAGACAAATCAGCTTGTGACAGGGAGGTGCTGGAAACGCTTCTTGTTTGCTCAGCCCGGGATGGGGATGACAACCTGCAGGCCTTGAGCACCACAACCCCGTCGGGAGCAGGAGGAGAGCACAAATTGTTTGGGGGCATGATAAAACGTACCTGTGGGCAGAGGAGAAAGCCACCCCAGTTTCGGGCTGGGGTACTAGTCAGCTTTTTTTCCTTGGATGAGAAATGCCTTGAAACACTGTGGTGTTGCTGCGAGGGAGGGGGAATTAGAAATTCCCTGGTAGCTTATTTGGCGTAAAAGTGCCACTGATTATTAGTTTGCTGCCTCTAAGTGTTTGGATTCTTCACTATTATTGTGTTATTTGTATTGTTAACAGTTCACAAGTTCAATAGTTTCAGCTAAATTGCTCTGTAATATTAGGGTTCCAGTATGAAACTATTGCAGTTAATAATAAAATAAGACCTTTGTGTAGGTATATAGATAGCTTCCCAAATTCATTTTTAAAAGCCCTCAGGAATTAGCACGAACATACTGCTGGGAGTTGCGCTGTGTTATCAATTATCTATTGTGCTGTTGTGGTGACAAAGAAGGATGATAGTTTTGAGTGATTAAAAATGCTGCAATACAGTTTCTATTTTATTTCATTAAAATAAATATTAAGCAGGGACTAGCACTAGGGAGCCTGGTGGTTCACTTATGCCAGGTTGCTTTCTCTTACCTGGTTGTCGCTCAGCCCCACATCCCACTCAGACTGCCACAGGAGCATCACATGCAGCAAGGAGCCAGCTGAGGAGCAGAGTCCTTTCCAAACCTGCTGCTCAAAAACTGTGCCTTGCAGGGCCTCTTCTTTGAGAGAGCACAATTTAACTCACTGCTGTTCTTGTGATGCTGCTGCTCCTCAGTGCAGTTTGTATGTATTTTGCAATGGGTTGTGGCTGCACACTGTGGTTATGACACACATCATCTCTCTAGCATATTTTCTTCCACAGATTTTGTGTAGGTCATTGTCAACAAGTGGACAGTAACAGTTTGTTAGGGACCAGAAATCCCAGTCTGATATCTGTACTTCCCAGGATAGGCCTGTGCAAGGATCTTAATTTTTTGTCCCATACTACCTTGGCAAGCCAAGAGCTTCTATGCATATTCAGGGAAAAAATGTATGGAAAATATTGATGACAGAAATTCTTCTAAGGCAGCATCTTTTCTGCAAAGCTGAAGAGATACCTGTATTAACAGGTACACGAAGAAAGCAAAGTCTCTTCAAGCTAACAATATGTTGGGCCCAATCCTGCTCACTTTAAAGAACCAGTTCCATTATCTTCTGATTGCTTTAATCTGTTTTTCCCATATAGGTGCCTAAGGAAGCAAATAGTAGTTCAGGTTAAAAATGTGCTGAGCTGTAGGTATGCTAAATAGTAGACACCCTACTCTTCTACAGAGACATCTGTTGGTACACAAATTCTATCTTCGTTCTCCTGGAGACTATAAATCACATATCAGGTTTTTTTAAGAAAGCAAGTCATCCAAGTAACTTGCTGCCTCCTTATGGCTTCTTTACAATTTAGGATCTAGGTTTACCCTGAATTCTGTTTGCTGGCTGGAGAGAAAAATCTGTTACATAGCTGGAATATATATTCTATTACAGCTAACGTAGCGTTTCAGCATTTGAACTATTTCACAATTACAAAGCAAGCTGCAAGGAACTTCTCAAGTGTACACACCTCTTATTTTACATTTGGTTCTGAGTGAGTCATTAGAAGGGTGCTTTTTAATAAGGTTAAATGGTTTGGGGTTTTTTGTTTGGTGGGGTTTTTTTATATAAAGAGATGGGGAGGTGTGCTTTTTATTTTTCCTATAAAGAGCTGTTTAATACCAAAACAACTTAAACCATTTAATGAAGCCTGTGAAAAGCACTTTATGAAAAAAATCCATTAAGAACCCTTTACACCTGAATCTTCAGTGTCTTCTCTTTCAGCATTTTTCATAGGCTTTTGAAAAATACTTGTAAAATGCAACTGAAGACTTCATGAAATAATCTGCCTACGAATCATTAAGGACAAATTAAATTAACTTTGTTTTCCTGCGTGCAGGCAGACGTGGCTGGGGAAGGACAAACATTCCCAATGTTTATGAAATAGATCACAGCCTTAAAAAAAAATAATTTCAAAAATAAAAATTTGTTGAATGGGTGAAAGAAAGGTTGAGAAAACTGACAATTCATCTGTGTTTATTTATGTTTCTGTGTGCACAGGACAGAGGCATTATGATTATTTGAAACACAGCATCTCTCAGATTGTTTTCAAAAAGAATCTGCTCTCTGACACAGTTCATGTTGCATCCCTCTAATATGTGTGTGTGCACAACTCTATTAGAAGCACTGATGGCTGCATAGGCACTCATCATGTATGGTATGTGTGGATATGGATGAACACATCGGTGTGTGTATATGAACACAGTTTCTACATGGGTGCATGCATACGTCTTAATTAGAGTGGCGAATTCTTGTTGCTTGATATATATTATGTGCCACATGGGTTGTGCATTACAATCTTTCTTGGTCTGAATAAAAATATAACAGATCCAGTAATCATTTTTAAACTACTTTGAGCTAAAGGACTTTTCTTGCATCGCCACCATACCACGACAGAAATAGTAGGAACATTTCTCTTTCAGGCACCGTGCACTGAATTTTCACCTGTGGTTAATGATTTCAGTGTTGCACTTGTTCCGTGACTGACCAGCTCTTTTTGGAAAGCAATTCTTCCCTCAGGAATACATGTATAAAATCTGAACAGCATCTGTGTTTTGCCAAACAAACCATTGAACAAAATACAGTTCACCCAATAGTTTCTGTGTTTCTTATTCTCTTATTCTCAGTTGTAGTTGTGTGCTAGGAACGTCTAAGGATTATGAGGGGGTGGGTTTTTTTTTTCTCTAATTTATATGCCAGGTGATTTTGAGTAACCAATATATGGTGAATATTATTAAGAAATCTGTGAGACTGCATTTCCCTGTGTCCTCTACAGTATGTCCTAAAATTGTAATCTTACTAGCTGATGAGACTACCCCCTGGTCTCTGTGGATTAGTTATTTAGCTTGGGTATTAAGTACATCAGAAAAGCTTAATCTAAGAGTCATTATATGTGTTTTAATATTAAAATTTGTCATTGCCAAATCAAAATTTAATATTCTAAAATATGTTCATCCCCTTTAACAGCATGATTAGCAAATGTTTTGCAGGGAAAATAGATGGACAGATTCGGTACATGGTTTTCGCATAACATGTTATTCCAGCCTGCTGGAAGCAAAATGGACAGAGCCTTTTTATTGCTGTGAAATATTTTTCTAAAGGATTAGACTGACATTTATGAAGAATCTTTTATGGGCTAGAAAGGCTGTCACTAAGCATCCATGGGTTTTGTTTTGGTTTGGTTTTCTGGCAAGAGAAATTAGCCTTCCTCCATACTGTGCTGCTCTTACACAAATCAGCAAACAGGCTCCAGTGCAAGTAATTTTCCTTGCAAGGTTTTTCCTGCAAAGTTAATATTACAGCTTCTAAAAATCAATTGTCAGAAATTCTTGGGCATAATATCTTGCAGGCATCAACTAAAAGGCACAGTTGGCTTGTGCAGAGAAGTATTCTAGCTATCTAGAAAGTCCTCTTGTGAAATCCTCTGAGGGCTCCTGAATAAATACAGGTAGGCATCTGAGTGGGCTACAGTTACTTCCTTTATAATAGGTGCAGGAGGCAGAGATTTGAATGAGCCTAGCAGATTACATGCCTACTCAATCACAAAAGTGCAGCGAAGCCATTCTTTGATTCGTTTATTTGGCTTCAAAACTATTGTAATGGTCTCTCTCTGTGCGGTCTATGAATTGTCAAAAATAAGATGTATTTTATTTACTATCAGTGTATCCAATGACTATTCCCTCTACTAAATCAAAAGTAGTGGGTTGTGGTGGGTTGAAGTTTCCCCCCAGCATTAACTTAAAGCCAGACCAACTCGCTTAGAAGCAGATGAAGCTGTGTTGACAAGCAAAAACCACGCTCTACAATGGAATGCAATGAAGATGTACAAAGTATACAGGAGTTACAATATTATACAGATAGTTACAATTAGCAAACAACATGAAACCCCACCCTGGTCAGAAAGATCAGGGAAACTGCTCCACTCCCCCACTCCCCCAAAACCCCCTGTACCAAGAGGGAGGAGCTGAGAGAAAGTATTCTTAAGCTTATCTCAAGGTCAGCCACTAGCACGTTATCTTCTCCCCAGCAAAGCAATAACAGCCAAGATCAGAAGAGAGGAGAAAAGGATCGGGAATGGAAGTGAAATGAGAAGAATTGTTATGATAGAGCTTCTCTTATCCCAGCCATTCATCCAATGAATTTGTTTAGAATAATCTTTTGTTTTCCTTTTTACACCCAATAGTGATTTATTTGTATTTTTCTACTTTTCTGCTCAAAATCTGCAGCTAAACTTTAAAGGCACAGCCTAAAACTACCACACCCTTCATGGTGTATGTCTGCTCTGCAGGGCAACAAACTTTAAGCTGAACAGCTCAGGTGCAGCACAGGATCAAACTAAGAAGTACAACAATCAAGACTTTGATGGTACTTCAATCTCCTGGGGCAAGACCACTTCCAGGAGCTAAGCCAACACGTTGCTCCATGGCACTGCAGTCTTCAGTGCAGACATAACCTTAGACAAAGAGTCATCACATAGCCAGAAATGAAAGAATCTTGTTTGGAAGAAGGTATCTTCTCTTGCCTGTTCTTGCTGCCCTCCCCAAAGTGTATTTAACTGTGGCTTTGAGGTCCATTCTGAGGAGGGTTGAAGATCCAGTTCTTCGAGGCAGGCAATGCAGAGCCTTCATCAAGTAGGCTGTTATTTACTATCTCACTATTTATCCTATTAAACTGTAACTCTAAATATTCTCTGGAAAATACTGATTCGAGTACACTGATTAAGTATAGAGTTATTATGATTTAATTTTCTGAAGAGTCTCAGCTCTTCTGATACACTCCTGTATCATATTGTCCCATTTTTTCTTGTCTTTTTGTGAAGAACTGGAGTACGAAAAATAATGATGGTCAAAAGAGGCTCAAAGACTACTTAGATGAAGACAGAGGCCAGGGATGCTGTTTCCAAAGTAGGAAAAAAAAACCCTCTGATGTTACTTAAGGTCCAGAGCAGGAGAAACAAGTCAAGGGAACTGCATAACATTAGACAAGAGAGTGTATTCAGACAGAATAAGTGGAAGAAAATGAGAGGAAAATTGCTGGTGAGTATGCAGAAATTTTAAGGCACTATGAACAGAGATGGTGAGTTTAAAGGGCATGTGAGAGGAAGCCAAAGGAAAGAATTAAAATGTCCATGATGGTAGTTGGAAGAAAGAGAATGAAAATGGACTTTGGAGTCAATTCAGAATGTTCTTATGAGTGTAAGTACCTCAACAGCTTCACAAAAATCAAGTGTAGCGAAAGCCAAATATGCACCCATGTACCCTGCTGAACTGGAGCCCAAGTATGCACCCATGTACCCTGCTGAACTGGAGCCCAAGTGTGCACCCATGTGCCCTGCTGAACTGGAGCCCAAGTATGCACCCATGTACCCTGCTGAACTGGAGCCCAAGTATGCACCCATGTACCCTGCTGAACTGGAGCCCAAGTATGCACCCATGTGCCCTGCTGAACTGGAGCTTCTAACAAGACCTTTTGCACAGATCTGAGTGGGGGTCGAGTTGGACAAGCAAAAATTGCAACAAGGCAGGCACATGGCCAGCAAACAAACAAGACTATCAAAACCTGAGTGCTAAATGTAACATATTTCTCTTTACATTCCACGGCTTCCTAGCAACTTTTGTTTCACATCCTCTGCATTTTACATCAGGCTGACAACATTCAAAATTAACCTAAAACTTCGCGTCTCCTAAGTTCCAGCCTTGGGGATGTTTCATAGTTTCAATTAGGGTTGGAAGGGACCACAAGGATCATCTAGTTCCAACCCCCCTGCCATGGGCAGGGACACTCTACCCTAGATCAGGCTGGACAGAGCCTCATCCAGCCTGGGCTTAAACACCTCAAGGGACGGGGCCTCAACCACCTCCCTGGACAACCCATTCCAGGCCTTCACCACCCTCATGGTGAAGAACTTCCTCCTCATGTCCAGCCTGAATCTCCCCACCTCCAGCTTCATCCCATTCCCCCTAGTCCTATCACTCCCTGATAGCCTGAAAAGTCCCTCCCCAGCCCTCCTGTAGGCCCCCTTCAGATACTGGAAGGCCACAATGAGGTCACCTCGGAGCCTTGTGCAGAGCTGTAACTGTACTACACAAACCTTTCACTCATCACTTGCAGCATTTCAAGTTTGTTTGAAAGATTGTTGACCAAGGAGGTCTTTTGGCTCTGGTAGGTCCATGGATGCATCATAATATTCAGTCCAGGCACAGACCTTGGTGGAATTGTAGTCCCAAGTCATGTTCTTCATTTATTTTGTTTTTCCCCCACCAGTTGGAGTGATCTCCTCATTTTCAATTCTGCAGTTCCCTTTCACAGCACATGATTAATATCCTTCTGTCCCCAATCTTCAAATTTTGCCTTGCCATCACTACATTTGTGGTGTACCAAACACGCAGTTGGTGTTTCATATACAAACATGCATAGTGGATCTACCATGATTCTTTACATTATTGCAAGCAAGCGCTTCAGTGTTTGAGGAATCAGAACATTGGCAAAGACCTAGAGGTGGGACAATTGTTATAGTAATACCTTGAGGTGCTGAAGTAAGCTATGTGGCTTTGAGTACCCTTTGTGTCATAAGTCTTCAATTATTTATGTAACAATAATACTAATATTTTCTAGTTCTGGACTTTTACCATTGACTTCCTACTGTCTCTATAGTCCCTTGGTTCTCACAGTGCTGTTACATGGCATTATTTGTCTCTCTTTTCTTCTATTTGCATCAGTTTGTGCCTGTGAGAGGAGTGAGTTTGGGAAAGATTGTCTCTGGTGATGCTGATGAAGTGTGATGTTTGTGATGTTATTGTAAGATGTTCCTTATATTGTCAGGAGTCCTTTGCTTCCCAGGAAACCCTCCTGGTTTTTCAGTTCACCATTTCATGCAACCACAGCCATGGTTGTTGGAGAACTGCCTTTTTTCTTTCTCTCTCTCTCTTTTTAATTCCTCTAAACCTGTTACCTTTTTCTCATGAAGCAAACAGATTGGAAAAGAGATTTTATTGGTAGCTGAAACTTCAGTTCTCTGAGATTCAAGCAACACCAGAGGCATAGTAAAGCCTATGGAAAATATTGAGTGAGTTCAATAAGGCCAGGACTTTACTATCAGCATCCATTTTTCACTGTAGTTATGCTCCTCCTTACATATATGCTTCCTCTGTGGAAGAGGCTTTATGAAAAGCTTTCAGACAAGCTTTTCCACCACCAGAATGGCCACAGATCAAAAGCTTGCACTACTTTGACTACGTCATAGGTTTGCATAGCCATACAATGAGAGGTCTGTGTTCTACATCTGGAAATTCAACTGAGAGTCTCAGTCAGATGATGCTGAGCTCTCTCATTGAAGAAAATACCAGCCCTTCCCCAAGTCCCAGGAAGGCAAATTAATACAACAGCCAGAGCTAGTAAAAAATTGCAGAAGTTGTTTTTCCTGAAAATTCAATTAATTAAAAAAAAATATATAACATTTCAGCCTGGTTTGTGAAGAGCACTGAGCACTACTCATTCCTTAATCTGTTTTCCTACATCCCACCTCCCACCCAGATAGGGCTCCCTTTTCACAGGGGCTTTTTTCCCAGCGTGTTTTATACAGGGCTGATCCTTCCTATTTGACATAGAAAGGTAACTGCAGGCATCAACAACTATTTTACATTTTGCAGCCGCTTTCTCAATCCCCTTTTGTAGGTTAGGTAAAACACTCCCAGTTTTTTTGTTCCTTAAAACAAAAGAATACGTTTCCATCAGGCTAGGAAAAAGAAAAGGCAAAAGTCAGACGTCTAATTTCCAGTGCTCCCATAGTGGAACAGTGGACTCTACTACAGAAAGATGTTTCAGATGCTTTAGAAACACATTTAAAAGCCAGGAAACAAACCTCTCTCTCTCCTAGAGCTGGTGTGGCATCTGTAGTCAGGTTTTAAATGTTACTTTTGTTTATTGGTAACTTAGTATTAAAAGTACCTGCTAATCCAATGAGCAGACGTTCTGAGTAAACTGGGGCTCTGTAAACCAAGTCCTAACTCAGTACCATGGCAGGAGAAACTGAGCAACATTGCTAAGTATCAAAAGACAACATAGTGAGAGTGAATGAAAAAGTTGTAGAAATGTGAGACAGACCTCATTAAAATACCTTGTCCCTTTGGCTTCTTCTGATGGTCAGTCTTCATCACTGGGAAAACTGCCTTTTCCTGACTTTGGCAATGAGAGCTCTGAGCCTCTTCTTTCAGTGTCAATGATAAATACTCAGAACTTATCCTGGTGGCACTGCAAAGTGAAATTAAAATTAGAGTTGCATGGATCAAAATTCTTTTAAGACTATTTCCCTTGACCCTGATCACCCAAATCAACAAGAAAAGCCATCCTAGCAAACAGCATATGGAAAACTGTACTTTAAAACTGTTATTCAGACAGAATAGGATAGGATGGACGTTAGGAATTTTAGTCAGACTTTCAGCTTAAATTTCTCATCTGTGCTGGGCAGGATTTATGATGCTTGGATTTCATTGTTTGACACAGGTTCAAAGCTTGCTTCCATTTACGTGATACATACATAATAAAGGGAAGGATGAAGAGTAACATTGCAGTGATAACCACAGATCTTAGTAAATCTTAATACAGCTTGTAAATCTTAGCTGTTGACATTGCATATTGCACCAAAACTAAGCAAATAACATACTCTCCATGCATATGCATATATATTTCTAACTGAGTGCAGTGCATTGGTCTCTTCTTCAGATTGCCAGCGTGAATTGTTATCGACCTTTGGCAGTTTTCCTCTGCTTTCATCCATGCTCATACTGCATCGGGTTTCAGCATTTGGAATGTTTGACATTGCTACTGCCATTGTAAATTGAAAGATGGAACCATGAGCCAGATTGCTTTTATCTGTTACCCAGTTTTGATCTTTTCATCTGCTCTTTGCCAAGGAATGTCAGCCATGATTATTTCTAGCTTGCCAAATTTCTGAACAGCTTTTAAACAGGTGACATTTTCCTATAAAAAGACTCTACCACAAGCATGTTTCTTTTTCCAGCCCTGAATGTCACCTTTTCTCCCATAATTACAGTGGTCTAAGTGACACATTTCTGGACTACTGACAGTTTTAAAGATTTGCTGTTTGTGGGTATTGCAATTACTGTGCATTACCTTCTCCCTTCTGAGAGGAGTGAAATTATTTCCATAGATGTTACTGCCTTCACAGTTTTGCTTTTGATTTTGCACAGTTGGCTCTAGACTAGATCTAGATTTGGAAGCAGATGGAAATAACTTAATGTTGGGCAAATAAGTAACTTCAGATTTAGCTACTAGCATCACTTAGATGAAATATTTCCTAATTTTTTCCTGCTTACCTGCATATCTTTGCAAAATGTACCCTGGGTAGAGTTTGTGGCAAATAGTTTTGTGCCTAGGGTTACTTACAGATGTTAATGAAGCATTTCATTATAATTATTCTCTTGCATCGATACATCTCTCGCAAGTGTCTGCCCTATTTAAGTGCAACCTTCTGCCCTATTTAAGTGCAACCTTCTGTGATGATGCTGTATTTAGCCCATGGCCTGATGGTCCATATATTTCTGCTGACATTCCAGCTCTTCACATGGAGAAAGAGTAGGTTGAAAGTTTAGTCAGTAAGCTGACTGGGCAAGTCAAAGTCTAAATTGGCTCTGGCCAGGCTGATCTAGTGTAGAGTGTCCCTGCCCATGGCAGGGGGGTTGGAACTAGATGATCCTTGTGGTCCCTTCCAACCCTAACTGAAACTATGAAACTATGAAACTAAACTATGAAACTAAATTCGTCATTTACTTGGTCTGTCTTCTGGCTTTCCATTTAAGTCTACAAATAAAACAGTGCTCAGTATAAACATTACTGACCTAGACGTTGTGCAAGTCAAGTGACAGCCACTGTAAAAGCAAAACAAAACAAAAAATCCCAACAACAATCATAAAACCCTGACAGTTCCTTGTCTTATCTTCTCTTTTGTTTCAAAATAAACCCCTGGGAAACACCAGAGACACAAACCAGAGCTAATTCATGGATTCCTCATCTTTTGTTCGTATGGATCATAGCAAAAACTTCCAGGGCAGACTCACCGAAGTCATCTACAAACTGTAAAAGGAGGATTCTCCCAGCCCTATTTGAATAGCAAGCTGCTAGTCTGCATCACCACAGGTCTTTGGAACCAAAAGAAAAACTGCACTATGAGTTTGTAAAAAAACCAAATCAACTCCTTTATCGATGGCTTTTGTGCAATTGTTTTCTAATTTATGCACATTTGCACAATTGCATCCAAAAAATTGCCTACCTCGAGTAGGAGCCTGAAACAGGAATTTAAGGAACAGAAAGAACAAGAGCAACAATAGACTTCACAGTCTCCTTTAAGTCCTTGGTATAGACACAAGGTTAAGATACAAAAGCATTTGCAACAACAACGTAGTGGGCAGAGAGCATAAAAGAGAGGCCATGAAGCCATTAAGGCAATTAAGAAAGATTAAGATTGCTTAATCAACAGGCCAGAAACCACAGCATGTTGCAGAATATACTTTAAAACAAAAAAAAACCAAACAGACAAACAAAACACACACCAAAAAAAACCCCACACACAAGAAAAAAAGAAAGGGAGAGAGAACAAGCAGGCTAAATATATTCCTTACCAAAGACTTCAGAGTTCTCTTTAATGAGAAATTGAGAAATCATATTAATCCTTCAAACATTGCCAGCTCAGGAGTTAGGTTTCCTATTTGCACACCTAGGAGCAGCACCATTGGAATCCATTCTAACTGATGCAGAATACTGTTGGAAAAAAAATACTTCTCCACAGTTGGCGCCACAAATAGATTCACAGGATATTTAAGGAGGCACAGCAGAACTGACTTGAGGGCATGAGTGGGTGCTGCTCAGCATTCTGCAGGAGAAAGACAGTGACCCACAATCCCCATTCATGAATCTGAAGCTGCTGTATAAAAGCACCACAATGCTTGTCAGAAGGATGGGTAATTGAAAATGCTTGCATGTGCAAAATGCCTGTGGGCATCTAATGCAAGTCTTCATATGGTAATGAAGAGAGGAGACAAAGTGGGAGGGCTACAGCACATGTCACAACCTGCACCTGAAACAACTGAAAATTCACTTAGGCACGTAACCAGGCCAAAATCAGTTCTAGGGTGCTCAGCTTCATCTTCAGCATCAAGGCCATCTCCCAATTCCAGGCCTATGCATGATGTCTGAAGGACAGGTGGGCAGAAGCTGATTTGCCTCTGGTTTTGCAGAAATAGCTACAGCCGGTTGAGATCACTGGTTCTTGAGCAAACTGAAGAGCAAAGGTGGGAACAGGTGGGTTTCTTTCCAGAAAATATTGGTTTCAATAAAGTTTGAACCCAAAACTAACTCCTAGAATGGGTCCTCAGCAATTTTCTTCTGTCAGTTCAGAATGAAATTTTATTCACTGATTTGAGCCAGTAATATGGGGAAAATAATTATCAAAACTACTGAAATGCAATATTTTAATCATCTAAGCCATGCTGGTTTGTGTTATCAGTTTGCAAGCACTCTTGAGATTTATTGCTGTTTCAGGAAGGGATTTGTATATTACTTTTAAGTTTTCTAATTGCCATTCAGGTGAGGAAAATGCTTTCTTACAAAGCCAAAAATTATTCTTGAGTATATAGAAACAATGGATGAGATATCCAAAATGATCTTTTGCATTCAGGAGTGAAGTCGGTTTGGGGTGGGGAGGATGATTTGTGTACTCAGGACATGTTTTGCTGGTTAACATTAGTAGAAGATACTGTCAGAGGCATTGTAAGAGCAAGGATGCTTTAAGAAAAGAAGGCTGGTGTTGTGTTTACCTGTTTTGCTGTTGGATCTATAGTGACAAATAAGGGATAAAAACCTACTCTGCCTATTCTAGGCAATATTAGACAGCCATTTTCTCCTTATTTCCAGAGAATACAAGTATAGCCACAGTGTCTCCTTAATTCCAAGCAACACTACAAGCATCTGAACTTTTGTAACCTTTATATACTTCATTTCTTTGTTTTAGTACAGAAAAACTCATACAATTCCCAGAAAATCAAAAAGACTTCCTGAACCATCTGATTTTGAGGATCCCACATCCCTGTGAAGTAACACCTCTTCTCCAGATTCTATCAGCAACTAATTTCTTTGCACAGCTTCTTCATAGTTAACAAAACGCAACATGGCAGTGTTTGGCTGAACAAGCAAGCCTGAGGTGTTGACTGTCTCCTTGACTGCAGAGAGCAATAGGTTTTTCCTACATGGCAGCAGCATTGTTCTTTTGAAGATCTGAGCCTATTTTGATACCATGCATGTGTTGTTTGGGAAGGCAAAGGCACTCAGGAGATGTCTGTTGTCTGCAAGATAGAGAAGCCAGGGCTCTCCAGGTTTCTTGATCTTAATATTATATGTATTCTAGTAAACAAATATTTTGCTGTTGATGTGTGGGTGTTCAACTGTCACAGCAGTGTCTTAGGATATTAGCCAGTCTTTAGCTGCTGTGCATCTGTTACCTGACAGCCCCGTTCTATATACAACCACCTTGCACTTCTGTTGCAGCTTCTCAATTTTACTACATAAACACATCTTTTATCATACCGTTTATCCATACATGGAGCAAGAAAATAATCTGACTACACCATTCTGGACCTATTGACATTTAGAGAGAGTTGGGATTTCGACAGAATGTATAAGGAATCGCGCTATTCAAGATGCGAAGTGATTAAGACATGAACAAGGATTTCAGCAGAAGCAAGGTCAAGGTAAAGATGAACTCAAGCAGAATTTCAGAGGTGGGAACAAGAAGAGCGGGAAAGGTACTAAGAAAAAGCAGTTTATTGTTTTCAGTTTTGCACTGCTGGGATAGAAAGACCTTTAATATCCTTTAATTATGCCATGCTACTCAGAATACAGAGGTGCCACGCAGTGATGCATTGCTGTAGTTCCCTTTGCCTCCCTCTAATTTCTCTACTTCTCCCTCCTCCCAGTGCTCTTCTCTACATTTTTGTGCTGGATGCTTGATTTTTATATACAAATCCATTTGTTATAACTGGTTTTTACAAACTTTATTTACTTCTCAGGGATTCAGTAACTCTTCCTGGTGTTGAAAAAAGTCACCACAGCTCTTTCTTCTCAATCTGATACCAGAAACAACGATTCCATGGAAATAATATGCAGATTCCAGGTCAGCTTTGTTTTGCTTTTCCCATTATCTGTCCTCCCATAGTGGATAGCTTGTAGGTATTAGGTGTACTGGTCAGCCCCTGCAATGCACTTATGCTATGTGGAAGAAACTAGAGAGAAATGGTGAGGAGGGAAGGGTAAAGTGCAGCTATCTGGGAGGTGACATCAAAGCTGATGGACCGTTAGTAAGATTTTGCTTGGTTTGAGGGGGGGGTTGGTTAAAAATCTTAGTACAATGCTTTTTTCATGCTCATATGTTAATTTCAATTGCACCTGTAGATATTAGCCAAACTATTTTGACTTTGCACACTAGGGAAACCTGGACAGCTACATAATAAAGTATTTCTACAGTACACTTTTGTCCATTGAGTATTTCACAGTATCACCAAGGTTGGAAGAGACCTCAAAGATCATTGAGTCCAACCTGTCACCACAGACCTCATGACTAGACCATGGCACCAAGTGCCACATCCAATCCTCTCTTGAACACCTCCAGGGATGGTGACTCCACCACCTCCCTGGGCAGCACATCCCAATGGCGAATGACTCTCTCAGTGAAGAACTTTCTCCTCACCTCCAGCCTAAACCTCCCCTGGTGCAGCTTGAGACTGTGTCCTCTTGTTCTGGTGCTGGTTGCTAGAGAGAAGAGACCAACCCCCACCTGGCTACAACCACCCTTCAGGTAGTTGTAGAGAGCAATGAGGTCTCCCCTGAGCCTCCTCATCTCCAGGCTAAACAACCCCAGCTCCCTCAGCCTCTCCTCATAGGGCTTGCGCTCAAGGCCTCTTAATTTCTCCATAACCCGTTGTTATCTAGAGGTAAGCAGTACTTCTGATAATGGAATAGGTTGAAATGAACTCATATTTTATTGGATCAATATTCATTGTTCCATGCATTCTGTGTATGGTATTATTAAGTAAACACTCATCAGTTAAAATCCAAATGCTTTATGAATTTATGTCAATTCCTTGAAACATGATTTGGGATAAATTTTTAATTGGAATGTCCTGGCATTGTCCAAACATCTTGTTTTGATCTATTTGAGAATACAGCCTCTTCATTTGCTTCCTTCCAAATTTTTTTGGTTTTTCAATGTCTTTAAACATTTTCTTACATACTGTAGAATGACCAAAAAATTGAAACTGATGTTTAAAGAAATATCTGAGCTAACTGCAAGTAAAAATTACCTTTTTAATATTTTTGGCACTCCAAACCTTAAAACTGTGTGGGCTCTTGACTGGAATTTTATAGCCCCTCATGAAGCCTCTAAAACCTCTGCAAAATTATTTTTTCCCTTTCTTTGTGGTTTTTATTGGCTCTCAGCATCTGCACCAAGAGGGAGTCCAGGTTCCTGATCTCATATCCTCCTTCACATTAAGAGTCCTCACTGATTACCACTGCTCCATTTAAACTGGAGGGAGGCAACCTCTTCACAAGCCAAATGCCATTTAGGGCTCTTAAGGTGGATGCAGTCATTGTGTTGATAAGAGGCAGCACAGGCAGCCCAAGTTACCCTTTCACATGTTATTGAGCATGTCCTGAGTCTGGTTCATGACAAAAGAAAGGTACTTCCCACTCAACTCCCTGCCCCACTGATAAATTGCCAGCATGGCTTTAAGTCAACACTTTAAACGCCATCAGGAAACACTGGTGGCCAGCATAGATCTTGATGAGACAAACTGGTTTGCAAACCTGTCACACTACAACAATTTCAGTTTCTGAGTGTATAGGCTACTTTGAATTAGAGATGATGAAGGCATACACAGTGGTAATGAAGTTCATGCTTGCACTGCAGAGCTAAGAAGAGGAACTTGTATTTTAGGGCTAGAAACGGTTACAAAGATGTTGTTCAGCTTTCCTTTGCTCCTGCTCAGTTTTCCACTGTCTTAAAACAAGAGGCCATAAACATAAAAAACAAAGGGCTCATCTTTACCTACAAAAAACAAGCCAAGACATGATTCTCATTCCCTCACATAACATCTACCTCTCTTCACCAACATGGAGTTCAGCCAGTGAGCTGTTATGCAGGTGCAATTATCCTCTGAGTGCCAGGTAAAGTATTCCACTCACCCTAGCGACATGCATCAGAAATCTCTGGTTAATGGATCCTCTCACTTTCATTACATTACTCCAAGAAATAGACTATCCAACTATTGCAGTCACCTTGAATGTAAATGCCACCTCCTCCTTCCAAACATTGAACCCACTAGTAGACTTTACCTGCTGATTTGGGCAATAATAACAACTTTTAGTATCACTCTATCTTCTCTGTCATGAAAAGGTCATCCCAATTCTGATTATATTTGCTCATTTATAGTGCCCCACAATATTGATAACCATCTCTTTGGATGGTTGTTTAATGGGATGACTTAACAAGAGTACTGTGTCCAGTTCTGGGCCCCTCAATATAAGAAGGACATTGAGACACTTGAACATGTCCAGAGAAGGGCAACAAAGCTGGGGAGAGGTCTCAAGCACAGCCCTGTGAGGAGAAGCTGAGGGAGCTGGGGTTGCTTAGCCTGGAGAAGAGGAGGCTCGGAGGAGACCTTATTGCTCTCTACAACTACCTGAAGGGAGGTTGCAGCCAGGTAGGGGTTGGTCTCTTCTCCCAGGCAACCAGCACCAGAAGAAGAGAACACAGTCTCAAGCTGCACCAGGGGAGGTTTAGGCTGGATGTTAGGAAGAAGTTCTATACAGAGAGAGTGATTGCCCATTGGAATGTGCTGCCCAGGGAGGTGGTGGAGTCACCATCCCTGGAGGTGTTTAGGAAGAGAATGGATGGGGTGTTTGGTGCCATCGTTTAGCTCATTACATCGTGTTGGGTGATAGGTTGGACTTGATGATCTCAAAGTTCTTTTCCAATCTGGTTAATTCTATTCTATTTATTGCTACACACTCAGTGGGTGGGGAGCTGGGAGGACTGCTCCTGTCCCGTGGGGACTGGGACAGGCAGACATCTAACCAGGTTTATTCTATTCTATTCTATTGCTCTCTACAACTACCTGAAGGGAGGGTGCAGCCAGATGGTGGTTGGTCTCTTCTCCCAAGCAACCAGCATCAGAACAAGAGGACACAGTCTCAAGCTGTGCCAGGGGAAGTTTAGGCTGGAGGTGAGGAGAAAGTTCTTAAATGTAAGAGTTGTTAGCCATTGGAATGTGCTGCCCAGGGAGGTGGTGGAGTCACCATGCCTGGAGGAGTTTAAAAAAGGATTGGAAGGTGGCACGTGGAGCCATGGTTTAGTTAGTCATGAGCTGCTGGGTGACAGGTTGAACTTGATGATCTCTGAGGTCTTTTCCAACCTTATTGATTCTATGATTCTATGGACAAGGTAGCTGGATATGGAGTTTTTTTAACACTGTATTCATATTGCCCAAACCCTAACATTTTTTCTGCTCCAAATTGTATAAATTTTTTGTGTTTTCTCCATGGGTTTTCCACAAATTAGTTAAATTTAGTCGCATAAACTTTACATGTTGTATTAAGTCTTTCATGGAAGAGGTGACAAATGCAGTAGACTTTCAGAATCATGAAGTCTCCACAGGCATTTCTGTCTCCAGAAGGTCCTCTAGGTAGATGGGAGCAGATGAGCCCCTATTACAAGAGCGATATGGACATGCTGGAAGGTGTCCAGAGAAGGGCCACGAGGATGAGCAGAGGGCTGGAGCACACAGACTGAAGGAGTTGGGGCTGTTCAGTCTGGAAAAGAGAAGGCTCCGAGGTGACCTAATTGTGGCCTTCCAGTATCTGAAGGGGGCTACAGGAAGGCTGGGGAGGGACTTCTCAGGACATCAGGTAGGGGGAATGGAATGAAGCTGGAGGTGGGGAGATTCAGGCTAGATGTGAGGAGGAAGTTCTTCAGCATGAGAGTGGTGAAGCCCTGGAATGGGTTGTCCAGGGAGGTGGTTGGGGCCCTGTCCCTAGAGGTGTTTAAGCCCAGGCTGGATGAGGCTCTGGGCAGCCTGATCTAGTGTGGGGTGTCCCTGCCCATGGCAGGGAGGTTGGAATTAGATGATCCTTGTGGTCCCTTCCAACCCTGACTGATACTGTGCTATGATACTATGATGAGAAGTCCTAACTTAGATGCTTAAAGCTAGATGGTGTCTTGAAACATTCAAGTTCCTGTGAAATTTTCAAATGTGCTGTGGTAAATTTCTAATGATTAAGGTATGAATAAATAATTCTGCACACAGAACTCAGTAAATGAATTTGCTGTGTTGATGTAAACAGGCCTTCTGAAAGTTAAGATACACGGGAAATGAAAAACAAACCCAAAAAGGCAGCTCACTCTCAGTTACACGGTGACAAATGTCTAGTTAGTCATTGTTCATTGACCAATACTTTTACAGCAATGAGTCATAAGAAATTGTGCTCAAGAACAGGTCTGGAAAAAAATAAATCAGAAGAATCCCTGACTCAATATGACACTGTGAAATGCTGCAGCTTTTTGAGCCCCACGTGTATCTTGATCCAACTACTGTTTGTATAACAGATCAAAGAATAAAAGGTTGATGTGCACAGCAGAGGTAGCTGTTCTGAGATAATACAATACAATAAACCAGGTTGGAAGAGACCTTCAAGATCATCGCATCCAACCCATCAACCAATCCAACCCACCCAAACTAGACCATGGCACCAAGCACCCATCAAGTCTCCTCCTGAACACCTCCAGTGATGGTGACTGATGTTCCACTTCCTGATGCACAAGCAATCTGAATATTGTATTGTATTGGAAGGTGTCCAGAGAAGGGCAACAAGGTTGGTGAGGGGTTTGGAACACAAGCCCTATGAAAGAGCTGAGGGCTGGGGTTGCTTAGCCTGGAGAAGGAGACTCAGGGTGACCTTATTGCTCTCTTCAACTACCTGAAGGGAGGTTGTAGGCAGAGGTTGTCTCTTCTCCCAGGCAACCAGCACCAAACAAGAGGACACAGTCTCAAGCTGCCCCATGGAGGTTGGCTGGATGTTAGGAAGAAGTTCTATACAGAGAGAGTGATTGCCCATTGGAATGGGCTGCCCAGGGAGGTTGTGGAGTCACCATCATTGGGTGTTCTGGAGACTGATGGGGTGCTTGGTGCCATGGGTTAGTTGTTTGGGTGGGTTGGATTGGTTGATAGGTTGGATGTGATGATCTTGAAGGTCTCTTCCAACCTGGTTTATTGTATTGTATTATTGTATTAATATTCATCATGTCCTAATGTCCTTATTCCTATGCCAGGCTCAGAACCACGTAGAATGAAGGCTCTTCTGTTTTGCTGCTGTTACATGTGATTTTGTCTGACTTCACTTCAGCTTGTGCAGTTCCACCTAAATAAGCAACTGTGCATGGTTGCTTCAAACTGTGATGTGTGGAGGAAATACAATCCCTGACGTGTGTCCGGTAAAAGGTGAGGTCTGTGTGCCCATTTTAACATTTGGTTGGAAACTTGTGACCCAACCCCCCCAGCCCTGCAATTAGATCTCTGTAGTTCCTGTTCCCCTTTTCTGTATCTTTTGTAATCCTTCTGTAAGGCATCCTGACCCCTTGAAGCAAGTTATTATTTCCTTCAACACACCCCAGTTTTTATTCACGATGTTTATGGGGATCCTTTTTTCCCCTTCCATTTTTCTGTTCAGCATCTTGGCCTCCAGAGATGCATCAATTCTTATCTTTCCATGTAGAATCTGTGGGACAGAACTTATTGTAGGCAGTAAGAAAAATCAAGCTTGATAATCACTGATAGATTCACTGAGATCCTTCTCCAAAGGATTTCACTGATGAAGAGGGATGAAGCTCCATCTGGACAGACAGCGTTAAAATCACATCATGAGAAAATCACCTAAGTCAAAGAAATATTATGAACCAGCTACAGCACTGTGAGAACTGCAGCAAAATTGCCAATGTCTGGATGAGCCCAGAGTCTGAACTTAAAGACTTTAGTAATTCTACATATTCTGCTGAAGGCTGCAAACTCATTATTTTGCCTAAAATCTCTCAGGACCTCAGATTCAGGAATGCCTTCTCTCAGTAATGTTTTGGAAGGGATCGTGCAGAGAGCTGTTTCGAATGCCTTCATAAAGGTGCATGGTACTGGAGTCTGGAGTCTGGCTAACATTCGCTTTCAGGATGAAAAGATCCCTATCAGTGTAGAATAAAAAATCCTGCAAATTTCTTCATGGTAGCAAATGCAAAGGTCATGCAGTGGTGATCTCACTCTGTTTGTTCCTATGTTTTATTTTTTGTAATTAATTTCTCAAATCTGAAACAATAAAGAGAAAAGGAATTTTGCTGCTGAATTCAAGCACAACTGGGTGTTATCCAGAGGCTAAATTCTTTTCCTGCTTAACATAAGAACATAATAAGAACATAAGAGGCATACTGGTTCAGAACAAAGGTCAGTGTAGCCCAATATCCTGGCTCCAACAATAGATTTAAGTGGGTATGCAGGGAAGAGTAGAGAACCAGCCTCTCGTATCTGATGCCTCCCCTAAGTATTCTCCCAGCTCTCAGCTGCTCCCAGCTGCAGAATTTCCTAAATTGGATATGGCTCCCAAGTATTTCTAAACCCCTCTATACATTTCTGTCCTATGGTCTTGCCCAGTCTCCCCCTGAGGCTGTTTAACTTACAGTGTCTACTGATGCCAAAAGGGAGTTGGGTACCTGGATTTTGTGGCAAAAAGAGATTGTAGTCATTAAGCACTCAAGCATAATACTTTCTCTGTATCTTCATTTATACAATAGTTCCATAACCAATCTGGTGATTTACAGGTACATGACCAAAAAAAAAAGCAAGGAAGGATATGTTCTAAGTATTAACATGTCTTCTTTAAACTGTCTATGCAGGTATTATGATCGGGGGTGGGGGAGTGGGGGGGTGGGGGGTGGAACCTGAACAACAAAGGAAGAACAAAAGAGAGTGAGTTTTGGCAGGGTAGGACCCCAATAAACTGTTGATAAAAGACTAGCCTGGGGGCTGAATAAGGAGATACTCAAACTGTTTAGGCAAGGTGCTAGAGGCAAAGAAATAGGTGATTAGCTTTGAATGATGCAGCTCTGAATAAGAGGAGAATAACTGACAGAAGCCCATGGATATTTTTCAACCCTGCCAAGGAGTAGGGGAATATGAAATACCCATTCAGGGGCAAATTCCAGTTGAATTGCACTCAGACCAGTTTCCAGATTCTTGCATCATTTTCTTTCTTTTTTTCCCTTTTTTTTTTCTTCCCCCCCCACTGAAATTTGTGTGTTGGTTATAATGATGTAGATTACCTTTCGAGATCATGTCACTCGTTTATATTTCCCCATGTTTGGCAAATATACAAAATTATCCATGTGCAAAGATACATGCAACAGCTCTCCCAGATCATAAATGCTTGCAAACAACACAGGCACTTGAACAGTCAGATGACAGGCCTGGTATAAAGACCTACATGGCTAGGCAGAGTGAATCTTTTATTTTCTGTGCCTACTATACCTAGTCATATTCCTGCTGTTCTGAATCACTAGCTTCAAATCACTGGCTTCCAAAAATCCTGCATGTGGAAACGTTGAAGACAGGAAAACTCTGATGGGTCATTTTGGACAGCCTCCTGCCAGGACATGATTATTCCCTTCAGAGCTTTTAGTGCTTCATGAGCAGCAACACTATCGACAAGTGAGGGAATGTTGTCTACAAACATTCAGAGGGTTGTCATCAGCAGGACAGAGTCAACTTGGAGGTCTGTAGCCAGTGGTGTTCCCCAGGGATCAGTACTGCGTCCAGTTGTGTTCAATATCTTTGTTAATGACCTAGATGAGGTGACTGAGTGTACCTTCAGCAAGTTCAATGATGATACAAAACTTGGGGGTGGGGTCAGGAGGGGTGGCAGACACCCCATCAAGCTGTGCAGCCACCCAATGAGATCTGCACAGGATGGAGAGCTGGGTGAAGGCAAACCTCATGAAGTTCAATAAGGACAAGAACAGGGTTCTGCACCTGGGGAGGAATAACAACAGGCACCAGCACAGGTTAGGGGCTGCCCTGCTGGAAAGCAGCTCCATGAGAAAGACCTGGGAGTCCTAGTGGACAGCAAGTTCTGCATGGAACAGCAATGTGCTCTTGTGGCCCAATGGTATTCTGGGGTGCATCAAGAAAAGTGTGTCCAGCAGGTCTAGGAAGGTTCTTCTACCCCTCTACTCTGCCCTGGTGAGAACACACCTGGAGTATTGAGTCCAATTTGGGGCTCCCCAATTCAAGAGAAACAGGGATCTGCTAGAGAGAGTCCAAGGGAGAGCCACGAGGATGACTAGGCTACTTGAGCATCTCCCCTGTGAAGAGAGACTGAGAGCCCTGGGGCTGTTTAGTCTTGAGAAGACTGAGAGGGGATCTGATCCATGTGTATAAATATCTGAGGGGTGGGTGTCAAGTGGAGGGGGCTAGTCTCTTTTTGGTGCTGCATAGTAATAAGACAAGGAACAATGGATACAAACTTGAACACAGAAGGTTTCATCTCAGCATGAGGAGAAACTTTAGAGTAAGGGTGACAAAGCATGGAACAGGCTGCCCAGGGAGGCTGAGGAGTCTCCTGCTCTGGATACATTCAAAACACTCCTGGATGCATTCCTGTGCAGACTACCCTAGGTGATCCTGCTTTTGCAGGGAGGTTGGGCTCAATGATCTCTGGAGGTCCCTTCCAACCTCTAATGTTCTGTGATTCTGAACTTAGATGAGCAGAAGGAAGATGCAGGTGAATGTGGTCAGCAGATGTCTTCCTCTATAGCCTGTGCTCTTATTCTCTGTTGTCTTTTATTCCTCACATTGGAAAGGCATGAAAGGGAAGGATTATTTCAGAAGTTCCAGGAGAAACCAAAGTGCTAAATTTATGAATTGTGTGGATTTTGTCGTGTTTGAATGGTGCTGAGTCCTCTTAAGGTAACTACAATCACATGCTTCTCACACATATGCATGTTTTCTCTTTCATGTTGTGTTGGTTCTATTCTACGACTGTATGTGTAGATTTTGTAGTGTGGGAGGTGGTCTGCTGCCTATCAGTAAGTTTGCTGTGCCCTTCAGAGCATGTTTTATTTGGTGGTTAGATTGCTCCTGGTGCCTAATAACTTATCAATCCTCACTGACATCACCTGAACACACTGTTGGATATTTCTCCATTTAAAAGGTTTAACAAGATTGTTTCAGTCAGGGTGAAGCCTCCAATCCGTATTTCTGGGGGCAGCAGAGTGGGTTTTTGAGTGATAGTAAACAGCTCTGTTACCTGAACAAGGTGTCGAATGTGCTGGGGAATTCTTTTAGCTGATCTGTAAAAGGGTGCTGGGCCCTCTTGGTAGTTGGTAAAATCTTCTAATGGGGTGAGACCTATATGGGGGAAGGGGATTGTCAGTGCTAGTCTTTAGAGTTCACTTTTAATGAAATTTTCCAAGCTTTTAGTATCGACAGTCTCCATCTGCAAGTCCTTTAGAGTCCTTAATGGCCTCTGCTTATGCCTACGGCAGTAGCTATGAATGTTTTTATCTAATCTACTTGGTGATGAAGCTGTATTCAATTTCATCTCGTGATTACATCTCTGCAATGCACCTACATCCAGTTACACAACAAGACCAGAACCAAACTTCAGCTGTGGTTTCTTTGTGAAGCAGTGTGTTAAGAGCAGCCTGCGATGTCTCCTCTCTATTACTTGGAAATAATTTTTTGCTGTGCTTTTCCCCTTAAAGAGTGATGATCCTTGCTATAGAAACCATCTCCCCTTTTTGAGTGATTCTGTCAGTGAAGAGTAGCTGATGTGACCCTGAGGGATCGGGAATGTGTCAACCTTGACTCTAATAGATGGTTTCTTGGTTGGTAGAGCTATGGATCCTGTACGCTGCAGAGCTGCAGGCTCTCAGGTAACATTGTACTACTCAAAGTTTACCTGAGATTGGGAAGAGGAGAGAGATTCCAGTAGGGTATGATGGCAACAAGGTATTTTTATGGATTTGAGAGTATCTTTGCTCTGATGGCAGTCAGTAATGGCTGAATGTGAGACTAGATAGGTGTATTGCATCCTGGCCTGCATCAGGAACAGTGTGGCCAGCAGGAGCAGGGAGGTCATTCTCCCCCTCTACACTGCACTGGTTAGGCCACACCTTGAGTCCTGTGTCCAGTTCTGGGCCCCTCAGTTTAGGAAGAAGGTTGACTTGATGGAAGGTGTCCAGAGAAGGGCAACAAAGTTGGTGATGGGTTTGGAACACAAGCCCTATGAGGAGAGGCTGAGGGAGCTGGGGTTGCTTAGCCTGGAGAGGAGGAGACTCAGGGGAGACCTTCTTGCTCTCTACAACTCCCTGAAGGGAGGTTGTAGACAGGGAGAGGTTGGTCTCTTCTCTCTAGCAACCAGCACCAGAACAAGAGGACACAGTCTCAGGCTGCACCAGGGGAGGTTTAGGCTGGAGACTAGGAAGAAAGTCTACACAGAGAGAGTGATTGCCCATTGGAATGGGCTGCCCAGGGAGGTGGTGGAGTCACCATCATTGGAGGTGTTCAGGAGGAGACTTGATGGGGTGCTTGGTGCCATGGTTTAGTTGATTAGGTGATGTTGGATAATAGGTTGGACATGATGATCTCGAAGGTCTCTTCCAACCTGGTCTATTCTATTCTATTCTATTCTATTCTATTCTATTCTATTCTATTCTATTCTATTCTATTCTATTTCTATTTCTATTTCTACTTCTATTTCTATTCTATTACATTCTATTACATTCTATTCTATTACAGTGTATTACATTCTGAAATAACAATTAAGGGACACCCTCTGGCCAGTCACAAATCCTTCTCAAAAGCCAACTTGTCCATCCTAGCTGTGCTACATGTCATGTGCTTGGAGTTATACTTTCATGTATGTAATTAAATTATTCTTAAGGAAAATCAGATTGTGTGACAGATGGTGTTTTCTATTGCTAGCTAGCAAGGTTTTGTAGTTCTCCAATTCCAGTTTCAAATATATTTATTGTAGTAGATTACATTTAAGACTGAGTGGTCTACTTGCTACATCTTTTCAGTGTTCCTTTACTGTTTCCTTAGCAAAGCATGCCAGAGATATGTGGTACATAGCCTCTAGGGGTTCATGGCCAAGAAATGTTGTTTCACTGTGAAAAACTTCTTCCTCTGGGGTGGTCTCAGAAGGAATCAGATTTAATGTGGTTGGTTTAAGGACTACATGTCTTACATGAAAACCATCAGCCCTTTAATTTAGGAAAACACTTCAATTCAGGACATTTTGCTCCCTTCTCCCAGTCTGAATTTAGATGTGAATGGGACTTAGGTACTTGGTGTCCTGAAATTAAATCTTTCCCTCAGATGGAGCCCAGGTCGGGTGGGGTAGCAAGATGGATGGGGCAAGGTTTTAATGTTCTGGCAGCTCAGTAGGTATGCAGCAAGGACAGCCTGGATAATTTCACTGAAGCTCCAAGAGAACCTTCAGAGTCTATCCAGAGCCCACTGCTGTTGGTAGCAGAAGTCCCTACTCATCCAGCAGGAGCAGGCTTAGGCCCAGTATGGGTAAAATGCAGGCTCATTATCCCCAGGTTTCTCATACAGAGATGATTACTGTAATAATTTGTACAACTTTTCTCTGCAGTGACTATTCTTATTTGTGGAACAGAATTACCCATTTTTCTCCTGGATATCTTTACACAAAGTAACTTTTCTTTTTCTTTTCTTTTCAGGTAGGATTTTCTGTCAGCATGTTTCATTTAAGAACTAGCATGTGATACTGATACAATAGAATAGAATACAATAGAATAAACCAGGTTGGACGAGACCTTCAAGATCATCGTGTCCAACCCATCAACCAATCCAACCCACCTAATCAACTAAACCATGGCACCAAGCACCCCATCAAGTCTCCTCCTGAACACCTCCAATGATGGTGACTCCACCACCTCCACGGGCAGCCCATTCCAATGGGCAATCACTCTCTCTGTGTAGACTTTCTTCCTAGTCTCCAGCCTAAACCTCCCCTGGTGCAGCCTGAGACTGTGTCCTCTTGTTCTGGTGCTGGTTGCTAGAGAGAAGAGACCAACCTCTCCCTGTCTACAACCTCCCTTCAGGGAGTTGTAGAGAGCAATAAGGTCTCCCCTGAGTCTCCTCCTCTCCAGGCTAAGCAACCCCAGCTCCCTCAGCCTCTCCTCATAGGGCTTGTCTTCCAAACCCCTCACCAACTTCGTTGCCCTTCTCTGGACACCTTCTAGCAAGTCAACCTCCTTCCTAAACTGAGGGGCCCAGAACTGGACACAGGACTCAAGGTGTGGCCTAACCAGTGCAGTGTAGAGGGGGAGAATGATCTCCCTGCTCCTGCTGGCCACACTGTTCCTGATGCAGGCCAGGATGCCATTGGCCCTCTTGGCTGCCTGGGCACACTGCAGGCTCATGTTCAGCCTACCATCAACCAGTACCCCCAGGTCCCTCTCTGCCTGGCTGCTCTTCAGCCACTCTGACCCCAGCCTGTAGCAGTGCATGGGGTTGCTGTGGCCAATGTGCAGAACCCGGCACTTGGATGTGTTCAGTCTCATGCCTTTGTACTCTGCCCTTCTGTCCAGCCTGTTGAGGTCCCTCTGCAAAGCCTCTCTACCCTCCAGCAGATCAACTCCCGCCCCCAGCTTGGTGTCATCCACAAATTTACTGATGACAGACTCAATGCCCTCATCCAGATCATCAATAAAGATGTTAAAGAGGATGGGGCCCAGCACTGATCCTTGGGGCACACCACTAGTGACCAGCCGCCAGCTGGATGTGGCACCATTCCCCTTTCCGTTTTCTGAGGGAAAACACTTGAGGCATAGAACAGTCTTTGGAAAAGTTAAGTAAGAACGTGTGTGCTCTGATGTGCTACGATAATAAATGCATTCTAGTGCAGAAGTGTGCACCAAGTGGCACAAATATGTAATATTTCACAACATGTGTACTTACATGTCCTACCTTTTGTTGTTGTTGCAGAGCATACAGTTAAAATACTCACATCAAGTTACACATGTCTGGTATAGAGGCAGCAGAGTCTGCTCTGTTAATAATACTGAATACTGAATATGTAAATCCCCCCACTTTTTATAACTGGTGCTTTGGGTTGCATTTACTGTAAACAAAGATGTATTTTGGGGGGCAGTTGGTTGGAGTTTATTGTTTATGTAAATCTCTCCGAATGTGACATAGCCAGATAGCTTCCTATGTTGTGCTGATCCACATTTTAGGCCAGCAGCCAAAAGTATTTTATCTTTTACTTCATTATAGTGATCTTCCAATTAGCTGTGGTCTGTAATACCCTGATTTTGGTGGCAGTGGTTTGGGGAGGATTGTTTGATAGTTCTGCTCGAGAGGCAAAATGAGGGGCCTTATTATAGAAAGTGCAGAGGTTGTGCAGTAGCTGAGTTCTGTTGCAAAGTTTGCCGATAAGGGAAAACTGGCCCTTGAGCATCCATTCTATTCTGTATATTAACACTTCTAATCTGCACTGCTGATAAAACTGCAAGCCATTTGCCTTTGGAGGAATTAGTTCTGCCTCACTTGTGTAACCAGGCGATGGTGATTAACCTTTAAACTGTCCAATATTCTCAGCAGACTCCTGCTCCAGATTAGAAACTATTTAGTTATGACCAACTAAATTAACAACATTCCCTCCTCTGAAGAATAAGATTTGGAAGGTATGCATTTTAAGGTGGAATGTGGATAATGTCCTTATTTATTCGCCACTTTTGCTCCATAAAACGCATTTGTCGTTTAGGCACAAAAAGAAAGGAGACGGGGAGCTTGACTTTCGATTGAAACAACTGGCAATTAATTGTGTGCAGGAGGTGATTGGGTTGGATTTGTCTTGGGGTGCTGCTTTAGGTGCCTGAGACCTGTTTCTGACTTTTCATTCTTAAAAAAAAACCCCTGCCGGTGCAGGGGATGAAATGGGCAGGAGGGTGCTCTGGCATGGGCAGCAGTTTAGGAGAAATATTTCCTTCCTTTGAAAGGAAAGGCAATTATCTCAGTTCGTCAGGATGGTGATTTTTGGAAGTTTACTAACCTTCCTGTCACCATCAGGCAAAACAAAAGGTTTTGTACGTGGTGCTTACAGATCAATGTGTCCACAGCAGACTTTAGCTGCTGTGATAACCTCGTGCTGTACCATTGTATCTACATATTTTAAATGTGTAATTTATCAATTGAGACATACCCTTCAATACATGTGCCATAAAAGAAAAGAGTAAGGGCAATTATGTAATAGTACAGTGTTTGTCTGACGTGCCTTAAGTCCCTATATTGTTATCCCTCGCTGAATAACAAATACAAAATCCCTGTTAGCAATGTTTTCTGTTTTACGAGTTTTATATTAGCTGCCTCCTTAAAAATTGCTAATCTAGATACTACATTAGTAGGATGTCAGTCAAACTGCAATCCACAGTGAAGCCTTCTTCATATACCAATTTAAATCATTCATGGTCCTTTCTTTGGCATTATTCAAAAGATCATAATAATTTTCTTGTGCCCACAGCACAAAAAAATCAATTATTTCCCCACAAAGACTTGAAAGTACTTAGCGAGTGCTGTAAGAAAGCTGAGGGTTATATCAAATTGAAATTGCACTCATTACACACAACACAATTAGTTGCCACTAGTCTGGCCGGTGCTTTAATTCTGAATGGCATATCTTTATTATTACAGAAACAAGCATGCAAATGGCATTGTTCAGGATTTGCAGAAATCAATAGGATATAGTGCTGTGTGTTTTGGTGCCACTGTCACTCAGTCTGCTGTGGATTTGAGATAATGTGTGTATTTGAATTAATGAAGGGAACGTGAGACATCATAAGTGACACCCAAATAAAAGAAATGGGTACATGATATTTGTAATTATTCTACTTGTGTTTTTGTTGTAAATACTTGTGCTTTTTGTTTTTTAATCAAGGATTAATTGCATTTTAATAAGGCATTATGATTTTCAGAGCTTTAGTTAATTAAAACTTGTAGTATATAATTATGAAGTGATGCTGAGATTTGTCTAAAGATCACCCATACGTGTAGAATATGTACATTTTTCCTTCTGAAGCAGTTGCTACATTTTGGGGAGAGGATGAATTGTATTGACTATGTGAAAAATGATGGCTGCTAGGAACGCAGATTGTGGTGTTGGACAATTTAAAGCGGAGGAAGTGCTGGGGTTGGAAACACTTTTTGGCTGCAGTGCCTTCATTTGCACAAATGTTAGCTCTCAGCCGCAGGAGTAAGAACAGATGTATTTGTTCAATGTATCATAGCATTCCGCCCATTAGGTCCCAGTGACAATGCTGCAGCCTGAAATTCTGAGTACAGGCCATAAATACTCACTGGTGTTGTGTGGCAAAGATCATTCTCCATGTGACAAAAGGGATTTTTAAGGAGGGAGAATGAAGGTGTGCTCACGTGTACAAACAGCTTTATGTACCAACTTGTTTCCCTAATAGAGATGAATACTCCTGGCACAAAGCTTTAATCACCCACAATCCAACCTGGGGACACACGCACACACACACACACACACACACACATATATATAGTTAGATAGATTTAGATATAGACATATATCAAGACTGCTTCCTGTGGGGAGTATATTATGTACAGATTGATAGACTAATTGCTAGATAGATAAAACAGAGCTACAGTAAAACAGCATTAGAAAGTTCAGATCTTAATGTTACAAATGAAGCTATCCTTTCACAGCTGGGGGGGGGGGTAATCCACTCATTCCTTTTGTAACTGTACATTGGAAATAAAACTTTCTCCTTTCTTTTTTTCTTTAGTTATATGAAGAGGGGAAAATGTTGCTTTGCTGTTAAACAGTGATTCACACAGTATCACAGTATCACCAAGGCTTGAAGAGACCTCAAAGATTATTGTTTTAATTTCTTGCCAGCTATAGCGCTGAATAAATGGTTATGCAGAATAGCCCAGCAGAGCCCAGGTTGTATATTTCTGTCACACAGCCCCATGAACTAAAAAAGGGTTTCTAATATTCTTTCTTGAAGGAAGGGTCTTAACATAGACCTCAGTATTTCCTACTTGGAAGCTTGGCTTTTGCAAAGCTATCTATTTATCTATTTATTTATTTATTTATTTATTACTCTCTGGCTTGCAGATAGTTTTTGAGACAAACCAACCCAAGAGCTTAAAGTGTTCCCAGCAAGGTGAGAAGATGAGGCCTGAAGAGAGGGGAAAGAGAGAACAAGAATTCTCAAAAATATTCGTTGACTTCAGCACTCAGAAGAGGATTTTATTAGGTATCTGTAAATGGATTTTAAGGAGGATTTTCCCATGTTTTCTCCCAGAGTTCATTTAAAATCTAATATTATTACATTGGTCACAGCCTTCATATTTTAACTGTCAAACCCAAAGCCTGGAATGTGATTCATTCAAAGCTTGCTAAAATATTTGCTCAGCAGCACAATAGTGTGTGATGGAAAATAAACTCCTCTAGAGCATCTCACCCTATCAGCCATGGCCTGCAGCAGGAAAAGAATGAGGGAAGGTCAGTCAATTATGTGTGGTAATCACCGTAAGCATATTATCTGAGACACAGATGTCTTCCCTGACCCCACACGACATAGCTATTAACCCCACAGTAGTATAAAAATGGGGAGGAGGAGGAGCCGGTCCCTAGGTAAACAGACCTTTTCAGTCAAGGCTTGTCCAGCAGCTGGCAAAGTTGCGGCGGCAGCGAGGGGGCTGTTGCGGGGAGCTGGCCCTGAGCACGGCAGGCAGCGTGGCCGCCTCTCCTCTTTGGGGACCTTTCTATAGACCTAGTCATGTGAGATAAATAGTTGCATCATCGGAAAAATGAGGCTGGCAAATTGACTCGTGGGATATTTCGGGAGTGTAAACAGCCCTGGAATGCCGGGCGCTGCCTGCGCTCTTACCAGAGCAACTTTTGTGTTCCTGAGTACACTTACGCGGTTGATGTATTAGTGCTGATAAAGTATAATACCACTATCATGGAATCGTTTAATGCTGCTAGAAAACAGAGATGATTTTCTCATTACACTGAGTAATGTGCTGATTACCACATACGGCTCCTTTTGAGTTCAAGTTCCTTCTATATTTACTTCAGGAAAATGATCAGCTGCTTATTCAAGTGAAAGAGAGTTTTTTTCCGCGGTGGCTATTCAAACACAGCAAGTAAGCAGAGCAGATTTTTTAAACTGGCTATTTAAACTACTGAAGTCGAAGGCTCATTTAAAAGTTTGCATACAAAATCTGATTGCTGTGTAGGAAACACACATTAGCATGAAATGGGGTATCTCTTACCAGCTCTAAGCTTTCTAACACCAGGCATTAGCCCGGAGAGTAGGTTTGTTTATTTCTTCTAGCCTTTGGAAAAATCTTCTCCTGAGGTGAAGCATTGTTCCTTTTGGGGAGGCCATTTTGCATTTTTCTACCGAAAAGTTTAATGACCATTAAGCAATCTCAGCTGTTGCGGTGTGGCACAACATAGCCTGCAACAGAGTCCACACCCTACCGGGCTGCCGGTTTATCTCATTTTTAAATAATTGATTGCAGTGGCATTCCAGGCTGGCGGCATCGTGGTGACTGAGAGCAGACCGGGCCCTGCGCATACCGGAGCGTGAATGGAGCACTTCGCTCATCAGATTTGCCACGGAATGCAGCAGAGGAATCCCCAGGTTTCCTTTCTGACAAAGGGAATTATTAAAAGATATTCTCTTTGATACTCTCTCTTTTCCCAGGGTTAATCACTGTGTGAGTGAACATTTGCATGCATTGCCGAGCTACAGGTTACAGACAAGGAAAGAAGCAGGTTGAGCACTTTGATAAGCCTAACTAGTGGTATCCCAGGGCAGGAAAATCTATTAGAGATAAAGGATTTTGAGACAGTGCAGGATGAGCACGAGTTGCTCGTGCCACTGACCTCAGGGATGGGCTCAGTGGATGAAAAAGATGAAGGAGATGACTCACTAGAATAGGTGGGCTGAAGATGCTGTAGCAGGTTCCCATCGCAGCCACTGCTGAACAAACTCAGCTGGAGTCCAAGAGATCTGGGCTACCCTCCCCGTGGGAATCCTGACTACAGGGAAAGATACCATTTGCACTACCTCCTACTGTTATGGTCAGTCTTGAATTTTAGTCCTCTCCTACACCCTTATTAAACTTCCATCTTATTGTCATCTTAGCCCTATGTCTAAATGTTGCTAAGTAACCTCCTGTGTCAAATACTTTTTCTGCCAGGAAAGAATCTTGTATCAGTCACCCATTGTGACTGCCAGATTAGATACTGTAATGTGCTCAACATGTGACTGCGCTTTACCTCTATCTGGAAACTGCAGCTGATACAGGATTTGGCAGACTACTTGTTAAGCAGCATCTTTTCCCTGAGCATGCTAAAGTAGCACTGAACAACTCGCACAGTGCGTTTGTGTGCTGGCTTTTAAATGTGGGAGATTTAAGAGGGTTTTTTAATTTCACTTTTTAGCTCTACATCTTATCTGTTTGAGCGAGCAACTCTGCTGAAGAACAGATTGTTTCATTTACAAGCTGTGAAACCTGGAAGCTAAGACCTTACCTCTGAACAAGAGTGAGCAGTGCCTACCTGCAGCTTTAGATTTGGCAAGCTGTGGCTTCTGCGAGGCTCTTTTATCACGTTTTCTGTGGCAGCAAGTAAAAGCCAAATTCTGATGATCATTTGTGTTAGTAGAAATCAGGAATAATGCTATTCAATAATATATAATTAGGCTAGAGTGAATGAGAATGGAACTTGGTCCCAATTGATTATATATTTCAGGTCAGTTGAAATAATGGAACAGCCTTTTCTGTCTCAGCTTAATGCAGTGGTTCTGAAGAGTTCATCACCTGCTCTTGGCTCTCTTTCCTATTTCCAGCTGATAAATCATCTTTAATGTGTTTCCTAATATTTCTTTTCCATGTAAGCACTGGTTACAGTTCTATGTGACAGCAGTGATGGGGGGGAGGGAGGAGCAGGCAATAATTTCACTGACACAGAAATTACTCTAAAAATGCATTAATGTGTCTTAAGTATAATTGACATACTTTGAAATATATATTGCTCACAGGCAAAATTAAACTTCACAAACCAAAAGTAGAGGTGGTCAGAACTTCTGCAGCATCACTCCAGGTACACAGTAAATTGTAGAGATGGATCCCACTGTTATATTGGTAAAATATGTGTAGAAATCATGTCTCATTCGATCGTTTTTTTGTCACTTGGCCTTTTCTTATATGATAGCTCAGCTTTCTAGAGAAAATATTTGATACATTCCATAGTAATTCTACATATATTATTTACCATGTTCATACTTGTCACTTACTGCATCCTTGTCACTTACTGCGTACTCTTCAGTTCATCCTTTTTGATATTCTGTTAAACTTAGAAGTCAGAGCAAAAGGAAAGCGTTTTCCATTAAGCTGTGGGAAGTCAGAATCTAAACTGACTTATCTTCTCTTATAGTTTTTCCCTAATTATAAATCATCATGGCCAGCAAAACCAGTTTTAAAAATTCCCACCACCTTGCACTACAATTTGTATGATGTGCCTAAAACCCTCCCCTGAGTTACGAGAGCAGTCTGAGAATTCTTGTGAACTTCTAGCTGGTTTCGATGACAATGAGCCCAAAAGTGCTGCTTTCCCCATGGCACAGAAGGAAAAGACATGTCTCTATACTTGATAAGGATACTGATTGCAGGGAAACTGATCACAGAATCATAGAAGCAATAAAGTTGGAAAAGACCTCAGAGATCATCAAGTCCAACCTGTCACCCAACACCTCCTGACTAGCTAAACCATGGCTCCAAGTGCCACATCCAATCCTTTTTTGAACACCTCCAGGGATGGTGACTCCACCACCTCCATGGGCAGCACATTCCAATGACCAATCTCTCTTGCTGGGAAGAAGTTTCTCCTCACCTCCAGCCTAAACTTCCCCTGGCACAGCTTGAGACTGTGTCCTCTTGTTCTGGTGCTGCTTGCCTGGGAGAAGAGACCAACCCCCCACCTGGCTACAACCTCCCTTCAGGTAGTTGTAGACAGCAAGAAGGTCTCCCCTGAGCCTCCTCTTCTCCAGGCTAAGCAACCCCAGCTCTCTCAGCCTCTCCTCACAGGGCTGTGCTCAAGACCTCTCCCCAGCCTCATTGTCCTTCCCTAGACATGCTCAAGTGTCTCAATGTCCTTCTTAAACTGAAGGGCCCAGGACTGGACACAGGACTCAAGGTGTGGCCTAACCAGTGCTGAGCACAGGGGAGAATGACCTCCCTGCTCCTGCTGGCCACACTGTTCCTGATGCAGGCCAGGATGCCATTGGCTTTCTTGGCCACCTGGGCACACTGCTGGCTCATGTTCACCCTACTATCAACAAGCACCCCCAGGTCCCCTTCTGCCTGGCTGCTCTCCAGCCTCTCTGACCCCAGCCTGTAGCACTGCATGGGGTTGCTGTGGCCAATGTGTAGAACCTGGCACTTGGATGTGTTCAATCTCATGCCCTCAGACTCTGCCCATCTGTCCAGCCTGTCGAGGTCCCTCTGCAGAGCTCTCCTATTTCCCATAATGGTGATGAAGGTTTTATGCAGATTACACAAACACCTGAGAGGAGGAAGCTTTGTATGCAGCTTTTTGTACTGGATCCTGTAGGAGATGTGTCAGCTAGACCTACAGTGTGAATGTTTTTTTGTTTCTGCAAACTGTTGTTTGCAATTTTATTAAGGACTGAGAACCTTTGGAAAGTGCATGGATAATTATGAAACACAGAGGTCTCTATTTAGACAAGGTTATATAGGTGTGAACTCAAAAATATGTCTTTGCACCAGCCCAGATTTTCTCTGTATTAAACATTTCTCCCTACATCTGTCAAATTATTTGAGTCAAAATGCATTTTCAGTATGCCTTTAAGTTAAAGGGTAAAAAGGTTAAATTGCTGTCATACCAGCTGCATGCTGCCCCTTCCATTTTTATTAGAACATCTCACCTGTGTTCTCATCTGTGAGCATCTATTGTAGGAAGAAAAGTATGGCTTGGGTACAAGAACTAGGAGTAAAATTTTTACCTCCTACTGCAATTGGTTACAGTAAATACAAACACTTGGTCCAAAGCTCATTTAATATCATTTTGATTGTGAGACTTAGAGTATCCAAGTTTTTAATGTGAAAGTACTGTTCTGCAGTTGGCCAACAGAGCATTTCAAATAAAGTGAATACAAAGTATACTTCATGTTACTTCACTTCAGAAAGAAAGGAATAGAAGAAAGAAAGAAAGAAAGATAGAAAAAAGAAAGAAAGAAAGAAGAAGAAAGAAAGAAAGAAGGAAAGAAAGAAAGAAAGGAAGAAGAGAAAGAAGAAAGAAAGAAAGAAAGAAAGAAGAAGAAAGAAAGAAAGAAAGAAAGAAAGAAAGAAAGAAAGAAAAAAGAAAGGAAGAAAGAGAAAGAAAGAAAGAAAGAAAGAAAGGAAGAAAGAGAAAGAAAGAAGAAAGAAAGAAAGAAAGAAAGGAAAGAAAGAAAGAAGAAAGAAAGAAAGAAGAAAGAAAGAAAAGAAAGAAAGAAAGAAAGAAAGAAAGAAAGAAGAAAGAAAGAAAGAAAGAAAGAAAGAAAGAAAGAAAGGAAGAAAGAAAGAAAGAAAGGAAGAAGGAAGAAGGAAGGAAGGAAGGAAGGAAGGAAGAAGGAAGGAAGGAAGGAAGGAAGGAAGGAAGGAGGAAGGAAAGAAGGAAGGAAGGAAGAAGGAAGGAGAAGAAGAAGGAAGGAAGGAAGGAAGGAAGGAAGGAAGGAAGGAAGGAAGGAAGGAAGGAAGGAAGGAAGGAAGGAAGGAAGGAAGGAAGGAGAAAAAGAAAGAGAAAAAGGGAGGGAGGGAGGGAGGGAGGAAGGAAGGAAGGGAAGGAAGGAGAGGAGGAAAAAAGTTTGGTTGTTTTGGCTTTTTGGTGGTGGTGGTTTTGTTCGTGTTTGGGAGGGTTAGGTTTGGGGCTTTTGTTTTTATTATGAAGCTCATTTGGATTTTCAGTGGCATATTGGCAGAAGAAATTGTGTCAATACGTCTGGTAAGAAATAGGGGCTGTGCAACCTCCAGTTATTAAAAAAGCCTTAGAGATTTCAATCAGTTTTTGTTCTTTGCCTGCTCAAAGTTAGGCAAAAACAGTGAAATGGGAAACTTCAACTTTTAACCCAATATGACACAAGAAAAACAAAATGCTTACTTCCAGGACTGTTCAGTCCCCAGCAGTGGTAAAGGCTGTTTCCTGTTTCTGAAAAGGTCTTTGGTGTAAGATCCATAAATTAAGGATCTTGCAGAACCAAATCTGCAGAAGTCTGGAAGGGAAAGCTTAGAAAGAGTAACTGTGGGTTGGCTACGCTGTTCCCTGTTTGATGCTGTCCGGGAAACTGTGAGTTGGATGCCAGTCCTGCAAGCTGGAAAGTGTACAAGGACCCTGGCTTTGGACTAGGATCTAGGGTCTGAAGTGTCAAGGTACTGAATTTTGAAGAAGATTCTCAACAGTTTTTACTGACCTCTGTCATACTCAGAATCTTCCAGAATACTGCTCCTGGAGCTCTGAGTGACTAAATCCTCTTCATCACAAATGTTGCTTGTTGCCATCATCCAGGCCTGTTTCAATCCCTTGTGCCGTGCTTTTTTGCACTAGTGTTGCACACAGGCTAGGCTGAACATACTGTGGGATGCCAATGCCATGCAGATGCAAGCTAACATATTTGCCATCTTACCTCATCATGGATTCTCAACTCATCCTGATCAATCGCTGCATCTTTTGGCTGCTATTTTGCCTCCCCCTTACTGTCCCTTCTCACTTTTCTTCCTTACCTCCAATTGCATCAGCTTTTCCTCTCCACCAGCCATTAAGATGCCAACCTCAGTCTTTCCACATTTCTCTCCCAAGTCCTTTGTGCATACTGAAGACAAATCTTTGAAGAGTGTCACTGAGGCTCTCAACTTCCATGAACATCTTTTTCTCATATTTGTCTTGCACATTCAGCTACCTACCCAGATGCAACTTGTGCAACTACTCCATCCCCTATGGATGCCTTTTCATAGCTTTAACCTGATTCAGTTGCACAGGCACACAGCAAAACAGCCGCCTGGCACTTTTTTCTGCCTTTAGCAAATCTTGGATCAACTCTCTTAATCCCTACGAAGGTTACATCCTTTGCCCTTTTCCCACAAAGCACTGCTCCTTTCGGACCCTTCACTTTTTACCCTCCCCTCTATCACCAGCACCTCATTTTGTTAACAGCTTTAAGCAAAAATAGTCTTTTTGCCTTGGGGAAAAAGTAATCAAACCAAAAACCTGGAGAAAACCTGTAGACAGCTCTGTTTGAAATATTTCTATGCTAGAAAATTGCAAATATACTTTTCCATTCCTGGCTTATTTCCTTCAACCACTGCCACTTTCCAGCTTATGTGCCTGTCGTTTCTTTCAAAGTTGCAGACTTAACACAGCCAAAACTGAGCTCTTCTTTTAGTGTGACTCTACTTTGACTCCTGCTCTTGGTTATGCTGACTAACACTATTATCACTCCTGTGATCTTGGATCTATTAACCTGATGTTTGTCCTTCCCAGATAGAGGCCAAACCCATCTTTCTTTCTTTCAGTAGTAAAGCAAGGAAATCTCTCATCTAAATATTCGTAGCCTCTTGAATATCTTTGTGGTCTTTTCTTGCTCTTAAACATACATCATCTTTCTTTGACACACACAGAAAACCCGTTACCGCAAGCACTTTGCTTATTCCTCCTCTCTTATGCCTTCGCACTGTTTTCACCTACCAAGCTGTCTTGCCTCCTAGCTGTCGCCACCCTTCACCCTGTCCCTGGTTATTAGCTTGCATGGACATCACCATTCCTTTTTAACACAAATAACACCCAATGAGCTCATTTGTAAGGCACTCTCATCCTTCAGCCATTGCTTCAAAAGCCACATCCAGGGCAGCAACAACTGGTGAAACCACCCCGGGGTCATAGCCAGGGCATAAGGTTTGAACACTATTAGGAGAAGGCAGAGTGGCAGAATGACATTCAGATCCCTGCAGTGAGAACAGGCACACATCTGTCTTGGTTTATAATCTTTGTTTTCCAACTTCTATGTATTGCCTGAATTATGTGACTACTAACTCTCTGTATCAGGGATGTCCTGCCTTGAACTGTGTGTAGCACCCTTGGTGAACTCCTAATCCCAGCCAAAACCTCTGTATGTCACTGCAGCAATCTCACTGGGTCATGCCCCCGTTCACAGGGGTGTGCATTCTGGAAAACTGCTGTGTTTGCAGCTGTACTCCTCACCCTCTTTCCCATCCTTAAGGATATCTCTTTCTCAAGCAAGCACAACATGAGGGGATGCACTAAATGCATCAACCTACAAAAGGCTTAGGCTTATGTATGTGTCACATATGTTTTGTGGACCTTTCATAGTCATGATGTTTATCTTAGTTCAGTAATATATTTTTCCCCAGGAAAACAGGAGCTTCAGGACAGAGTAGTATCATAGTATCTATGATACTATAGTGTTTAAGCCCAGGCTGGATGAGGCTCTGGCCAGCCTGATCTAGTGCGGGGTGTCCCTGCCCATGGCAGGGGGCTTGGAACTAGATGATCCTTGTGGTCCCTTCCAACCCTGACTAATACTATGATACTATACTATGATAGAGATGGACTCTGGCAGCTATAAGGAATGACTACTTTCCAGATTGGCTAATAATATAATCCACTGTGGTTGCAAGTCTTGTTTTCCTTTTTAGATGATGTCAACATTTCCATGAGCTACATGGGATGTGTTTGTAAGTGGTGCTTAGAAATACGTATTCTGTAATCTCCTCCTTATTGCCTGACAATTTGCACATGTGTTTATCCACTAGGAGTGGTGACATTAACTTGCTAATTTTGCCAGTGTACTGTACCAGTGAGGGTGCGAGAGACTCAAAAGGATATTTAAACTGGCAAAGAGAGAATTATTGACATTAGCAGCGAGTATTTTGTAAGACTCTGTTTTGGAATGTCATTTGTTAGAAAATCTTTGCTGCTGAAAGTCATCCATCACACCCAGATGGACCTGCAAACCTTGCAGAAACCTCTCTTCTCAAATCCCACTCGTTGCCAGTGGCCAGAGCTACTTGCCTATCAACATTTGCAAATTAGATATTATTCCCTGAGAAGAAGTGGAGTGTGCAAATGGTGTGATAAGATATGGCTCTCTTGTTGCTGAATGGACTTCAACGATGAAGAAAAGATGCTCATTGCCAGAACTCCACCTACATGCCCTGTTTCCACATATACACATGGTGAAGATCTTCAGCAAGAGCTCATACTGCCCATGGAAATGTTTTTCAAAGAATCAAGCTCTTGCCTCTCAAATTGCATTCATATGGCATTGTTCAGTATGTATGGCTGACTACTATAGAGAGCAGCAACAATGTGGTACAATGCACTAATTTTATCCCACTTTGACTTTGAAAATATAATCGGTACTTATAAAAACTGTAAATACCACAGAATCGTGCTAGCAGGATTATTCCAAAATGGGAGTGCTAATACATCAAGCAAAATAGCTTTCCTGGTCCTAGCTGGCTCCTATTATCATTATTATCAGAGAAGATATACCTTCATCAACAAAAATATGCTGGAGCACAAGTGAATATATGCAAGAGAGCAAGGTTTCAGGAGCAGTGTCTTTTATCTTGCAAGGAAGTTCCCTCTTTTGAGTGCCACAGTTAGAGTAATAAGTGCAAGCTCTTATGTCCAGTAGCCAAGTCTCATCCAGTTAATGAAATGGTAGCCCAATAAAATACAAATAACTACACGTTTTGGCAGTACAGTGTTCCTCTCTGCATTAGGTGACAAAATACAATCACTCTTGATGCATTATGTATTTGTAATATTACCTATAAGTGCCTATTGTAAACAAGTTGTTAGATTAACAAGCACAGCATATAAAGTATCATTAAAAGGTAATCATTCAATCAATCACTCAATCAGAATCATTACAGGGTTGGGGTTTTTTCCACATGAAAGGCTGAGGGGATTTTTTCCTCAGGTTATGCTATAGAATCTATTTTTGTATATTGCTGTTCTGAATGTTAATTGCCTATCTTGAGAAACTGCAATAAAACCAGCAGAGTGATTTGGACACATTTTGGGAGAGAAAGGGCTACACAGCAGTGTTTGATTTAGACTGAGACCAAAATGGCATAAACACCACTGCCCCATCACCTGTGACAGTTTTGGTCATTCCTATTGTGTCTTCTTTTATGAAGTTTTCAGTGGGTATGTTTCAGATTGCTACAGCCTGCTCCCGCTGGCCTGAAAGTTGCGCTGCCTCCATGTGCTGAAGGTGGTGTGCCAGCACCGTGCCAGAGCATCCAAAGCCAGAACATCACCTCAGGAGTCCCGTCAAATGTAATTGCTCACAGCCAAAACTTCATGGACTCTGCAGGGATTCATCTCATCCTCATCGAGACGACACTGCATTGACATAGAATAGAATAGAATAGAATAGAATAGAATAGAATAGAATAGAATAGGATAGGACAGAATAGAATTAACCAGGTTGGAAAATACCTTTGAGATCATCAAGTCCAACCTATCACCCAACACCATCTAATCAACTAAAACCATGGCACCAAGTGCCTCATCCAGTCCCTTCATAAACACCTCCAGTGATGGTGACTCCACCACCTCCATGGGCAGCACATTCCAATGGCAAATCACTCTTTCTGGGAAGAATTTCTTCCTAAACATCCAACCTAAACCTCCCCTGGCACTGCTTGAGACTGTGTCCTCTTGTTCTGATGCTGATTGCCTGGGAGAAGAGACCAAACCCCACCTGGCTACAACATCCCTTCAGGTAGTTGCAGAGAGCAAAAAGGTCTCTCCTTTTTGAGAGCCTCCTCTTCTCCAGGCTAAGCAACCCCAGCTCCCTCAGCCTCTCCTCACAGGGCTGTGCTCCAAACCCCTCCCCAGCTTTGTTGCCATTCTCTGGACACGTTCCAGCAACTCAACATCTTTCCTAAACTGAGGGCCCCAGAACTGGACACAGGACTCAAGGTGTCTGGACTGTCACAGCAGCATTTGTAGGAGCATGGCAGTGACGCAAGGAAAACAAAGGGAAAAGATGACTTACACCTTCTACCTGTCTTGAGGAGGGCATCTTAGCAAATGAAAGCAAGTGAACACAGACATCACTTCTCCATAGCTCAGTACATATCAGGTCAGCAGCAAGACAGTGGTGATTAGCCTCTCACTGCCTGCTGAAATTATGTTCTGCTTAAGCCTGACACCTTAACACAGCAGCAATGGATATTAGTATCTGTTTATTCCCAGCAAACAAAAGGACTAAATCTAAGCATTACCTCTTCTGCACCTTCTGAAGTGCAGTTTACTACTTTGTAAATTGGCTCTGTTGACACTCACTTAGATAAATGCAGCTAGGATTTGTGCAATGTGCCCTAGTCCTGGCAAGATCCTTTTCATACTCATGGAGGTATTGATAGAAGAATGTGAGAACTCATTTATTAACAAGGGAGGAAAGAAGAGCTAACTGAAATGATTGCATAAGGAAAAGCAGACAGCTTCAGAGCTTTTGATATTCTGCTGTGCATCTCAGATTACCAAGTAAGAATGGAGGTTCTCAGTTCATGTAGGTGAGCTCAAGATCTGTGGTGACTAATGCAAAATGACCCAGAACTTGTTATGGAACATGGTTGGAACTGAATAGCTGAGATGTTTAGGTGCAATGGAAGGATTAATTTTGGTGTAATTACACAACTCTTTGGCGTAATTATACAACAATGCAATATAAGAGTGAAATGTGCATGAGAGGGTTAGTCTTTGACTTTCATCTCATTTAAAAGGTGCTGATTACTAGCTCCAAAAAACAGTCTGCTAGAAGATGCTGCTTAAGTAGGCAAGTCCTGGAACAGTACTAGGGTGAGACATGTCTGCTAGACAGCATCTGTTTTGACCATTCATGCTCAGTATTTAATAGAATACTATGTCATCCAAAACGCCTTGAGGTAGAATAAATGGTTGCCAGCAGCCTGCTCTCTTGCTGCTTTAGTACATCTTAATAGCAATCTTTTGTCCTTAGCTGCAAAGTAATTCCCAAACATGTCTTCCAAGGTTTTGTTTGCAAAATGACAGTCAGTAATTTATACAATGGCTGTTACATTGTTTACAGCAACAGAGAGCCTGGTGATAGAATTAGTGTGTGGAAGCCAACTAGTTGTATCATAAAGGCACAATTTGTCAAGTAGGCAAATTAAAGTGTCTACACCCTCTGCAAAATCCTGATGAGTGGATTTATTTGAGTTGGTGGACATCTGGTTAATTCTAGCTGTCTTCACTTGGCTGCTGATGTGAATTCCTCACATTATGAGGAACTTTCTTTTTAGCTGTTAGCTAAAATCAATAAGATTTGATTGAGCTCGCCGTACGTGTGGAAGACAGCCAGGATACTGCTTGGAGAGCACGTGAGGTAATTCCTGAGCACTTCTCAGCTGTTATCTGTTTGTGATGCTCTGGGTATAGGCAAAAACTCTATGCCATAACTGATAGGGTAGATTCATGCTTTTCATAGTATCATAGTATCATAGTATCAGTCAGGGTTGGAAGGGACCACAAGGATCAGCTAGTTCCAAGCCCCCTGCAATGGGCAGGGACATCCCACACTAGATCAGGCTGGCCAGAGCCTCATCCAGCCTGGGCTTAAACACCTCCAGGGACAGGGCCTCAACTACCTCCCTGGACAACCCATTCCAGGGCTTCACCACTCTCACGCTGAAGAACTTCCTCCTCACCTCCAGCCTGAATCTCCCCACCTCCAGCTTCATTCCACTCCCCCTAGTCCTATCACTACCTGACACAAGAAGGGACGGATGGAGGAGCCCGGAAACTACAGGCCAGTCAGCCTGACCTCAGTGCCAGGGAAAGTGATGGAACAGATTATCTGGAGGCAATACTGCGCACCTGAAGGCATGGCCAAGGGCTCAGGTCCAGCCAACATGGATTTAGGAAGGGCAGTCCTGCCTCTCCAACCTGGTCTCCTTCTATGATCAGGTGACCCGTCTGGTGGACATGGGGAGGCCTGTGGATGTAGTCTATCTGGACTTCAGCAAGGCCTTTGACACCGTCCCCCACAGTAAACTGCTGGCTAAACTGTCAGCTCGTGGTTTGGACCGCAACACTCTGTGCTGGGTTAGGAACTGGCTGGAGGGCCGAGCCCAGAGAGTGGTGGTGAATGGTGCCGCGTCCGGCTGGCGGCCAGTCACCAGCGGCGTCCCCCAGGGATCAGTGCTGGGCCCCATCCTCTTTAACATCTTCATTGATGATCTGGATGAGGGGGTTGAGTCAGTCATCAGCAAGTTTGCAGATGACACCAAGTTGGGAACAGATGTTAGTCAGTTAGAGGGTAGAAAGGCTCTGCAGAGGGACCTCGACCGACTGGACAGATGGGCAGAGTCCAATGGGATGGCATTTAAACTCCAAGTGCCGGGTGCTGCACTTTGGCCACGGCAACCCCATGCAGAGCTACAGGCTGGGGTCAGAGTGGCTGGAGAGCTGCCAAACAGAGAGGGACCTGGGGGTGCTGATTGACACCCACCTAAACATGAGCCAACAGTGTGCCCAGGTGGCCAAGAAGGCCAATGGCATCCTGGCCTGTATTGGGAATAGTGTGGCCAGCAGGAGCAGGGAGGTCATTCTGCCCCTGTACTCTGCATTGGTTAGGCCACACCTTGAGTACTGTGTCCAGTTCTGGGCCCCTCAGTTTAAGAAGGACATCGAGATACTTGAACGTGTCCAGAAAAGGGCAACAAGGCTGGTGAGAGGCCTTGAGCACAAGCCCTATGAGGAGAGGCTGAGGGAGCTGGGATGTTTAGCCTGGAGAAGAGAAGGATCAGAGGTGACCTCATTGCCTCTACAACTACCTGAAGGGTGGTTGTAGACAGGAGGGGGTTTGGTCTCTTCTCCCAGGCAACCAGCACCAGAACAAGGGGACACAGTCTCAAGCTGTGCCAGGGGAGGTTTAGACTCGAGGTGAGGAGGAAGTTCTTCACTGAGCGAGTCATTCGTCATTGGAATGGGCTGCCCAGGGAGGTGGTGGAGTCGCCGTCCCTGGAGGTGTTCAAGGGGAGATTGGACGTGGCACTTGGTGCCATGGTCTAGTTGTGAGGTCTGTTGGGACAGGTTGGACTTGATGATCTTTGAGGTCTCTTCCAACCTTGGTGATTCTGTGTGTGTGATTCTGTGTGACATAATAGGGCCTCCAGAACTGGACACAGTACTCCAGGTGGGGTCTCACCAGGGCTGAGTAGAGGGGGAGAATCCCCTCCCTTGCCCTGCTGGCCACACTTCTCTTGATGCAGCCCAGGATCTGATTGGTCTTCCGGGCTGCAAGTGCACACTGAGAGTTCCTGTTGAGCTTCTCCTCCACCAGCACCCCCAAGTCTCTCTCCTCAGGGCTGCTCTCCAGCCAGTCACTTCTGGGTGGAGAAGACCATTGACTCATTTCCCTTTGATACAGGCTCTTCAAATAGCTGTCTGCTGCTTGCCTCAAAAGTGGCTTTTGTGTCTGTTCTAGTAGCAATCACTAGTACTAGAAAGTTGTCTGGGCTGCTTTGAGGCTGGAATGTGAAAGGAATGTGTTGACAGCGAGCAGAACACCTCAAACATTTTGATTCCTCAGTGTTGCCTAAAGTTTGTCTTTCAGATGGTGACCCAGATGTAGCCTAACCAAGGGCATCCATCTCTCCTCTACTGATGAAGATCCACTGGAATAAATCAGACCTCACAGTGTTTTCTCTGCAATAGGGTCATGAGTTATTACTGAGTGGGGCATGCAGAAGCGCAGTTCTTTCTCTTCATTATCTGGCAAAAGTAATCTTGACATTTTGTGCACAGAATAGCAAAGCTCTGTGCTTGTTCAAACCCATGTAGATCCATTAGAAAAAGAAAAGTTTAGTAAAAAGCTTTCATATGCGGTAGTCTGCATCATATGACTTTGCTTCAAGTGTCCAAAGAATGTAGCTGCAGATCTCTTCACTGCCTAAAAAGGATGGATTGGAGATGAGTCATCTGATAAATCTGATGTAACAACATAAACCAGGGAAGCAATTGGAATGCTGAATGCTGTTGCATCATTCCACTTGACTGAGTGCATTTGTTCATACTCACATTGCAAGATACAAAGACCCCACAAGTTGAAAATGTGAAATATTTTTCTGCATTCAACAAAAAATCCCTAACAAGGTTGACTTCAAAATGGTTGCTGACATCTGGGTTTGGAGTTTGGAAATTTAGTAATTTCCAAACTGTTTCCTAAGCAATGTTGCTAAAGATCTCTGCAAAACTTGTGGTCATGATTGGCACTCCAATGGAATCAATCCTATTTATTATCATAGCTATCACAGGCACTTGCTGCATTTGTACTTGCTCCTTATTGCCTTGGTTAGGGCAACAAAGTTGGTGAGGGGTTTGGAAGACAAGCCCTATGAGGAGAGGACTGAGGGAGCTGGGGTTGCTTAGCCTGGAGAGGAGGAGACTGAGGGGTGACCTTATTGCTCTCTACAACTACCTGAAGGAGGTTGTAGCCAGGTGGGGGTTTGGTCTCTTCTCCCAGGCAGCCAGTACCAGACAAGAGGACACAGTCTCAGGCTGCGCCAGGGCAGGTTTAGACTGGATCTTAGGAAGAAGTTCTATACCGAGAGAGTGATTGCCCACTGGAATCAGCTGCCTGTGGAAGTGGTGGAGTCACCTTCATTGGAGGTGTTCAAGAAGAGGCTTGATGGGGTGCTTGGTGCCAGGGTTTAGTTTTTTAGTTGTTTAGGTGGGTTGTATTGTACTGTATTGTACTGTATTGTATTTAGGTGGCTTGGATTGGTTGATGGGTTGGACGTGATGATCTTGAAGGTCTCTTCCAACCTGGTGTATTGTATTGTATTGTATTGTATTGTATAGTGAAACACTAGTAACTAAGACATGTTCCAGGGAGACAGCATGCTACGAATCTTCTCTGCTTATATTTGAAACCAGCCATCTCCAGGCACAAATCTTGCACAGGAATCCTAAAATTCAAATGAAGATTTGAGATTTGGGTTTTTTTATTCACATTCATTTGTGACCATTAAAAAGTGCTCTCCAAGGCATGCAGAACAGCCATTAGCCCAGAAAGAACTCTTGAAAACCTATGAGGATTTGAAAACACTCAACACCATGCTCAGCCCCTTAGACGAATCAGATCACTAAAGCAGGACAAAGGCATGTCTTCTGTATTTCATGGCTCTTTGGGATATTGCTTTCCCCCCCAGAATCTTTCTTGCATTTTACCAAATCTGGGATGGTGACAGGTAAGTCAATAACTTCAGAATAATTTTATCTGTTCTGTCCTTTCGAGCCACACGTTTTTCTCTGGTGTAAAAGAAAAGGTGCATAGCCAACCCAGGGAAATGCTACGCCTTTAAAGTTCTTTTGAGCATTCTCCACTAAGAACTAGGTGTCAGAGATGCTCAGCACATGCCAAGATCACATTTCACATCTATAGAAAAAAAGAGATGGTGCTTGAGAAATGACAAGCATGGACATGGAACGTAGCAGGTCACCAATTCGCTCTGTAGTTCACTTTGGACACAATATGGGTGGGGGTGGGGGGGAGAGAAACACACCAAAAACCCCAGAGGTTTATAATTTGTGTAGAATAAAATCAATTACTTTATGCTGTGGTGGTTTGAGCCTTAACTGGAAGTTAAGAGCTCAGGTGGGGGGCAAGGCTGAGAATCTCTCCCCCACTCCCCCCCCTCTTCCCTCCCAACAGAGAGGGGAGAAAGGAAAAAAGCAAATCCACCAAACAATAATTTGGAGTCGGCTTGGAAGCAGAGAGGCAAAGAGTTGTCTTTAAGCAATATATATATATATATATAACAATAACAGGAAAAAGGTTCACAAGGGCAAGGAACAAGGATGGATGGGAGGGGGACAAAAAACAAGAGAATAATACCAAACCAGCCTTTCTCTGAGGAAGCGTGGAGGCAGCAGGTCCGACCACGTGGCAGAGGAGCAGGAGGGCAGCTGCAGTAGCTCTCGTCCAGCAGAGGCAGAAGCCAGAAGAGCCGGGGCCAACAGCTATGAGGTCCTGCTTTTTATACCCTAGCTGGGCAGGGAGGGGGGGAGTGGAACAGACTCAGCTTCCCAGGCGAAAAATGCCCTGCAGGGAGTGAAAAGTACCTGCAAGCCCTCCCCCCTGCTTTGTTCTTTTGTTCTCAGAAAAGGGTGTTAACCCACCACATATGCACATCAGCATCTGCTAATATGAGCAATTAAATCTCACTTTTTGGGTTTAAAAACGCATAGATACGTGAAGAAAACTCCTGGTAAGTATCCGTCGCATCATTGTGAAATTATGGGGCGGGTAGAAGGTTACAGTAGAAGGCAGAATCATCATCTTCCCGGCTGAATTACTGTCACCATGGAACAAATTGGAAAAAAAATTGTTCTGTGTCATCCAGTCGCACCCCACTGCACACAGGGATGTCTCCTAAAGCCATCAAGATGGTATCTGAGCATGTAATCACAGCTGGAACAGTGAGGAATCCTCTTCTCTGCAACATCCAAACAGCACATTGAGCCCAAAGACATGACCAACATTGTCATTCTCAGCCAAACTCAGAAACAAGATATCTGCCTTGTGGCCTTTTAGAATTATTATTATTATTATTACTATTATTATTACTATTATTATTACTATTATTATTACTACTATTATTTTAGATGTGCAGGCAGGACATTTTGGAGACAACCTTAGCATACTAAGTAACTTGTCTACCACGTTAAAACTGCAACTTTCATAGTAACATAATATCAGTCAGAGTTGGAAGGGACCACAAGGATCAGCCAGTTCCAAGCCCCCTGCACGGGCAGGGACATCCCACACTA
>CM037640.1:3718139-3784232 GCA_015227895.2 Colaptes auratus
ATTGGACATAACTAGGAAGCCCAGCAGTAGAACTGACATTAGCGACATAATTATCAATGTTGGAGCAGCTGTAGTCACCTCATGTCTCTCATACCAGAACAGAAGAGCACCAGAGGCCCCTGGTTTTGATTTTCTGAATTTCCCAAGAATCAAATGCTTGTTCCTAAGGCAAACATAAAAAACAAACCAGCAACGCACCAGAAGGACAGGAAGGACATCGAGACACTTGAATGTGTCCAGAGAAGGGCAACAAGGCTGGGGAGAGGCCTGAGCACAAGCCCTGAGGGAGCTGGGGTTGTTTAGCCTGGAGACGAGGAGGCTCAGGGGTGACCTCATTGCTCTCTACAACTACCTGAAAGGTGGTGTAGCCAGGAAGGGGTTGGTCTCTTCTCTCTAGCAACCAGAACCAGAACAAGGGGACACCGTCTCAAGCTGCGCCAAGGGAAGTTTAGGCTGGAGGTGAGGAGAAAGTTCTTCATGAGAGAGTGATTCGCCACTGAATGTGCTGCCCAGGGAGGTGGTGGAGTCACCATCCCTGGAGGTGTTCAAGAGGAGATTGGATGTGGCACTTGGTGCCATGGTCTAGTCAATGAGTCTGTGTTGACAGGTTGGACTCGATGATCTTCGAGTCTCTTCCAACCTTGGTGATACTGTGATGCTGTGAAACTGTAACCAAACAAAACAAACCCAGACCCCCAAACAAGCACATCCCACGACCTTGCCCCAGAACTCAGATTTTATTCTCATTTGCGCTAACCCAGGAACATCGCTAGAGTGGCACCAGTCCGACTCCGCTTAGAATCAACACTCCAACCTTGTGCTTGAAATAACACAGTGGCAACACCAGGTTAAATCCTGTCTCTCTCAGGTTCTCCAGCATATTTTTCATCACCTTCAGTAGGGTCAGGATTCCACCTAGAATCTTTTACTTTGAAGGAAGAATTTGCTTTCACTTATCTGTAGGACAGTGAACTGACTTGCTGAAAGTACGTGCCCGTGCTGAGTGTGGAAGCACCAACAAGAAACATTTGGCTGCATTAATCCTTGCTGTGGGTTTCTGAAGTTAAATGATAGACTTCCTCCTCTGATTTTATTTCTCAACTTTGCAACAACGAAACACGCTTTAAACATAATCCATGTGCAGAACAGGGCTTAAACATAAATATACAAAGCCAATCCCTACACCAAGGGACCAGGGACTCGGGGAGAAACTGCTAAATACTTCTTGTCAGTCTAGAAACTATGCCACTGCTAAATCTGCACATTTCAGAGATTTATTTTGCTAGAAAGGATTTTAATCTCACATTTCTGTCCCTCGGAAAGCAAAGTCCCCAAGTGCAGAGTCTGCAGCAGTGGTGAATCAACTATTGTAATATTCCGCCTCTTAAAATACTTCAGGGTAGTCAGGCATTAGGAAGGCTCCTATTTTGTGTGAACTGATCAATGCAGAGTTGCCAAAGAGCTGACCTTATTGACCGTGACTTAACTAGAGATTGAATGGCAGGCAGACGGTCAGTAGTAGGGGTGAAACCATGTTTTGGCGATAGGGTGTAAATGTATATACAGTTTACAGGATGTGAATGACACCGAGCAAACATCTGTGCACTGATAAATACTTTTACTACTTCCAAAAATTTTTATCCCAAGGAAAAGTGGCTAAAAATACATACTGCCCCAGCACTGTGAGGTGTTCTGTGTGCATGCTGTGGCCCTGGAAAACTAGAATTAAAAAATCAATATAAAAATGGCACTAACTTTTCTCTCTTCCTGCAATATCAGGTTTCATATAAAACTCATCAGCTGAGCAGAGTATTAGTCTTGATCAATGGCAGGAAATCAGAGGATCAAATGTTAATATCAGAAAACAGATACCTCCACTCGAGTAGAGATATATCACCCACCTGAAAAACGGGGCAAATTGTTTGACAGCTTTTACATGCACATGGCTGGAGAAACGAAAGCTTTCCACAAGATGCCTGAAAGCTGAAACAAAGGACAAGAATGGAGAAAAAACCAAAACTAAACTGAATAAGGTAATGAACATAGAACATGAAATCAAAAGGTCCTAGAAACGCCTGAGTTTATCTTTGGGATTGACATAGTAAAGGAAGATTAAACAAGAAGGCATTAGCTAATAAAGCAAATATACTTCTATGACAAATTAGTTCTATCCCTCTGCTGTTTTGGTCCTTGGGTGAATGTAGTGAAGTAACAGACCAGGCCTATTTAACGTGTCATTATCTTTTCTCAAGAGCTAAATAGTAACATCACAATTCCAACAAAACAGTTACATGAAGTTTGAAATGCACAGAGAAAGATGCAGTGCTCTCGATAGTGTGAAACCTCCTAAAGGAATAACAGGCAGCTTCAACTTTCTTATTTTAAGGCACGATACCCAACTTATTAGTTCCAAGTTCTTTACAGTTATTTCAGGCCAGCACTCTTGGAGTGTGGTCTTCACTTTAATTTGAAACTATTTGCTCCTCTGCATAGCCCTCTAAATTTAATTAGAAAATCCTGGTAGGCCATCAGGACAAAAATTTCCCTTCCTTCCTAGTTTCTCATTCCACAATCTATCACCTAGAGTAATTAGGACCAGTGAGGGATCATCTTCACTGGATTAACCTTAACTAAATTGTATGCATTCAACATGTGCTCTTTTGATTACTTGAGCCTGGACTGCTGTCTGTGGTACACCCCACCTTGTAATTCTGCACACTTAATTAATTTCAGATGAAGAGGGGAAAGGATAAGTGGAATTCTCCAATTAATACTGATACTAGTTAATGTATTTTAGCTTAGCTCCTCATTTCGTTCCTGTGTAGGTATAGAAAACCAGAAGGAGATGGATTCGAATGAGCTTTGCCAATAGCTTGTAATGACTTTTAAGGGCCTGATCCTGCAGCATTCTAAGCAGATAATTTTTCCCCTTGACAAGGAGAGGAATTTTGGCCAAAGAATCAGTCCCTGCATTTAAAGTACAAAATGCAATAGGCAGGAACATGATTTTTTTTTCCCCCTTTCAAATGATAAAATAAGCATTATTTAAAGCCTCCTCACCTTAGCTCAGCTTTCCATATGGTTTCACTCATGTGTGGGTTTTTTCTTGTTATTAAAAAAAATATTATAATGTCACTGGCTGTGGGCCAATCCTCCAGGCCTGAGTCCCACAGGCATATTTTTCTCTTCTGTGCTGTCATGGGGAGCTGCCTAAGAGCCCTGTCTTGAATGTGTTTGCCCAGATAAGTAACTTTGCTTTTCAATCTAGCCTGAGTGAGTTCAATAGTATTTATCAGAGGAGCTGAATTAACTCAGTCGCTAATTATAACGCAGGGCTCTTGCTTCCTCTGAGCAAATTTCCAGTGGATACAGAGTTTTTAACTTTTGGTCTTCAGCTCTGCTGAAGTTTCTCTCCAGCACTGGCAACTGTGATTTCAGTAAAACTGGTAAGGTGGAAGTGGAATCTGCATTTCTTTTTCTGCTGAAACGAAGGCTGGGTTTTTTTCAGCCATTTTCAGGACTGGTTATTGGGTAAGAGAAAAATCAAGTGCACAGAAATCAGGCATCTCTCCGTCAGATTGGTCTTAACATTCTGTCTCTGCAAAATCATTCAGTCTTTTTCCTCTACAGAGATCAATGTTCTTACAAATACAAAGATGAGACACGTAATTCTATTGATGCTATCTCCAAGGTAGCTATCAACACTCAGTTTGTGCATTGTTTATATTAACTGACAGTACTTGATTTTTCTACTTGTAAGAACAACAACAAATAGCTGTGGGCAATACTATAGCTTCCCAAGTCCTTTTTTCCCCCCTAATTACTATTTGATTACTTCATCAGCCATCAAACTGTGTTTTATTGTACACTCTTCATTAAAATCAGTATTTGCCTGCTATTAGGAAATGGTGGATTATTTGCTCATGATGTGATTGATAGTCTTTCAGAAATCATAGTGAATTCTTGCTTAAGAGACTTAGATAAAATCTTTGAAACATCTAAATAGTTAATGAGTCTTTGCCTCGCTGCAAAAGGTACTTTGATACCTTAATCAGTTTAGCAAGCTCCCAAGTCATGTGGATATCTCTGACAATTTCACTTCCTACTTGTAACTCCTTTTAAGAAATCAGACAAAGCAGTTTGCATGATAAAATCCCTTGTGAGAAGGGAGGATGTAGTGATAGACAGTCTTTAGGTAAATTGTCAACATTTTGGATCATTTAAACCCACAGAACACGAACGGATTCGGTTCCTGCCAAACTTCCCACTGTATTGCCTTCGATTACATAAATTTCAAGCAAACAACACAATCATCTTACGTTTTGAAGGGTCTGCTATTAATATTACCCACCACAAGATGTCTGGAAGATGCAAAGAATACTTGATGATAAAAAACAGAGTGCAGAAAGCAAAGGCTCGCTTGGCCCGACTTACCTCATAGCCAGTCAGTGTGCGAGATCTTACAGTTGAATACATTGTTTTTATTAGTGTCAAGTGCTTGATTTAAAGTCAGACCTTGTCACCCTGCCCAGAGAGATTTTTCCTGGGGTATATGCACGTATCTATTTATCTATGAGTGTGAGTATGCATATACACACACCTAGCAGTAGGCCTGGATAGTGTTGGCTTGACTGAGAGGGGATGTTAGTAATTACTATTCTCTAAAAACACTACTTTAGCCTAGTTTAGTGTGGCTTCTGCTGCCAGGGGAGCCTTGCTGCCTACTGAAAGAGCCTGCAAAGCCAAAAGCAGGGGCTGTTTCCATCCTCGTGGGGCTCAGTAGCTCTGTGCTGTTGATTCAAGATAAGGGATTTTGCTTGGCCATTTTTTGGGGTGCCTGAGGATGGCAGGAAACATCTTTGGGCAGCACCAGTACATGGACTGTGCCAGCTGGAAGAGGCTGAGGAAGAAGAGCAGTACCCACACCAAAACCAGCCTGCATGCACTAGTGATAGAATGAGTCTGTATGAAGAAAAGCTTCTGGTCTTACATTTTAGGATCCCAGTAAATCAAAACCTCAAGGAAAAACAGGACAGTGCTGTTTCATGCAGTGTCTGCAACACAGAAGCTTCATGTGCAAGAAAAACTGAGGGGAAAACAAAAAAGTAAAATGTATCTCCCCCCACACCATTATGGTGAGGTCACTTTTTACTAGCTTTTAACTGAGAAGTTCCTTGAAAGAACAGCTTTGTTGGTTTGGGGTTGTGTTTTTGTTTGTCTGGTTTGTTTTGTTGTTGGTTTTGGTTTGGGGGTTTTTGATTTTTTTTTTTCCTTTGGGTTTTTTGGGTTTGTGGGTTTTGTTGTTGTTCTGCTTTTCTTTTGTGTGTGTGATCTATGCAATACCTTTTGATGAAGAGAAAACATCACAGCACTCACCCATCACACATGACTTTCTAAAGCAGTTCTTAAACTCTTTACACACTTGAGAGTTACCATAGTATATCAGCAGCTGGAAAGTCATACACATTTATTTTTACCTTGAAGTATTCTTCACAAATCATTAATCTCTATTGTTCAGTTTTGACTCCAGTATTATTAAGCAGTCTTTTAAGTAAATAAGTAAAAAGAATGTAGAGAAAGTATTAAAAAATCACAGCATTATACTGATGGCAGTTTCCTGGTGGTCCATCATATATATATAAAAATACCTATTAAGAATATGTTTCAAACTGGCACCATAACATATATGTCATAGTTGTTAAAGTTAATTGTATAAATAGTTAGTGGCTGCATTTGGGCTGTTTTTAAGAAGTGAGTGTGTAATAAAACACCTTGAGTTACAAATTAATGGAACATCCTCAGTACCGTGATTAGGAGACAAACTCCAGTTTTTGTCAATACTATCTACAGCAATTACCTCTGATATTGAGTGAAATTAGAACTTGATCCTTCAAGCTTTTATACACATGAGTAGTCCCCAGGGACCAATCAATATCCTCTGTAGTCATGGCAAGGTTTGCATGCATATGGTCAATGGTAAGCACACGTTTTTCAGGAAGGGGGTGTGCTTTTGTGTGGATGAGTCATTCTTAGGGTTCAGTCCTGCCTTCCCTGGGTTCTGGCAAAACAGTCCATGCAGGAGTAGGCTTCTGAGCAAAGGCAATAAAATACTGAAAGCACTAAAGGTATTTTTCCTTTTAGTACAGTGACTGCTGTCAATATTAAACCTATACTTGAAAGTATCACCCAGCAGGGTGATACACACTACAGGGTAACTCCAGCATTAAGTGATTTTCTCGCCGCCTATGTGATGCTTTCATTATTGACATGCACTCTGCATACTTCCACTTGTTTTCTTAAAAGTAAATTTAACACCTTGGTTCAGTACAGAGTACTCTTGCCCTGGCAAGAGCTCGTGAGATGGCAGTGCCTTTTACATCAGACCATTTCTAAACGGTAATGCAATTGGTGCTATTTAGGGAGTGACTTCTGCCAAAGGTGGAAGAAAGATAAAGCTGCTGCTTTCAATTATGCAATCAAGAATGTAAAAGGGTAAAGCTGTAGGTCTAGGATGGAAAATCATTATACCTGATACCCCATGTCAAACAACAATAGTATTTGTGCTAATCACATTTAGAAGACTGCTCTCATGGTTGATTTTGCCACAGAGTGGAAAACAATGAACAATAAAGTCAGCTGACCTGTCCTGAACTGTACTCTTTAATCAACTCGGTTCTAAATCATTGTTGGCTTAGTCAATAAGCCAATATGCAACTTCCAATAGATTCTCTACCATCACTATTTGAGAAATTGTTCTTGAAGCTAAATCAGACTCCTACCAAGAACTCTGCAGTAATGACAGCCTGGTACCCACCCAGCTCCCAAACATCGTGGCTTGCATTAATCTGTTGCATTCACAGTTATATAGATCAAAGCTACAAGTCTTGGGTCAAGGACTTTTAAGAGTCTCCCACCTAACAGATGATTCAGCTCTCAGTGCCCTCTTGAGGGCTGAGACCTTCCAGCCCTGTCTGTTGTTGGGGACTGAGCACTCCGTGTCTTAGTATGCAAGAACCTCTGGGGGGTGTGTGTCTATGGCATATAGAGGGGCCATGCCCCTCCCTGGCATCCCTGAGATGTAATGACAGTCTTATTTCTAAATCACTCCACCAGTCAATATGCTCCCTCTGAGGGACTTTTCTCTCTGGACCTACCTTTCTCCAGAAGGGATGCCCAGCTGCCTACCTACCCCAGAAGTAATCTCCATCCTGCCTATCTACTCTGAAGGGGATCTCTGCCCCTACTCACCCACATGGTTCAGCTTGTGCTGCTGCCAGCTCTGGAGCAGCAGGCACCACCACCTCCAGAACCCTTGCAGGGACAGGCAGCGTGTGTGCAGTATCACAAATAATCTGTCACCAGTGTCATGAGGGTCCAGATCCCTTGCAAATGTCTCCAATAATTTCCAAATCAGGGCAGCATAGAGAGCAGTGTGACTAAAGAGCCAGCAAAGAACAAACTGGTGTTTAAATATCAATGAGAAACATGCCATATAGTTGCTCGTAGAAACCGGCATCTGGTGAAGTAATCAATGTGAATCCACTGTGCAAGAAGTAGGAATGAGATGATCTTTGTAAATTGCTAGGACAAGGTTTATCTCACTCATTGCTCCTCCTCAAATGACTTGTGAGGCAGTGTATTTGTCTGTTACCCTAATTAGATCCTCCAGTCTTTTAAAAGATACTACCCCTGAGAAAAACAGAAACGTGTATAAAACCAGAACATGCATTTTGCCTCTGTACAGATCAGCACTAAAGTGATTAAACCCTTCTAAAGCCACTAACAGCATTCATGCAACATTAAGTTTATGAGGTCTTTATTATTCAAGATACTAGAACAATCCACACTTCAGGTCAGCTATGTAAGCAAGCATACAACTGCAACATGTCAACATGCTGAGTTCATTTGGCATTCTCTGTTTCCAGAAGTTTTGGTTTTGGGTTTTTTTTTTTTCCTTTTCACGACCATTTCCTATAAACAGCTATATTATAAGTAACATACTTAAACTTCAGGAATGTCTTCATTTTTATCCTGGCATTCACATCTGTCCTTGTTTAATGCTCTGCTGGTGGTCTGGCTCCATGGTATGCCCACTGCAATGTTCATCTTAAACAATATTTACATTGATTAGGAACTCCAGTGCACTAGAGGCACTTATTAGAAAATGAACACAATATCCTGGGATAATAGGGAACATCTAACTGTTTTGTTTCTGAACCTCTACTAATGTATCATTTAAGTGTATAAAAAACTGTCAAAATGGGAAGGTGATGGAGAAGAAAACTGTGTGAATGCATGTGGAACTCTCTGTGTGCAAACCGTGCAGCTGATAAACACGCCGGGAAAGCATGTGATGCTTTTTTGTTCAGATTGTAGCAGTGTCTGTTGCAATTTTGAGCACACTCTTTTATGCATATGCACAGTAAAAACTTGTCCTGCCACTAAAATCTTATAGGCTCAATAAATAAAACACACAATTGTAGCAGGAAACAAACAAAAATACAAACCCAAACCACAGTAGGATTAAATATTTTGCCGTCGCCACAGAATACGCTTGTGGCAAAACAAAATCGAACCTTTATTCTGCAGTGGGGAGGAGGAGGCATTAACATCAGCCATTTAGGCAAAAAGTGGACTGCCTGCCCGCAGTCCTATGAACAGAATTCTTTGTGCTATTGCTTTCTTTGACAGGGGCAGTGTACGTTAGCACTGAGAAATTTATATATGACATAAATAGCCGTGAAGAGAGCATACAGTGTGACAGCCATCTGTCTGGTCACCCCCCTGTCTGTCTGGTCATTAAACCAAATCAGCCAGTGGTTAATAGTTGGCTAATAATTTCTTAAGCTACTACACCCTGCCTGCCTGCAACCCTGTTGTCTTCTTTCCATGAGCAAGTTGCGTTTCCTAGTACAGTCACTCCCCTTAAGTGTATCAGCGTAAAGCCAAGTCCCAGTTAACAAAGTAGTTTGAAATGTTTGTGCAAGTCACAGATCAAGCCCCATGCTTGATTACTGCATCATTTTTAACTTGTCCAGCATAAAGATGAGATTCTCCTAACTCCAGTTGTTAATATGAGCTCAGATAATATCCTTGCCTAGTAAAGATGCACCACTGATGGTCTGCTGTATTGGACAGGGCATGCAGAAATACACTACAAAGAATATCTGTGCAGACATATGTCCCCTGCTTTGCTCTGACAGTTCTTTTCTATTTGAGATACATTACAGGTGATAATTTTTCTACAGTGCTAAGGGACTAGACTTTGTTCTATGAAGCAATTTTGAGGATGAGAAAAGTCTGAAGCAAGTTGTGCCCGTGGGATGGCAGATTTCAAAATCAGTGCTGCGTTTTGTTCTGGATTTGAAGAGGTCTGTGGAAGCCTAAAGGGTTTTTTCTAATTGTGGTGGCTACTAATTTGGAAATATTCCAGCTGAGTGGTGCTGTGGAAAGTCACATCAAAGCCTTGATGAAAGTGGGCTAAGACAAGCAATGTGGTAACTTGGGCAAATGACATGAAACAGTTTAAGTATGGGATCCCAGACCTTCAGTCGGGATGGCATGCATCAGGGCACGCTAGAGAACAGGCAGCAGAGAGGCAGTGAGGAGCAATAGCACACATAAGGAAAATGCTTAAACAACTGCTTTTGTTATGTCTCCTGAAATCTAGTGTTTTCCTATGTGCCAACAGGAAAAAAAATTGAATGTTTTGATTGTAATTAGGAAGTTCATATCTGCTGTGAAAGACAGACAGGAGAACAAGCTGTGAGGAATCAGGGAGAGGAGACAGCAAGTAAGAGGGTGTCTTGAACCTCAGCTTTCTTTACTTTAGCACCAGCTTCTTCTGTTTCCAGTTAGATCCTCCAACCAGATAGAGAGCTGGAGGAGAGTATGACAAGGATTGTACATATTTTACTGATGTACCACAACACTGAGGGGCTTTGTGCCTGTCCTGAACAGGGCAGCCTTGAAAGCAGCCACCTCACTGGGACTTCACTGGCACAAATTGTGCAATACATGAGAGGAATGGCTGAAGCTACAAAGTCTGAGCCCCTCACTCCAACACTAGCTTGAGGATAGCTTGTGTCCTCGGAGTTGCCATGACACAGGCATCCAAGAGCTCCAATATTGTTAAAACAGACACAGAGTTACGAAGGAGATAGTCCATCAGTGCAATTAGGGAATCATTTGTGAGAGACGCTGGTGATACCTAAAAGCAATAGCAAAGGCAGTCTTATATGACCTTGCCCTGGCTTGCAATAGCAGTTGTGCCTGACTATAAAAAGCAGCTGGAGGAGATGCTGTTCTACAGAATTCCATCCCCTCTAGGAGAGGTTCTCTTTATGGCTTTTTCTTTGGTCCAGAAAGCATTAGAAATCCTGGGAAATGTGTTGTGGTCACTTTTAGCTGAGAATCATGACAACAGAAAACACAAAGTCCTTCCAGTCATAACAGCTCACAAATGCTGGGCTTTCATACATACAGTCTATGTGCATATATGCATATACCTGCTCAAGTCTGCACACAGACTTATCAATATACAACTATCTTAGCAAAACTCTTGTGATGATTTATTAGGTGAAGAGTAACATGCATTCCACCGCTCTTTATTAAAATGTCATTGATGCTGATGTAAAGAAGACACTTCATTTTCAGGAAAGGAAGGAGAAAACACACCACTGAAAAAAATATTCTAAGTAAAAAGGTCCTCTTTGAATTCAGTGGTGCTCTGGTATGTTTAGTGCTTTTTAAATAGCCCCTTCTAAATCTGTGCTTAGCACCCGAACGTTCCCCAAAACTCGGGCACAAGAAAGAGCAGTGATGAAACACTGTGAACCAAAAGAAAGTTTACATGTACAGAATGTTTCTTTACTGTGATGTATGAGTAAAAACATCTGCCCCAAACAGTGATTGATTCTGACATCTGTGAAGTAGATGTAAGGAAATAACAAGTGATCCCTCTAAATCTCGTTGTGCAGCATGTGTAAAATAATGCAAGCTATATATTTGGACTTGATGATCTCTAAGGTCTTTTCCAACCTGGTTAATTCTATTCTATCCTATTTAAGAAGAAAGCCAAATCAAATATGTCTGTGTTCAATCTGTCTGTGAAATGAGAGCTGTGTTGACACTGTTTTTCCACCCGCCCCCCCCCCTCCAGCGTCTCAGAAGTTGCCCAGGACTATTTTATTAATTCTTACTAGTTTATTTTTTAGTATTAAAAGATGGAAAAAGGCCTCTTTCTGTTTTGCTTTTCTCTACCTGTGAATCATGGGTCCCTTGTTACTCTGAGAGGAAAGTTGTTTTAGTAACTCTGGAAATAAGCCTTCTGCTGAGTCAGCATCGTAGCTGAAAATGACAAGTTTCACATGAAGAAACACATTAGAAACAATAAGTAATGGTGTATCTCTTAGCCTCCCCCACTAAAATTAGCTGGTGTGTCAGGAGATGTTTTAGCAAGTGCCATGTACACTGGACATGAGAAATATGTATTGTACCTTGTAAGTATTGGAACACAAGTTAGTGTGACAGGAAAGAGAATAAAAGGAATCGACCTCAAATGCAGAGTTGTGATGGAAGCAGCATTAGGAATCTTATTCACAGCAGCACTCCACCCCAAACCGTAACCCTAACACACACCTACATGAAAACAGTTTTATTTTCAGTTTTTCTCTGGTGGGTGATTTCCAGATAAGCAATTTTAGTAGCATTTCTAAATCAGTGTATGCTTACAGATAAACCAGCAGGATTTTGCTACCCTTTGTCTCGAATTGTAGCTTGTATGGAGAAAACAATTAAAAGCAAAACATTTCCCAGCAATTGGTCTTTGCTTCCTGATTTGCTGAACTTGTGCCTGTGTGGTTATGGATTGTGTTGGGAAGAATGGCAGCACTTCCAGGCAAGAAATATTCTACAACTGCAAATTCAGGTAGTCACCTGGCAGTTGCAAGGACAAGACTTTGTGGTGTGTTGTTGTGGGGTGGGTTTTTTTTGTTTTTGGTAAAGAGAGCTCAGTAACCCATTGCTACCTACACTTTAATGATGGAAAACATTTTGGTTTATTGCATATTTTTAGTCTGTTAGCTGATTTTTCAGAGTACCAAATGCCTTGCTGTGGAGAAGAAAGAGCTGCTGCATCCTTCCCTCTCCACGTCCGTCCAATTGTGCACAGCTCACCTTGGCAGCTGCTGCCACAGCAGCATTACCCTTTTATGCACCCTGAAATCAGGAAGAATTTTTGCCAGTGACTTGTCTTCAGAAGATCTGAAGCCCAGCGAAATATATGAGTCTTAAGACTGCTTTAAATCTAATTTGAAAGTGAGTCAGCTCAGAAGGAAAAAAGCAGTCCCTGACAAGGCAGAATGTCTTAAAGTTTTGCACTCTCTGACTATGATTTGGGTTTCTCTCCGAGGGAAATGCTCCGTACTTGTGTAAAGTCCCTCCTGACCTTACGGAAATCTATTCACTGAAGTCTTTCACTGCATTTATTTGTCTCATTTTTGTCTTTAAATATCTTGCTGAAAACTGGATCTGAGGCTTACCAAAGCTTTTCTATAAGTCCATAAATATTTCCAACTAGTCATAAAGCACTAGTACTAAATATGGTAATAAATCTACATTAAAAGTGTCACTCTGACACTGCATATTTTCAACTACAAAATTTCCACAAAGGAGGAGAAAGCATTAATACTGGAATAATGGGCTTGCTAAGTAATTTACACAGGACTATTAAGAATCACAGCTTTAAACCCTTAACATTAATATTACTTGGGACTCGTTACTTGCGAAGTGGCACTATGAAAGACAATGAAAAACTTACTGTAGAACCTCCGAGCTCGGTTTCTTTTCTTCCCTTCTCTCTCTGTAGCATTATGTGATGAAAAGTCAGAACTGTGCAGAAGAAAATTATTCCAAGACACTGCAGAAGTACCTTTCCCTTCGTCAGAGCCCGAGGGAACGCTGGCTATTTCAATAATCAGTGCAAAGGTTTGGGTTATGATTTCTGTTTCCCTTCTGCCTCTCCCTCCCTCTCGCCTCTTTCCCACCATCGCCTGGGTATTACTGTTTTCTCAATAAAGGAAGCAGAAGATCGGCGTGACAGCTTTTATTTTAAGAAAACACAAAATGTGTATTAACATGAGAGGCAGTTTAAAAAGAAATACTGGGTGGGAACCAAAGTCTTAAGAGAGGGGCAGAAGGATGACAAATGCTGCAGGAGAGCAAATTATGAATACCGAGCTTTTGCTGAGCAGAGAAGCAGCACCTACGGGGAACAAATTCCAGGCGTTTTACCTTCCTCTCAGCTTCACCAGGGATCAGGGCTCAGACATGAGTAACTGTGAATTATCATCAGTATAATGGAATAAAAGGAGCAGGAAAAAAAACACTTTTGCTAGAACTTTCATACTTTTCAATCAACCTTTACTAGTCAAACATATGGACTATGTTAGCACTCCAGGTTACTGGCCCGAAGTCGGTCTTGAAAATTAATTTCCCAGAAATATAGGAATTGACATTTTTTACACCTTGGGTAGAGGAGGCCAAAGGAAGTAAAGCTAAAAGTATTCAAATGTTAGTTTTGAATTAGTTGCTCTCCTCTGAAATAGCAGATCTCTCAGGATGACAGAATTTTTTTTTGCCTAGGGAGGCATGTGATCCATCACAAACCTGGTTATAATTATGAATTTCAAAACAGTATATAATAATCTGAGGCCCAGACAGCAGTGCACAGTAGTGGGACATGCCCTCTCTTCATTAAAAAGGCACAATCTAGGCTTTAAAGACAACCTAGGCTTTAAAGACAGCTCTCACGCATTTTTCCCACTTGTCTCAGGAATAAGGTAGAATAGCAAAAACAGAGGTAACAAAATGTGGTCAACCTCAATGACTTGGCATGCATTCTTGGCAGGACTAAAATAGAGAGACCACAGCTTAGCTCTGAAAATGAACTTGCAACACCCTGAAGTTTGCATCCTTTTCTTTCTGTGGCTGTTTTTGTTGGACCAAAGGAAGAATTCGTTTGCCCATATTTTCAAAGATGACACACTGAAAACTCATCTACCGTGAAAAAGCACTTCAATATGCCATTGTCTCTGGGAAACAGCGTGTTTCCCTTTGTGAATTATTTTGATTAACCAATTATCACAAAACTTGGAAAAGCATAGTACTGATAGCCAGTAAAGATGGAGAAGAATTATGGTGTGGAAGGATAAAATCATGATTCTTTACTTGGCCTTTTTATTGCTGGTTTTGGGCCCACATGAGAACACCTCTGGCTAGGTTGCCTGCAAGTTCTGAACCTGTAAACTCTGGATTTAAAATCAAGATCCTCAGCTCTTGGAGGTAAAAGGTGAAGCCTGTTAGCAAAGAGACAGAGCAGACTCATAAAATTCCATATGTGCTCTTGCCACAATGGGGGAACATGTCCCAGTGCCACAGCAGGAGATATCCAGATTAGCTGTCCAGCCTACAGTTGCCAAAATGAGAACCAAAAGCGTGGTGTGTAAATATGTACATACATAATCATACAGATGAGCTTTTACTTTTGGATTGCTTGTTTGCCATAAGTCACTCAAATGGCATTTTGGTTTACAGCAATAAAGCCATATGCATTTGATATCATATAGTTCTGCTCCCAAAAAATTGCATCTTGGATTTGGTAAACATTGCCTCCAAATGCTGCTTATTCATAGGGAAAACAACAACAACAAAGCAACCAACAACCTTGGTTTAGCAGACAGGCATTTTCTGGCAAAAAGTGAAGTTGGCAAATGTACCTCTCATTGAACACCACCACGTTCAGAGCCTGTGAAAAAACAGGGGCACTCTTTGGGAGACTGATATCCCTCTATTACAAGTCTGTGCTGGAAATAACACCAAGGAGATTGTGACTTTAAAGGAATGAGTTTCATTGTTTGGCTCCAGCACAGTGTGAGAGGGATGCAGAGGATGAAGTCTCTGGATCATATACCAAAATAAACTTTTCAAATCTGATACTCACAGAGAACTGTGAAAGTGTAATATTCACTAATGCAACACCAAATTTGGTACAACTCAATCTGTTAGAAGGAAAAAGATAACTATCATACTTATAATGCACATTCTGTTCCATTCATTAGAAATATTTCTCTGGATTGAGCCCTTTTTGGCTTCTGAAAGTGCACAGGTTCTCAGCATCATTCTGAAACATGCTCAACCCAGGACTATATGGTCAGTGGGTAAACGGTCCTGTGACATGATGGTGTTGCTATTGCACTTAAACACCAGAGGCCTTATCCAGTAAAGTATGGTGTGAGATTGAGTGCAGAGACCATGTTGACGTACAGGTGCTGAGAGAACCACTCAGCACCTTGAGAGATCAGATTGCCATGCAGTGCAAACAGCACAGCATGGCACAAGGCAGAAAAAATAGATTTGCCCCCAGAAGAAAACCCAACAGCCAGATATGACTCACTTTTACTGAAGTTTAGACATATGTCAAGGAGCTAAAACCAGTTATGTCCTCAGTAAGATAGTTTAAGCAACCAAAAATACTGCTACCATGGCAGTATCTTGAGATTTTTTGTCAAAACCAGATTGGAATTCTAGCCATTTTTTCTGGAGCAAAGCATGAAATCCTTTAAAGTAAATAGCTTCCCATTTCCCCTCTCTTACACAACAGCCTCCTTCTCTTGTGCCCAGGAATGCTGGAGTCGTGGGGACCCAGGCACAACTGGGGCTGCCTGCCTACCACTGTGTGCTTGGCTGGCTCTGCCCTCACAAGGCAAAGGTGCACAGGGACATGCCAATTTGCTCGCTCTGACCAGAGTAACATCTCAATTACTAATTCTCACCAAGAAGCTAAAGACACATGTACCCACAGCTGAAAACAGACTGTTATTTTCACTTGGAGTGGGAGGAGGCTCAAGGGAAGAAGAAGAGACACAGAGCAAAAGGGAGGCAGCTGAATGTTTGCACTTGTTATCAAGCAGGGATTCGTTGCTGAAATAACTCTCAATTTTAAAGTGCACACCCTGGTTTTTAACAGCTAGTGAGACTTTCCTCAAACTGAAAGAAAAACTCATGGATGTCTTCCAACAAAAGTGTTGGTGAGGTTTTTTTCTGGTGGTTCCCCCCCCTTTATGTCCCTTACCCATGATCTCCTGAGGTGATGTTAGAAGTAGCAGCAGCCTGTCCTTTCTCTTCCTCCAGCTCCTCTGGCATCTGTTTCCCTCCTCCATTGCTGATATACAGGACTGAACTAGTGCATGAGAAGGCAGGGTGTTTGCTTTCAAACAGGAAGAAAAAAAAAGGACAGAGTCCACCTGGGGCACAAATTTAAACACGGTTCCTTGTGTGACTATGGATCAGTCTAATTTTCCCTTGAAAATATGACACAGAGGGAGGCTGGTGAATGCATTCATACTCACAATGAATTTAAGCAACACTGTGTTAAAGGGCAAAAAGTGCTTTATTTCAGAGGGAGGTCTGCTATCCCAACAAGTCACAAGGAATGACTCAAAACAACTGCCTGAAGTGGATTCCTCACTGTCTGTGTACCCATTAAGGAGCCATTCTGTGTCCCCAGCATAGCCTGGGTCATGTAGAGATGGCAATGAACATAAACGCAGCCTGGCTCTTGCATTCCCTCTTCTGAGCTAGCTGCAGAGGTAGGCAGACTCTCCCAGATGTTCTGGTGCATATGCCATGGTTCACTCTTCCTGCTATGGATTGATGCTTTGAGTAAGCACTGGTACGAGGATGGATGGCATCCAGAATGACTCATAACAAAGAACATATGGCAGGACTAGACACAGTGCTCTAACATCTGTTGCACTGATTATTACTGAAATTTCTCACTCCTGGTGGAGCTAGTAACCAAAACCAATAAATATTGTCCTCATGGATCCTACCTGAGGCAATTCTGTATCCTTTTGGTGTTGTCACCACTAATTCTGTTCGGTGCAACACAAAAAGAGAATTATTTTATTCTTTAGGCATTTAAAACCATCAAAAATTCTCTCACCCGGAGCTGTTTGAACAAGCTGTAATGAACAGTAACTTGTCTTTACACTTCTTCATGTTATAGATGTTTAAGTGACTCCTGTTTCACAACCCAAGGGCTGAAGTTTTGGGATTGATGCACCAAGGTGACAGGGATGAGTTAAAAATGAACAGCATCTTCCCCCCCAAATAAATATATGATCAGCTCACTGGCTAGAGTCACTTACCGTCTGGTAGGTGTCACTGCAACTGTACCTAACAAAGAAACTGTATCTGAGGGAAGGAAGAAGCACTACCTCTATTTAATTGTTAATATTTTTCTTTTCCTCAGATCATTTTTCACTAGAGAGAAGTGGGACTGCAAGTGCAGATGTGTAAAGCTGGAAAATCAGCTGATGAAGCAGAATGTCCACTTTGCAAAAGATTCACTGAGTGAGGACATGAAATATAGCGGTTGGCCCCTTGCAAGCAGAGATTAACCACGCATCAAAACTAACACATCAGCCACCAAAGGCATCCAAAGAACTGGATGTGACTGGATGATCCAAGTTACCCTCTTTCAGACGAGAGATGCAAATAGTTGCCAACAAAAATGTTAGGATTTGACAAGACTTGGCAAATTGCTGGGATATAAATTCATGTTTTCTGTGTTACAAGGCCTTCCAGGAGATGTGACAAATCCTGGAAAAGGGTGGAAAAGCATGCACAGCCCACAGAAACTTACTCCCTTTGCATGGACCTGCCAAAAGAAAGGAAATGCAAGAGAAGAAAAAAGAAGTGCACAAGAGACATGCCAGTGCCAGACTCACCATTTCATTTAATAAGCACACTTCATAAAATGGTGAAGGGAAATAAATGATTGTAATAAAGGGTAGACATATTATAAATTGAGACTAGTTCAAAAAGCAGCAGAATTAAGTGTTTGCCCTAGAGACAGAGAAGATATTCATATTGGGATTGAATGTCCTAACTCGAAAGTCACACAACAGAATAGTAATCCTATTAATGGCCAACTCTGGCATGTGTCATTTTCCATCTTCACTATCTCTTGCCACACTGACTGTTGTTAATATTCCAGATGTTACATGCAACAGCCATTGAACACCAGTGTCCCGAATCACCCCAATGGGACTGAAAGCCACACATGTGCAGGGCAGAGCTACAGGAGGGGCAAAAGTATTACTTTCAGACATGTCAGTTATTGGATTTTTGTTCAGTTGTGGTTCATAACAGGCAGGAGGGATGGGAAAGTGAGAAACAACCTGACGCAGAGCATAAGCATGACCCGGGGGAGAAAACAGCTCTTCATGGACACTGTATATGATGTTAAACTTTAAAGCACAGCCAGACCCATAGGAGCCCTCCCTAAGCAGGTCTCACACACTCATGGCTTTAGCAGGGATTTGTCCTGGGTAGTGGCGGTGTCAGTGACGAAGTGGGCCAGCAATCAGGCCTAACCAAACACACTTGTAAAGAGCCACCCAAGCAGAAGGGAAGGATGATGTTAATGTTGGATCGACTTGGGAGCAGTGAGACAGTACTAAAAAAAGGGTTCTTGTGACGGATATAACTTACTAGGCTATGAGAAAGCCTCACAATGGTGCACAGTATATTCATTTTAGAAATTTAAGTCTGAAAGCATGTAAACCAAGCTGTGTGGTGTCATCCAGATGGAGAGGTAGGCCCATGCCAACCCCATGAAGTTTGACAAGACCAAGTGCAGGGTCCTCCATCTGGGTTAGGGCAAACCCAGGCAGCGATATGGGCTGGACAGTGACTGGCTTGAGAGCAGCCCTGAAGAAAAGGTCTTGGGGGTACTGGTAGATGAGAAGCTCAATATGAACCACCAGTGTACACTTGCAGCCCAGAAAGCCAGCTGTATTCTGGGTTGCAGCAAGAGAAGTGTGCCCAGCAGGTCAAGAGAGGTGATTCTACCCACTTAGACCGCTCTTGTGAGGCCTCACCTGGAGTACTGCATCCACTTCTGGAGCCCCTGTTACAAGAAAGATCTGGAGGTTCTGGAAAATGTCCAGAGAAGGGCCATGAGGATGATCAGAGGGCTGGAGCACCTCTCCTGTGAGGACAGGCAGGGAGAGTTGGGGATTGTTCATTTTGGAGAAGAGAAGTCTCCAAGGAGACCTTATTGTGGCCTTCCAGTATCTGAAGGGGGTTACAAGAAAGCTGGGGAGGGACTTTTTAGTGTGTCAGGGAGTGGTAGGACTGGGTGGAAAGGGATCCAAGCTAGTGGAGGGTAGATTTGAATCAGATGTTCAGAAGAATTTGTTCCCCATGAGGGTGGTGAGACACGGGCACAGGCTGCCCAGGGGAGTGGTGGAAGTCTCATCCCTGGATGTTTTTAAGGCCAGCTGGATGTGGCTGTGAGCAACCTGATCTAGCGTGAGGTGTCCCTGCTCACAGCAGGGGGCTTGGAACTGGATGATCCTTGAGGTCCCTTCCAAGCCTGACAATTCTGTGATTCTGTGAGCTAGATCAATTCTGTTATGGCTACACATTGTAGCAGATGTGGCATTGGTTTAGTACCATTTCTAGCAACCTCCACCGTGCTAAACAAAATTTCTTTGGGGCTAAACCGCAGAGGAACATGTCTTAATGGATAAACGAATGAAATGAAACACTTCCAAACCAATCATGTGTAGCATTTATTAGAAGAGATTATGCATTCTGAAACATCTTAAGTAAAAAGGGAACTAATTGCTCAAAAACTTTCCCTTCCTTTGTTTTTTTTCTCTGAATGTGTCTCTTTAAATTTCCTGAGACAAAATGATACGTTTCGAACCCAAGGCTGCCCATAATGAGACATTCGAACATGCAGAGTGATGGAATTTATTTCAAAATATTGCCCTGTTTGACTGCCTCCTGGGATATACAGCTTGTTTTCCAGATGGTAACAGGATGCAGCAGTTGTGCAGCTATGATTGGATTAGTGGATTTTATTACATGAACGCCTATACCAATTTTTCATTTGGATGTGCAGCGTCTCTCTCAGCTCTGATGACTGAGGTCTTCAGTAATATTGTCTGGAGCAGTAGGACGTCTGAATGGACCTGCAGGAACCAGTTTTGATTGGTCACTTAAGTAGACAGTCTTTCACACAGTTAAGCCTTCTTGCAACATAAAGTGTCCAGGACATCACCTTCACCTAATGCTATTCATCCTCACCTAGTTACATCATTTGCTTATAGTGTCATAGTATCATAGTATCAGGCAGGGTTGGAAGGGACCACAAGGATCATCCAGTTCCAACCCCCCTGCCATAGGCAGGGACACCCTGCACTAGATCAGGCTGGCCAGAGCCTCATCCAGCCTGGGCTTAAACACCTCCAGGGACAGGGCCTCAACCACCTTCCTGGACAACCCATTCCAGGGCTTCAACACTCTCATGGGGAAGAACATCCTCCTCAGGTCCAGCCTGAATCTCCCCACCTCCAGCTTCATTCCATTCCCCCTAGTCCTATCACTCCCTGATAGCCTGAAAAGTCCCTCCCCAGCCTTCTTGTAGCCCCCTTCAGATACTGGAAGGCCACAATGAGGTCACCTCAGAGCCTTCTCTTCTCCAGACTGAACAGCCCCAACTCCTTCAGTCTGTCCTCATAGCAGAGGTGCTCCAGCCCTCTGATCATCCTCATGGCCCTTCTCTGGACACCTTCCAGTACCTCCAGATCCCTCTTGTAATAGGGTCTCCAGAACTGGACACAGTACTCCACGTGGGGTCTCACCAGCGCTGAGCAGAGGGGGAGAATCACCTCCCTTGCCCTGCTGGCCACACTTCTCCTGCTGCAGCCCAGGCTCTGATTGGCTTTCTGGGCTGCAAGTGCACATTGAGAGCTCATGTTGAGCTTCTCGTCCACCAGCACCCCCAAGTCTCTCTCCTCAGGGCTGCTCTGCAGCCAGTCCCTGCCCCAGCCTGGATTTGTGGCTGGGATTGCCTCGACCCAGATGCAGGACCCTGCCCTTGGTCTTGTTGAAGCTCCTGAGGTTGGCCTGTGCCCACCTCTCCAGCCTGTCCAGGTCCCTCTGGATGGCATCCCTTCCCTCCAGCGTGTCTGCTGCACCACACAGCTTGGTGTCATCAGCAAACTTATTTCTTCTTTCTAGCACAGCTGGGCATCTCCCTTCCTCTTCATGTTGTCTCACCAAAGCTTTTTCTCACATTTTAAGATGACATGTGAGAATGACATAGAGCAAAATATTCACATAGGAACAGTGTGGCCAGCAGGAGCAGGGAGGTCATTCTCCCCCTGTACACTGCACTGGTTAGGCCACACCTTGAGTCCTGTGTCCAGTTCTGGGCCTCTCAGTTTAGGAAGGATGTTGACTTGCTGGAAGGTGTCCAAAGAAGGGCAATGAAGTTGGTGAGGGGTTGGGAACACAAGCCCTCCAAGGAGAGGCTGAAGGAGCTGGGGTTGCTTAGCCTGGAGAGGAGGAGACTCAGGGGTCACCTTATTGCTCTCTACAACTACCTGAAGGGAGGTTGTAGACAGGCAGAGGTTGGTCTCTTCTCCCAGGCACCCAGCACCAGAACAAGAGGACACAGTCTCAGGCTGTGCCAGGGGAGGTTTAGGCTGCATGTTAGGAAGAAGTTCTATACAGAGTGATTGGCCATTGGAATGTGCTGCCCAGGGAGGTGGTGGAGTCACCATCATTGGAAGTGTTCAGGAGGAGACTTGCTGGGGTGCTTGGTGCCATGGTTTAGTTGTTTAGGTGGGTCGGATTGGTTGATAGGTTGGGAGTGATGATCTTGAAGGTCTCTTCCAACCTGGTCTATTCTATTCTATTCTATTCTATTCTATTCTATTCTATTCTATTCTATTCTATTCTATCCTCATATCTTTTCAGCACCTTCTCAATTCAGCACTGCAGAGCTGGATTCAAACAAAGACAAAACAATCTATAAAACAGGTTTCCAAAATCCTTAAAAAATATATCAGATTCTCCTCAGCTTGCCAGGATGGTATTTCATGTCCCAAATGCATTCACTCCCCACTTGCACTCTAAACACTTAATACACACCATTACTCAGCTCTCAGCTCAGTGTGCCCAATTGTACTGTGTCCTCCCACATCCTCCCCTCTTCCCCATGCCCCCCAGTGGAATGCACACACACATATATATAAATGTTATGTAGTGAATATGCAATTATATACACACACTGAGGCACAGAGAGAAAAATCTTGACAATTACCTAATTGCTTATGTAAGTGTTATTTTAATTCCATGGATTTAGAACTGTCATTTGAGAATCTATCATTTTATTATTAGCACACACTGGCTTGCTTCAGCTTTCCAGAATTCAAAGGAGTTGCTCAAAATGTAATTACTTTTTTTTTTCTCTAGGAAACAGTCATAAAAATATAGTCAACCCATCTGCTGACATCTGAATTTATGCTGAGCTGCATTCCATTTTCTGAGCAATGTATAATTTCCTCCAAGAGTGTGCTTTTGTATGCCCCAATATACACCAATGATCACTTGGGTATCATCATAGTGTCATAGTATCAGTCAGGGTTGGAAGGGACCACAAGGATCATTTAGTTCCAAGCCCCCTGCCATGGGCAGGGACACCCTGCACTAGATCAGGCTGGCCAGAGCCTCATCCAGCCTGGGCTTAAACACCTCCAGGGACGGGGTCCCAACCACCTCCCTGGACAACCCATTCCAGGGCTTGACCACTCTCATGGTGAAGGACCTCCTCCCCACGTAGTTACACATACCCAGTTCACAGACCCAAGAGTAATCATTGTCTGGCATTAATTTGTTTTTCAGTCAATAATCAGTAAGACAGAAATGGTGCCTGATGTCATCACAGTTCAGAAGTGTCACCCCCTCAGCTGATAAGTCTTTGAGACATTATGCCTCATGCTTGCTGCCAGTCATGTCATCATCAGTGAATTTTCACATCCTTCTTTTGACTTGCTCAGCTCACTGAACAAATTATTATATATACCAAGGTAATGAAAATGTGGTATATGACCAGCTCTACTCTTTGAAGGCTTAGCAATTTGAGAACTAGCACTTAGACTTACTATGGTTACTTCTGCTTCTTACTCTTTTATCTCAAGGGTTTTAAATAATGCCTGCCTGGACCGCAGAAGAATCTGACTTCTTTCTCTCTCCAAAATCCATCCTGCCTTCGAGCTGGCAGGAACCCTCCTAGAGGAAAAAAAATAAGTACACATTTTTAATCTTAGCCCAGTAAAATCCAGTTGTATAGTTCTCATGCTGGTATCCAAATCGAAATGTTCTCATTATCTGCAAAGTGAAAAGAAAATGATCTCATAAAGTTTTCTCAGAATCATAGTTGTGATAAATGTGCCATTAACCTTTCAAACCACAGTGTCTTCGTATCATTGAGATACTCAAACTGTAGAATATATTGTAAAGCTCTATTCCCAATGCTGACAATTTAGTTCCCAAGCAAGAGTCCAACACAATAAGGACAATCTGATAATTTTGATTCAAACCTGAACTCCAATATTGGGTGTTTTGATGAGCCCCCCTTATCGAGAACACATCAAATGTTGCTTTAACATTAGAGCTGGTCTTTTCCTGCAAGCAGAAGGACATGTCTGTTGCTAGAGCTGCAAAACTGGTAGGTATAAAACAGCAATAGAAATATCCTGTTATTGTGTGAAAGGGGCTATACCAAGAAGCATATGAAGTACAGGCTAGAAATTGTCAGTCATTGGTTTTAGAAAGGTAACAGACTGCTGATAGGGACTTCACAGGAAGTTAATATTTTGATACTAAGAATAAAGAGTAGTTAGAGTGAGACTCCTAGATTACCCACCTTAGCACTAGAGTCCATCAGCTCCTTGGCTTTTTATTCCACTTCCAATGGGAAAGGAAGAAACAAGAGAACAGGAGGAAAAAAGACATCTCTTGTTAGTGTCATGTAGACTTTTCATTCCAAGTCACAAGAAATACTTAAACTCATCCTTGGTTTATTTCCCTCTTTACAGCTCGAGTGAAAATTGGGGAACCAAAGAAATAATCTCTGAAAGTTTTCTTTAGCCTTTCCCACGATGAATGCAACGTTGCTCTTGTTCTCAACTGTACCACAAGGCTTTTCTAAGTCAATAGGATGTCCCATGGGTATGGCATAGCTAGCTCAAACTCAGTGATTTTAGGCTCCTCCTCACAGGCAACACTCATCTCCAGGTTCAAGCAGTGCTAGAGAAGACCATAGTGCTCAAACTGCAAACAGGAATAGTCCTGGAAGACGTATTTTATGGAGGGCTTTACCTGTAAAACATACCACCTAGGTGTGCTTTCCACAGGTCTAGTTCAAGGGATCCAAAGTAAAGCTACTCTACTGCACCATCTAGTGACAAGGAGAACTGCACTTTGGACAACTGATCTAATGAGAATATTACCCCTTTCCTCCAGCCTTCTCTCTCACTGGTTACGAAGGGTGAAATCACAGTGTCTTCAAATCCCAGGGCACTTCCTGCTATCTGCAATGGGCTGAGGGCATCATCACTTCTCCCAAAACACTTCCAGTAGTGCTGCAGGAACTAAATATTCTCCCAATTGAGGTGATCCCCATGGGCAGTCTTTCTGGCAACAGTATGGCCATATCGTGCAGAAATGAGGCTGAAGCACAGAAGTCCTCATGGAGATGGAAACCTTCCTGAAATTCTTGTTCAGACCCTGGGTTTTGCTTTGGGAGACTCCAAGGCTCATTAACTGCAGTTCATTTTACCCTGGACATTATATTAGATGTGATGTAAGTTTTAAACTGGGGAGCCTGTTTCTTTTATTGAACTCTCTATACCATCAAACTGAGACACTCAAAATACTAGGGCTTGGATGGAGGTCTGCTTATTGGTAACTTTAGACTGCTGCTTTCTCAGAACAAGCAGTACTCCTAGTTAGATATAATAGGTTCTTTTAGTACTTAACATTTGGCTTGGTTCAATGGAAAGTCCTTGACTTTCTGCTTTTTATTTTTTGTCTGTGAAAGTTATTCCACAGACAGTTGGTTTCTCTAACTTTCTCTGGACACCACATCAGGAGAGCTTTGGTGAGGACAGGGCCATTGGTAAATAGCTAGCTCTGTTGATCTTGTATGACCAGAATAGAATAAGGACACAGAATTAACCAGGTTTTAAAAGACCTTCAAGATTGTCGAGTCCAACCTATCACCCAACACCATCTAATCAACTAAACCATGGCACCAAGTGCCTCATCCAGACTCTTTTTAAACACCTCCAGTGATGGTGACTCCACCACCTCCCTGGGCAGCACATTCCAATGGCCAATCTCTCTTTCTAGGAAGAACTTCTTCTTAACATCCAGCCTAAACCTCCCCTGGCGCATCTTGAGACTGTGTCCTCTTGTTCTGGTGCTGGTTGCCTGGGAGGAGAGACCAACCCCCACCTGGCTACAACCTCCTTTCAGGTAGCTGTAGACAGCAAGAAGGTCTCCTCTGAGCCTCCTCTTCTCCAGGATAAACAATCCCAGCTCACTCAGCCTCTTGTCATAGGGTTGTGTTCCAAACCCCTCCCCAGCTTTGTTGCCCTTCTCTGGACACCTTCCAGCAACTCATCTTTCCTAAACTGAGGGGCCCAGAACTGGACACAGGACTCAAGGTGTGGCCTAACCAGTGCTGCAAATGTCCTAAGCAATGTACTAACACTGAATTAACATATTTCACTCCATATTTTCCCCAGTTTATTAATTTCAACAAGCTTGTCACAATTCTATATTTTTAGTAATTGGTTCTATGAATTTGTCCAAGTGTGTGAACAACAGTATTTGATAACTGATGGCTTTTCATGGTTTGCCTAGCACTAGAAGTGACATACACCAGGGATTGGCTAGATGGCACTGGTGCATACTTCTGTGCTACCACACGGATGCGACTGTTTATAGTAGGATACTTGTTGGTTGCATTTCATGCGATGCAATTGTTCAGCTGGAGCTTGATGGTGCTATTGCTCTGTACTAATTATAGCACCCTGTGGGTAAGGAAGAAGGACACTCACGTTTAATCCTCCTTTAGTTTTTCACCCTGAGTTCCCTTAGTGAGCTGGATGTTAGCTACAGGGGGAAAGAAATCAACTCCTTAGAAGTCACAAGCCCATTTTTTCAGCACTGAGTGTTTCCCTGGATTTTACACATTTCTAAATAGCCAACACACTCTGCAAGTTTTGCCTCTGTATCATTTTTGCACACCCGAGGTAAACTTGAGAGTACAGAGTAGCTCTGTTGGCTCTGTGATGCTGTAAGTAGGAAACAATGAGTGCCCAGAAGTTTGTTGGGTTGGGTTTTTTTTAGGAATAACTAGCAGTGAATTTTACCATAGTGATATCTAAAAGTTATTTCTATAACCCAAGCCTCTCCCATAACAGAAGGGAATAGTTTTACCTAACCCAGAGCTTTTAGCTAAGGCTATGCCACTGCAGGATCTTGAATGGCATCTTAAGGGACTGATTAGGATAGTTGGCACTAATTTTATGTATCTATCAGGGGAAAAGAAAAGATGAGACTGTACTAGTGCTTATGCTGTGTGTCCCTCATTACCTGCTCTCTGTCACTTCAGCAACCCAGAGAAAGGGACTGTGTTTTCTTTTCAACTTGCTAAACTTTGTCCTGAGTAGGGCCTCTGGGAACATACGTGAGCATATAATAACAATAAGTCATCGTTCAAATGCAACACATGGAGAAAATACTTATAGCATAGCCTACATGAGTGATTACTGCTGAGTGCAGATCTAACTGCATGGAAAACTATATTCAGGGGGAAACCTTAGACGGGCCTGCAAGATAGTTCAACTTCTACTCCCCAAAACAGCACTTGCTCCCATACACCAGAACTAAACTCAGTTTGAAGGAGGCTGGAATTACAGTTCTGTGTGATATGCCCCAAAATGAATGGAGTGATTTTGCATTAAGAATATGCCCAAGTGGGAGACGGAGGAGGAAGCAGGTTCAGCTGCCAGCTTCCTGCTGCTGAAGGGAAGTACAGCTGCTTGGTCTATTGAGCCACAGTATTTGGGTAACAGCGGTTTGGAAATGAGATGCTCATTGATGTTGCAGCTACTGCACATTCAGATCTCAGCGACTACCATCCATGTTGTACCTTGGAGCACCCTCTCACTTCCTGAGTTTGAGCCAGCTGCTGAGCAGTGCTCTGAGGACTCTTAGAAAGTGATGAGCCTGCTATGGAACCTGACATAGGAGAGTAGGAAACTTCCCAATAGCAGCCAGGTAATTACTTGCATATTTTAATATCTGCTTTGGTCTGATATGCTCTGGGGTACAGCCTTCCAGGGGGCACCCATGAAGCTAAACTCCTCCTCCATGCTCCTAAGTTTTGTGTTTTAGCATTGTAATATCCTTTCCTATTGTTTTGATAAAGACAGGCTTACTTCATGAAGCTGTTTTGAGAGTCTCACTAGTGACATTGTTTTGATCTTCACATTCCTTTCTGGGCTTCTCCAGCTGTAATAATTTCGAAGATTGTTTACAATCTCCTCCATACCACCTTCGTTCAATATCTGGAGGTCAGTTCTTGCCTCCAGCTCATGATGCCAATTTCAGTCTTCTGTCCTTCAGATTGTGAATAAGCATCTCTGCTTTTTTCCAAGCTCTCCCTACAACTTGGAGAAGTCCATCGATAAGTTTCTGCGCAGATGCTTCTTGCAAAGCTACCTCCTCTTGTCAACAAGAGGATTCATACAGGTAATAAGATATATGAGATTAAACTCCCTCCCAAAATAGTGATTTATGAAACTGATAAAGGAGTAAATTAACTTGAATGACACTGTACATAATTGTACTGCAGCAGAGATGAACTCTAATCAAAGTCATTATCTGGGACTCTATTGTTATAATTGTCCATATACTGCATTGTTATGAAATCATGACATGGTGGGGTCAACAAAAATAATAATAGCTGGTATCTACTTTAAAAAAAAAAAGGAAAGGTGTAAATTTCCCTCACTTCTGGTGACATATGTATCAAAACCATTGCATAGGCCTCTCCTGGGTAGGACAAAACCCCTAGGGTTTAACCCTGTACAGTATCACAGTATCACCAAGGTTGGAAGAGACCTCAAAGATCATTGAGTCCAACCTGTCACCACAGACCTCATGACTAGACCATGGCACCAAGTGCCACGTCCAATCCCCTCTTGAACACCTCCAGGGACGGTGACTCCACCACCTCCCTGGGCAGCACATCCCAGTGACGAATGACTCTTTCAATGAAGAACTTCCTCCTCACCTTAAGCCTCACGAGCTGGACTGGAAATTAGGACTTCCCTTGCATGACCACCTTTGAACCTGTAGGTGCTTCACATTGTTGCTCATGCAGTGTTCACGTGTATCAAATGAAGTCTGAGAGAATCACATTAAATAAAACTTTTGGCATTAAAAAGAAACCTTTTGCTTCTGTCTAAGCCACTGCAGATGTATTGTATTTCAAAATTCATTGTCTCTTAATGACAACATCATTGCCAACAAATGCCATCGTACAGCACCTTGAAATACTTCTGGAGACCTCTTGTGCTTTCCTCCCATTTGATACTTCTTAGGAAGATTGCTTGTATGAAAGCTCTAAAATGTATACAAAGAAGTTCAAAGTGTGCATTAAGATGTACTCTATGTTGCTAAAGATATACTCGGTGTGTTGTATTGTTTTGGTTTATATCCTAACCAAGATATAAGTTCCATGTCATTTGGCGTTAAAGTAAATCTGAAGCTTGGAAGCTGCTACATTTCAACTGTCAAGACAGGTATGTCCTGCTCCTCCTCTTGAGCTTCAGGAAGAGACCAACTCTGCCTGTGTCATGGGCACAGGAGCCATTCTGCCCGGAAACAGTTCCCTATGCAGAGAATCCATAGTTCTCTTCACATTGCCGTGCTCATACACAGGCACTAGTATTGTCCCCCAGGGATCGGTGCTGGGCCCCATCCTGTTCAATATCTTTATTGATGATCTGGAGGAGGGCATTGAGTCCATCATCAGTAAATTTGTAGATGACACCAAGCTGGGGGTAGGAGTTGTTCTCCTAGGAAGGCCAATGGCATAATGGCCAGTGTCAGGAATAGTGTGGCCAGCAGGAGGAGGGAAATCATTGTGCCCTGTGCTCAGCACTGGTTAGGCCACACCTTGAGTCCTGTGTCCAGTTCTGGGCCCCTCAGTTTAGGAAAGATGTTGAGATGATGGAACATGTCCAGAGAAGGGCAACAAAGCTGGGGAGAGGTCCGGAGCACAGCCCTGTGAGGAGAGGCTGGGGGAGCTGGGGTTGCTTAGCCTGGAGAAGAGGAGGCTCAGGGGAGACCTTCTTGCTCTTTACAACTACCTGAAGGGAGGTTGTAGCCAGGTGGGGGTTGGTCTCTCCTCCCAGGCACCCAGCACCAGAACAAGAGGACACAGTCTCAACCTGCGCCAGGGGAGGTTTAGGCTGGTTGTTAGGAAGTTGTTCCCAGCAAGAGAGATTGGCCATTGGAATGTGCTGCCCAGGGAGGTGGTGGAGTCACCGTCACTGGAGGTGTTTAAAAAGAGTCTGGAAGAGGCACTTGTTGCCATGGTTTAGTTGATTAGATGGTGTTGGGTGGTAGCTTGGACTTGATGATTTCCAAGGTCTTTTCCAACCTGGTCAATTCAATTCAATTCAATTCAATTCAATTCAATTCAATTCAATTCAATTCAATTCAATTCAATACAATACAATACAATACAATCAAATTCTATTCTATTCTATTCTATTCTATTCTATTCTATTCTATTCTATTCTATTCTATTCTATTCTACTCTATTCTATTCTATTCTACTCTATATTTAGTCCTGCCCTGAATTTTAGTTGTGTAGTCCAGTGGACTGTTGCTTTCATCTCTTCTAAGAACTTTGGAGTGAAAGGGGTTTTGGACTGTGATTTTGCTCAGTGCCTTGTGCAGAGATCGTGGCTGCAATGATCTGTTCTCCCTGCCACTATCCATTCACACAGTACAGATGCTATGCTGGAGATACAGCAATCAGAAAGCAGCCAGGTAATCTAAATCTACTTAAGCATAACCAGCCTTTAAACAAAAAAGATGCAGTATGTTCCCATACTGTATGTTCTCCTGTCTTTAGGGCTTGTCTAACAGATTCTGACATGAACTGCAATTCTCTATTGAAAACCTGTTTATTTAGCATGGATGGAGCAGCCTCATGAGAATAATTATTACAAGCTATAACATCACCAGTATTGGTTGATCCTTGTCATTTCATCACACACCTCTCTCCACACAACATTTTGTTCGGCATGTCCCATCTATCTATCCCCTGAGGTACAATTTCCTGCTGAATAGGAGAAGTCTGTGCTGAGACAATATTTCATTCTCCATTATTCTGCCCCAAAGAAGAATAGTTTATTTTGTTTTACTTCTCTTACTCCAAGCACTGCACACAGCTAAAGTACTGAGATACTGAACAGTGATTTGTCCCAAGCAAAGTAGCATGTGGGGAAGGAAATAGCATGATCCTCTTTAACACTGTGATCACAAATACCTACTGACTGCAAGCACACGCTCTTAAAGATTGTCTGCTGGGTAATTTGCTCTGGGTTAATTCCAGGACATTTTATTTGGGGAGATAAACTGACTGTTCCTGTGTCACATTAGAACAACTGAAAAACAAAGCAAAGCAAAGTGAAGCAAAGCAAACCCAACCCAAACCAAACCAAACCAAACCAAACCAAACCAAGACACCAAAACCAAAAGACAACTTAAAATCCTTAGGTAGTTTGGGCTTCTGGGTACTTTTGAAAACATTTAATTTTTTATTTATTGGTTAAAGCTTGGATCCTGTATGCCTACCTAAGGTGTTAGAGCTTCATCTCGGTTTTTGCCAAGCCTTTGCCCCGACTAAAGAGTGCTGCGGTTCTGGCTGTGAAGTGCAGCTGTTGAGGAGTCACAACCCTCTAGTGGCAACATCCTGCACCGAACTTCCAGCAGCGTACACAAAAGCCAATCTCTGCGGCGTTGGTGAGGGGCGTGGGGGTTTTTTGTTTCGTTTTGTTTTGCTTTGTTTTTGTCATTTGTCTGGCAATTTAAAAAAAGAAAAGAAAAGAAAAGCAAAGCAAAAAGAAGTCACATCCGTGTTTAAATGCAATGCTACCTAAATTAAGATAATGGGGGAAATACAGCATTGTTTAGTTTCCCAGTCATGAAAGTATTGTAAACATTAGAGCTGGATTGATGCACTTCTTGATGACTTGAAGTGGTTTTCATAAATGAAGTCCAAATATGTAATAGCTGCTCTCAATTTTCTATGAGAAGATTTATTCAAAAATAAATTTAGCTAAGGGGAAAAAAAGAGACAGATTTGAAAGCTGAATTATTGCCAAGAGCTCAAACATCGAAGCAGCCAGTCCCTTTTGAGACAGCTGCAACATTTCATGGTGTAAAGTCAGCGAATTTCCACAGGCCCTGCTGCCAGAGACCACAAAATGGTTTCAAACAACGGCTCACTTCATGATATTTTTGTTTTTTTATAAAGAAAGTGTCCTTGTGCTGCTGAGTGGGCAGTGTGCGCTAAGTTAGCAGATTAATGAAAATGTTTCGCTGGCACAGGATTTTGATTGCTCCGGCGCAAAATTGCTTGCAGATTGGAAAACAGCATGTTTCATTTCAAACTCATTCTCTTCCCATACATTAGCACTTGTCAATGTAGCCATTAAGCACAGTCAGTGCAGAAATTTAATTACAAAACCATTTATTTTATTGAAAGAAAAATAAACCCAAGCTACCTCAAATGCATTAGGTGGGTTCAAAACATGTTCGGCTGATAACACCCAAGGGTAGAGAGGCTGCTGTAAGAATAATGTTCCTTTCATGTGTGGTGGGGACTCAATATTGGAAACAGCTGCTTGTAAGTAATTCTTTATTTAAGTTCTACTATGAATTAAAGAACAACTGATTTAATGAAGGAACTTTTTATATATGAAGTTACTCAGCTGTGGTATTCATTCTGTCTTCCTTTAAGAAAGAGGTTAAATTTTAAATGCTAAGTAGGTGAGCAGAACAATACTTTTTATTGAATACGTTCCCCCCCCCCCCCATGTTGCCTTTTGTTCTCCTAATGCTTGAAGAATGTAAGGTCTGCGGTATTAAAGGAAGTAACAAAAATGTGCTAAACACATCAAAAAGCAGAAAATCTGAACCTTATTTATGCCACAGTGTTCTATGCTCTGCCTGTCTTATAGGCATTTGGAAAGGCCCAAGAATAAGGACCTCTAGTGAAATGATAGATGTGGGTCAAGCAGTACCCTGATGTCATGATACATATTGCCTCTGACTTGCTGCTAATGAGCTGCCACTAACAGGTCTGGTTTACTGTTCTGCTGGAAGAGTTTAAAAAAGGAGTTACAACCTTAGTGATTTGGACTGATTTGTCAAGTTAAAGTGCTTCCCCCCTCCCCCCCCCTCTGAGATATCTACCCACAATTTTTTTGCAGACATACACTCATGTAGTCCACACAGCTGAAGATGTGCATGTTCACAGGGAGATGTGCCTGTACCCTAGGATGGATGGCAGTCAGACTGTTGTGGAAAGACAGACAGTCTACTGGTGAACACGATGTTTGCTACAAGGACAGTGGCTCTGTCTTACATAACGCTTCCTCTTCACAGTCCTGTGGCTCAGTGCCCCACGAGTGAGTTTGATCACCCTCTGTCTTAAGCAAGTATGGGAAAAGATGCTATTAATGAATGTAAAGGTATTTCATACCTTTGTTTTGTATGATTTCCCTCAAAACACCTGTTTTCACTTTTCCTGAGTTTATCATGAAGAGGAATACCCTAGATTTTTCTGTTGACTTTTAGAGTCCTTATTTAGCTTCACCCATGCAACCCTTCTCTACACCAATAGAAGTGCCAATCAGTAGGACACATTCCTCAGCAGCCAGAGGGACACACTAGCCTACTCACCTGCATCCTGCACTGCAGCACCACAGATCACCAGCACAGCAAGGACACTGTAGGCTCTGCCCAGACAGCAACCACTCACTCTCACCAAGGAAGTCTCCTCCAGCACTTTTGCATCCTCCTCTACCCCACAGCCTGGCAGAGGGAAGGCATGCTCCAAGCAAAGGTAACATATCACCTCTACATCTGAGTCTGTATTGTGTTTAAGGAAAGCTCTGTAATGAAGTAGACACTACACCCATTCATGCGCACCACTGGCCAGAAAGTATCAAGCAGATAAGAGCACAGCACACTCCAAGAGGGATGTTTCACGCCTGAATTAGGGTATTCTTTGTCCCAGGGTTTTACATTTGTTAATCAGATAAGTTTTTGCTGTCCTGTTCTTTTAAGAGAACTGGCACACCAAGTAGTCTTGAAGTCTAGGAAATCTTAGACTTGCATTTCTGTTCTGTTATCATAAATTCACACATCAAAACAGAAGGAAAAAACCCACAAAATTCAGGAACCAGCCCACCCTTAAGCTTAGCTTCTGAGTTGAAAACTAGTTGTAAGGGAGCCAAATGGGAAGCAAATTCTCTTCAAAGGTCTGTGAGGGATGAGGCTTAGGGAAATGCTAATGCTGGGATCTTACATGGAGGTTAGGAAATGCATCTTGTGTTGGAGCCTTTCTGGGGTGATACAACTCCATAAAACCACTCACCAGCACTGCCTTCTTCTTGACCTCAAGTCCAGCCCCAAGGCTGGTGAGCTCAGCTGTCCCATTTGGTAAATCCTGAGTATCTCCCACTGTGGCACTTGTCTTGGTTTTGTGAGACTTTTTAGTATTTCAGTTCAAAAAGTTCCCGAGAGCTGTTTAAATATTACCTTGAAAGGCTGCTGAAAAGGAGTCTGTAGGACAGGATGCCACAGAGGAGAGCTGCAAAATGTGAACAAAAAATCAAAACAAAAGCATCTTCTGAGGAGAACCATCACCTCTAGAGGTTTCATCTTTGTGGGCCATTTCAGGTCTGTTGGAAGTGTGAGATGAAAGACAGCTGGAGGATAACTGGAGTCTCCATCTTTAACATAGAATACTTTCTCTGAAGCAGGACAATTTACTCCATTCCCTTACTTCATAGTACCTCTCCATTTTAATTCTAAATAAACCTCTGTCTGGACAAACCTTTGCTTAGCCATCTTTACAATGAAAAGATACAGTACCTTTCCTTTTTAAAGTATCACAGTATCACAGTATCACAGTATAACCAAGGTTGGAAGAGACCCCAAGGATCATCAAGTCCAACCTGTCCTAACAGACCTCACAACTAGACCATGGCACCAAGCGCCACGTCCAATCTCCCCTTGAACACCTCCAGGGACGGCGACTCCACCACCTCCCTGGTGGAGTCTACATTTCTTTCCTAATATTCCTAGGCACAAATCTGCCCATTTCAATGGTTTACAATTTTTGTGTTAGTAGTATCTGAACTTCTCACAGACTTTAAGAATAACATTGTGCACCTCTGAGGAAGTGAAATTCCCACTTTACAGATGGAGAGAGAGGGAAGGTAAAATGAAATTCTCTGATTTTCTCAGATTTGGAAGTCTACAGAAAAGTCTGAGGCTGTACTAGGCTCTCTGGACTATCTTTTATCTCTGTCAGCTCAAAAGGGATTTTGAATAGGAGTTATCCCAGATTTACAAGAGAGGCAGCCTCTGTTGCCCTAAATTTGGATACTCCCTGTGGTACTATAGTTCCTGAGTTCAATACTTATTCAAGACACACAACAGAAAAGCTAGCCCTTGTTGAGAGTTATTACAGTAACTCAAAGTACACTGAAGTAGAGCTCATCTTTTCTTGTGCTGACATACCCTCGGCTACAACTCCACTCGTGTCTGTGCTGCAGTGTTCGCTCATGATTTTTTAAACACAATGTGAGAAACAATACAGAAGGAGAAAATCCAGAGAAGAGAAGCTGCAAACATTTTTTTCAGTTCCTTAAAGGAAGTGTAGAGTAATAAAATGATACTGATGACAAGCAAACATTTACTGTGCGTGTAAGAGGACACCTTAGAATTTGATTCTTTAGTCCAAAGAAAAATAATCTGTTTTCTCTTAGTGTAGTAAGGAGTAAGACAAACCAACACAACAATCTTAACAGTTGTTAAAGTACAGTAGAAAAATGGGGAAATTGTCATGGTGGGAAAAACATCTTCTCTGCCAGAATTCAGGGAAAAAAAGCTACCAGGAAGATGGAGTACTGGGAGGCTGACCCCTTGCAGACACTACCAGCAACTACCTGCTCCTTTTCATGAAACTGGAGTTTAGTTAGGACCAGCTGATTAGCTTGCATAAGGTATATGAGCCTTACCACAGCACAACATCACAGGGAGCCAGTCTCAGCCAGAAGAAGATGTCCCACCAACAGAGGATGTGGAGGACTCACCAAACTGTGGCAAAGCAATTGCACTCTTAGCTTCATCTTGTGTATGGTTAAAATGATCACTCTGACCTGTCTCAAGATCATAGAATCATAGAATCAATAAGGTTGGAAAAGACCTCGGAGATCATCAAGTCCAACCTATTACCTAACACCTAATATCTCATGACTAACCAAACCATGGCTTCAAGTGCCACATCCAAACCCATTTTGAACACCTGCAGGGATGGTGACTCCACCACCTCCCTGGGCAGCACATTCCACTGGCCAAATATTATAAATCTGGGATGTCAGCTCCGTAACATTTCATAGTTTCATAGTTTCATAGTTTCAGTTAGGGTTGGAAGGGACCACAAGGATCATCTAGTTCCAACCCCCCTGCCATGGGCAGGGACACTCTACCCTAGATCAGGCTGGCCAGAGCCTCGTCCAGCCTGGTCTTAAACACCGCAAGGGACGGGGCCTCAACCACCTCCCTGGACAGCCCATTCCAGGGCTTCACCACTCTCACGGTGAAGAACTTCCTCCTCACATCTAGCCTGAATCTCCCCACCTCCAGCTTCATCCCATTCCCCCTAGTCCTATCACTCCCTGATAGTCTGAAAAGTCCCTCCCCAGCCTTCTTGTAGGCCCCCTTCAGATACTGGAAGGCCACAATGAGGTCACCTCGGAGCCTTCTCTTCTCCAGACTGAACAGCCCCAACTCCTTCAGTCTGTCCTCACAGGAGAGGTGCTCCAGCCCTCTGATCATCCTCGTGGCCCTTCTCTGGACACCTTCCAGCACCTCCAGATCCCTCTTGTAATAGGGGCTCCAGAACTGGACGCAGTACTCCAGGTGGGGTCTCACCAGGGCTGAGTAGAGGGGGAGAATCACCTCCCTTGACCTGCTGGCCACACTTCTCCTGATGCAGCCCAGGATCTGATTGGCTTTCTGGGCTGCAAGTGCACATTGAGAGCTCATGTTGAGCTTCTCGTCCACCAGCACCCCCAAGTCTCTCTCCTCAGGGCTGCTCCCCAGCCAGTCACTGCCCAACCTGTATTTGTGCCTGGGATTGCCTCGACCCAGCTGCAGGACCCTGCACTTGGTCTTGTTGAAGCTCATGAGGTTGGCCTGTGCCCACCTCTCCAGCCTGTCAAGGTCCCTCTGGATGGATCCCTTCCCTCCAGCGTGTCTGCTGCCCCACACAGCTTGGTGTCATCAGCAAACTTGCTGAGGGTGCACTCAATGCCACTGTCCATGTCACCCACAAAGATGTTGAACAAGACTGGTCCCAGGACTGATCCCTGAGGGACTCTGCTTGTCACTGGCCTCCACTGGGACATGGACCCATTGACAGCCACTCTTTGGGTGCGGCCATCAAGCCAGTTCTGTATCCATCTGGTGGTCCATCCATCAAACCCGTGTGTCACCAGCTTGGAGACCAGGATGTGGTGTGGGACAGTGTCAAAGGCTTTGCTCAGGTCCAGGTAAATGACATCAGCTGCTCGCCCCTCATCTATTAATGCTGTCACCTGTTCATAGAAGGCCACCAGGTTTGTCAGGCAGGATTTGCCTCACTAGCATCTGATAAAATAAATGCAACTCCTAAATCTGCAGTGCCCCACAAATAATTAACTTTGGAGAAGAATCCCCCAGACAAAACAAGGAAGAGCTGCCCACAAAATTCAATGTACCACCTTCTGCAATGGGTGCAGTGGTGCATCTGTGAAACACTTCATCCAGCTGAGAAAAACACATAAAAAGGCAAGACAGCATGTGTGTAAACATATTCTCATAACACTTGAAACAGGAACAAGTGGACAAGTGCTTGACTGCATGAGTTTCACAGCTCAGTGGGTGCCATTGCAAAAAGCATCTGCCACTGCCACTGGCAATGAATTTTGAAAACAACTGTACTTTGCATCTTGGAGTTTAACAGCATTGCACAGCCGCCAACAAAATACTCAAGCCTAAAGACCTAGGCGATGGCAATCTTACCTCTCCAGATCTTGTCCTTTGTTTTATTCTTAGTGACATAAGAGACAATCTTGCTAGAATGGTGTTAGACAGCAATTTCACACACAGGTCTGATTTGTCAAATCAGCACTCTCTGCCTGAACTTTCCCACGATTCTCTTAAGAGGAACTTCTGGGTTCTTTAATACTAAACACATTCCACTTGAGGTTTGTAAACTTTTAGTCATGCTGATAATTCCAGAAGACCAAGTACAGGATTAGAAAATACATTGTGCCTTACAAGAAAAACAGAAACCACTTGCCACCTCCATGCTGAGATGTAGGTGCAGGAAAAGTGTTTATAGAAACTAAAAAACTTTGGCAGGAAAGAGAATGGCCTCTTCATGCCACCGGGAATCTGGTTGCAACAGCATCAGGATTTACTCCTACCTGACTATGACTGTTAGATATCAGAAGCTATTGCACTGGGGGCCCATATTAATGCCTGAGGAGACAAAATCCCCCAAAAGGTTGGAGAAAGAACCAAGACACAGAGGGGTAAACTAATTGGCCTAAGCTCAGCAGCAGAGTCAGAAAGAAACTTCAAGTTTCTCTTCTCTAGAGTTCATTCTTCTGAAATAGGCTATTTTCTTCATATAGGCCCATTTGCAAGCTATAAATGAACTGTGCAGAAGAGATGTCCCTTAACCAGCAATAAGGGAAAAAGAATTTAACCATGAATTAAATTACTGCTCTAGAGCTGTTTCAGTCTACTATATGTGTTTATAAAAGGCAACTTTAATACTAATTTTAAAAGCACTTGAGTTTTTCCTTACCTGAGTACCTACAAAATCATTGCTGGGAAATAATCAAGATCAGAGTCACTGTTTTCTGTAAGAAAAGACTAATTGTACATTTTAATTCCAAAGACCTGTTCTCCCCTGTCAGACAGGATTATATCAGTTCAAACGGGAGAACAAGGGCAAATGCACATTAGACATTTCAGCGGATAAAAGCATAGTAGCAAGGAGTGCAAAGTGATGATACATCTCCTCATCTTGGCCTGATGCTTCCCAGGAGGAAAACAACAGTAAAAGGCTGTCCTTCCCTTATTGTGTTCTGCAGAAAGGTAGGGAGCATCATGATTCCTATCACTGCCTCTGGCTGACAAGCCCCAAAGCTGCTGGGCAAGGACAGGGCACACATGATAACCTCTCTCTCAGCAGAAGTTTGTCCGACACATATGGGACAACCCAGGCAGGACGTCCCATGGTTCTAAGAGCCTGAGAATATCTTTTGGTGTCCAAACACATGCGAGTATCTCTTTTCTTTTTGCAGCGCTCAGCTCTGGGATATTTTTGCTCCAAGTGTCCAAAGACCCACTTTGATGCATCTGTGAGGGAGAAGCAATAGGAAATTAAAGAGTCTGAGGAAGTGGTGTGTACATTGGGTTGATACTCAATAGCCCATGCTTTCTTGCGGCAAGCTCTGTCGACAGGTGACACAGTTAAGGGTCAGGCTGTGGAACTCGCCAGGCTGTGGAACTGCACACGCATTTGCACACATCTCTGTCTAAAAGACTCATTTTGGTTGCTCATATTTCTTCGCTTACCCATGGTGTGTTCTGTTTAGATCCTGATTTTGGGCCCACCTGAGAATTCAGACATACTGTTGGTGCTTATCTTTCCCAAATACTGTTGTATTAACACCAGTTTCTACCCTATGAATAGGAGACATATAAAACTGGGATCATCTTTTTCACTATGTGAGTGAGAAACACAACGCTTTTAAATATGAAATGAAGAATATAGCTGCCTTTGTTCATCATTCTTCTTTCTAAGAGGCAAGGATGTTAAGAGTGAAAAAGAGATTAAATCATGTATTGGAAATCACAAAGATTTTCCTTCCCAGCAGCTGTATAGCAAGTTAACACTTCAGTTTTTCTAAGGGGCTGTCTGCATATATTAGTGGTCTTTGGCTAAATTGCAACTGAAAAACTAGGTTAAAGAAGAACAGCCTTGCAGAAATGAAAACTGTGTTTGCAAAAATTGCCTAATGATGCTTTTTTAAACTTGGTTAGGAACTGTAGCTTGGATTGCACAAATCCTTTACCAGGGGGTAGTAAATTGTCATTCTCTCTATGGATTTACAAGATCAAGCTTGGTAATTTGTTAGTAATAGTGTATGTAATGTGATATTATTGCCCATGTTACACAAGAGGATTTCATGGCTTACTAAATAAAGCAGTGGTCTTTACATTAGGGACCGTACTTCCTTCCAGACTGATGCCTAGACAAGTGAACTGGGATTGGTGATCTCAGCCTTAGGACCAGCCTTCCAGCCAACATGGATTTAGGAAGGGCAGGTCCTGCCTCTCCAACCTGATCTCCTTCTATGATCAGGTGACCCTCCTGGTGGATGTGGGGAGGATGTGGTCTACCTGGAATTCAGCAAGGCCTTTGACACTGTCCCCCACAGCAAACTGCTGGCTAAGCTGTCAGCTCGTGGCTTAGACAGCAACACTCTGTGCTGGGTTAGGAACTGGCTGGAGGGCCGGGCCCAGAGAGTGGTGGTCAATGGTGCCACATCCAGCTGGAGGCCAGTCACCAGTGGCATCCCCCAGGGATCAGTGCTGGGCTCCATCCTCTTCAATGTCTTCATTGACAATCTGGATGAGGGGATTGACACGGTCATCAGCAAATTTGCAGATGACACCAAGTTGGGAGCAGATGTTGGTCACTTAGAGGGCAGAAGGGCTCTGCAGAGGGACCTCGACCAACTGGACAGATGAGCAGAGTCCAACAGGATGGCATTCAACAAGTCCAAGTGCCAGGTGCTGCACTTTGGCCACAGCAACCCCATGCAGAGCTACAGGCTGGGGTCAGAGTGGCTGGAGAGCAACCAAACAGAGAGGGACCTAGGGGTGCTGATCGACAGCCGCCTGAACATGAGCCAGCAGTGTGCCCAGGTGGCCAAGAAGGCCAACGGCATCCTGGCCTGCATTAGGAATAGTGTGGCCAGCAGGAGCAGGGAGGTCCTTGTGCCCTGTACTCTGCTTTGGTTAGGCCACACCTTGAGTCCTGTGTCCAGTTCTGGGCCCCTCAGTTTAAGAAGGACATCAAGACACTTGAATGTGTCCAGAGAAGGGCAACAAGGCTGGGGAGAGGCCTTGAGCACAGCCCTGTGAGGAGAGGCTGAGGGAGCCAGTGCCAAGTACAGGGGAAGAATAACCTTCCTTGTCCTGCTGGCCACACTATTCCTGATGCAGGCCAGGATGCCCTTGGCCTTCTTGGCCACCTGGGCACACTGCTGGCTCACATTCAGCCTACTATCTACCAGCACGCCCAGGTCCCTTTCTGCCTGGCTGCTCTCCAGCCACTCTGACCCCAGCCTGTAGCACTGCCTGGGGTTGTTGAGGCCGAAGTGTAGAACCCTGCACTTAGCCTTGTTAAATCTCACCCCAAACCCATCCAGCCTGTCAGGGTCACTCTGCAAATTGCTATTACTGTGTTGGATAGTCAATATAAATCAGTGAGCAGTTTTGTTTGAGTCAAAGTTTGTTCTTTATAACATTTGATTTTTGCTCTTGGAAGTCTGCTGCTCAGACTAAAGTCCTCTTTTAAAAAAACTGTGCCTCTCATAGCTTAAATCCTTGTCCTCTAGTCATGAAGAATGCCCTTTGTTATTATTATTTGCAGATAGATGTTTTACCTCTTCTCCTCATGATTAACTCTGGCTGTCATTTCACTGGTGTATTGTATTGTATTGTAATATGTTTCAGGTGAAGTGGGGCCTACAAGTGAACACAATATCCTGGAGGCAGCTGGCTAAAAAAATATGATACCTTAACCACCTAGGATCAAATTGTTAATGTTTACCTTATTTTCATAATTTCCCTCCCCTCTAAAACTTCCAAGTAGATTTTGTATTGATTAAAAGATCTGCACTAACAGCTAGAAGCCTGCCAGTCTCTGTTTATCCACAGAAGGGTAAAGCTTTGCACTGCCTTGTCAGTCTAGATTAGCCCTGACCACAAAAGACCATATCTGTGGCTGAAATACTTGTATTTAAGTGAAGTCAGCCTAGCCACAGACCCCTCAACACTGGTAATTTTTGGTAACTCTCTAGGATCTATCAATCCTTTGCATTGCAAACTCAGTGAGGAAATGAACAGTGCTCGGATTTTAAAGACTGTTTAGGCACTCAAAGGCATGGGATACATTCAGAAATATGTCTAACCTTAAGGTCACACTAAATCACATACCCTTCACCCAGCATTAAACTGCATAAGCCCAAGAGCCTGGTGCGGTCCCTGTGCCGAGGCCAAGGCCATCCTTGCTCCTGTATTCTCTCCTTCCCCTGCAGTGTAGTACCTTAAAACACGTGGAATTCCACAGGTACCGCTCCCACAAAATCCATCTTACTGATTTAGGATACATCCCTGCTTCACCTCCTGAAACTTTTTTTGTGGGCCAAACCTGTCAGGGCAGATAATAGTGCATCCACTGGTGCCACAGGCTCCCCCATGCAGCAACCATACCTGCCCCAAACTGCTTGAGGGCACTCCTTGGTGAAATCTCAAAAAACAAATGAGTCCTACAGCCAAGCAGTGGAAACTTGGGATGTGATTTGTTACATTCATTTGAAATAAAACCTCCACCACATTCCATGCAGCTTTTTTTAGTGCTCATATACACTGCTGAAGAATTCTGCTCCGTGGTGCAACTGAAACAATAAATAAGTAAACAAAGAAATACCTAATAGCAGCCTCCCAGATTATCTTAAGGCTTCACTGAAAGACACAACAAGTAGCAGCTGCCTGAGCAATGGTGCTTTTCAGATGAGACAGGCTAACTATCAGGACTAGAGCTGTGACTATCTGTTTTCAGTGGACAACATCTGTAAATCACTAACTACTGGTTACCACTGACCAAGACTACTTGAACAAATATCCTCTATGTGCAAGTATCTGTATCTCATTACCAAGCTCCAAAAGTCACTTTACCACAAATACTGCAGCTGCTGTTCAATGTGGCACAGACAGTTTTAACAAGTCATCTCAGTAGCTTTAGTTTGGCTTTGTGCTTTGCAAGGACACAGTCATGCTAATAGGCAAGAGATGGGTGATTTGAAGGATGTTTTCTGCATTGTTTGTTGCTGCTAAAGTAGAACAAAAATTTACTGTGGTTTGGATCAGTGAAAGCCACATCAGCCTGTCAGGCGGAGGAGGTGTGTGGCTGGGTCACAGCTCAGAAGCTGTGCTACTTTATGGTGGCTACTGTCACCACAGCATCTCGCTGTATGGGTCAGCGCACAAGTGCAGAGGCCTGAGTTTGGAAGGAAGCTGAGGAGCAGTTGGAGATCTGACACTACATAACATAACCCTGAGCCAAAGGAGGTTATGTGATCCTAGTATTCTCTCACTTCTCTCCTGACTCCACCTGGAAATAATCTCCAGAAAAGGGATAGCCCAGGTACAGAGCCAGTAGCTCAGAGTGACTTGGAGAGGGCACCAGCTCTGCCATGTAGAGTCCCCATCATGCAACGGTGAGGGCTCAAAGCAGTGGAGATGAAGCCCTCTTAGACACCACCAAGACTATAAGTGATCCCTGAATAAAATGCATGTTGGGGAGAGGTGGGGGAGGATAGAAACTCTGTTTCCAGAGAGGACTACTAAGGTCTCACAGACACAACTTCCTACTGCTTCTTGCAGACAGAGATCCCATGTGTGTAAATCAGATAGAGGAGCAGGAAGGCCATGCTCCTAAAATTAGTGTTGCAAGAGGACTATTGTTTAATGCAGAAGTGATGTGGGAGTGAGAGCAACAGAGTTTGGGAGTTGCGCTCTTTGAGACTTTCATAAGGGAGCAATGAGTCTGTGTAATTACTGTACTGAAGCTCATAATAGGATTTATAAATGCACTGTCAGTGTAGTTTCTTCCATTCCCAGATTTTTAACTCTACTTCAGTCTTTCTCCTCTGTTCACAGGTACAAATGCCTCTGGCTATCTGGAAGTGAATAGAGCAGAACTGACTTGCTAGTTTTTACCCTAAGAAACTGTTGGTAGCCTACAGGTAGAAATCAAAAGCATGTCAGTTGAGATTTGGGTAAAGTAAGATTTGCACAGCATTAAGGCAGTTTTAAGTGCTCAGCTCTGCAAATTGGCCTGGTTTTTGTACTTTTCTTGCTTTGCCAAAAAATCTAGAGTGAAACTTGCCATTCTAGGTTATTTCACCATCAATCACACAGACAAATGAGGCTTTGGGAGCACACCTTCAGGTTTGGTTGTGTGTGGGTTTTTTTTTTTTAATGTATTTTTTGTAATGGGCTCAAAAATGTCTGCAGAGAATGAGTAGACAGCTACTGATCTACCATTTGTTCTTACTGAGCTGAGAAAGTCAGTTCAAATTAATTGTTATAGTACAAAGATGTGCAAGCGGTTTTTCTGTGTAACATCGGTGATTAAATTTTAGGAGAGGAAACATGTGTTGGAGCTCAATCAGTATTATTTAACTAATATTGTGTGACTACCTCAATTATGAATTATTCAGGGAATTTTACTTACTGTGAAGTTCTCTACAACTCTTTTTTAGATAATTGCTCAGTTAAAACGTCTGCTTGGTTCTGTTTTCCAACAATGCCTCTCAGAATCAAACTCAATTTAGAATAGGTACATTTACAAAAGTTCTTTGTTGGTTACACACAGCACATAAAGAAGCTGATCTCTCCAAGATGGCAGAAATGCTTCCAACAGTGAAACCAGATATTTCCAAAGGCTTTTTTTCCCCCTTTCTTTCTTTTCTTTTTCACTTTTCTTTTTCCAGCACCACAGAAAAAACAGTTGCCAAGGATATGCAGGTGGGATGGGAAGATCTTGCCCTTCAACATACTTTATTGTGAGGGGCTCAGGAATTATTTTAGCCCATGTGCCTCGGGTGGCTGACACAAAATCCCTTTCAGCAAGGGGGTTGATTTTCATTAACATCAGCAGGCATCTGCTGAGGAGCCAAAAAGCTAACACAAATTAAATCAGTGAATCAGAAATGGAAGGTGGAGCCAAACCCAGGCTGGACTTGAGGAAGCAAATGTGTATTATTAGTTCAAAGGAATGAAGTTCAGAACCGCAGCGCTAGTATCACGCAATCTGCAATCCCTTGGTAGGCTGCTGCTCTCGTAGGATCTCGTAGGATCTATTCAGAGGGTCAGCTTCTAAGAGTGAAAGTAACAGTTTCCTCATTCCACAGAACAACTACCAGCCACCAGCCAGTCTCCTAAACCAGGAACTGGAGTAATGGTTTGCCCTGCTTAATTGATTTACATAAAGACAGGGGTATCCTGAGTCCTGACAGGGCAATTTTCATGTCACAGGCAGTACCTTATGCTCCATTTCCAGCTAAACCACTCAAAAATACCAGTTTCTTTCTTCTTTTTTTTTTTTCCTTCCCCCAGGGGGAGTGCAAGGAAGCAAGCCACAGCAACAGAGTCTTTCATAAAATTAGGCAAACAATAATATTTTGTTGAAAACTTTCCTCCCCCCCCCAATGGTTTGTTTATACTCTCCTGCTGGGCAGAGAAAAAGAGAGAATGACGTGTCCCTCATGTCAAAGTCCCCATCAGCATGAATGTAATAAAACCAACATGAAATATAGGGAGTTATTAGAGGGGTGTTTTACTGTCCGTCTTCCCTCTGCCTGTTTTCCCAAGGGACTGCAAAAAGAGAGCAAAAAGAAAAAATAAGTTGGGGAGAACGAGGTAGATCTCCAAGGTATTGCCTGTCCCAGCCTTACACTTGGTGATGGCTCTCACTTTGTCAGGCAGAGGTGGTGAGTTCTCCGTTGTCCAGGCTGCCCGAAGCGTGTGTCAAAACGCATATGTCAGAGAATGTGGCGAGTATCCACCTCCTGCATATATGCAGCATGGGCTGGAGCAGGAAGCTGACTGTTAGACTGAAAGCTGAATTGACCTCCTTAAAGCATGATGAGGTCTGCCAGCTTTCACATCCACTAAGGAAGGGTGACCAAGCCCTGGAAGTCTGAAAGCTCCAAAAGGCAAAGAAAGCCTCTCCAGAGTCAATGAGACTTTTTAAACTGACACTATAGAGAAACCAGACATAATGATGTCATCATGCACAAATTCTATAATAGATGAATCTCAAAAGGTAATCATAGTTTGTACTGAATGGATTGCAAATGCTCTGAAAGGACTGTGGAGTTTTAGCCTGCTCTCAAAAATTACTGCTGAGATCTTGGAGTTATTTTTAGAAACATAATGGTGAAATACACTTGAATAGGTAGAGGCTTGCAGTATAAAGCACAGCCTCATTTATACTAAAAAGGAGTCGCTTTCTATAGTGGAAAAAATAAGGCAGCAAAATGTATCAATCTAAACCACACTTGATGAGCTGAGATAGATTTTTATGCATGCCAATTATTATGTTTTACTCCTAAGATATCTCTCTCTACTACCAACACATCGTTTGCATTTATTAAGAACACTGCATTGTCTTTTCTTAACTGCAAATAAGTCAAACAGAAAGTTGGAAGCCTTCTGTTACAGCTGGTTAACAAAAATGCTGTCTTTCCAAACCAGTTATTTTAGAAAAAATCCTAAGTATTTTAGAACCAAATTCAATATTCAAGTGAAGTCCAACACATGCAGCTTCATGTCACAAGTTCTTGTTCCATAGTTTCTCATTTTGCAGAGGGACTCACTGGAAAGACTATGTCTAAAGAGCACATCGAATGCAATCTGTCTGGAGAGCCTACCCACAGAGGCAACCCTCATGCCTACAGAGTAGAAGAGGACTTCAATTCCAGTCAAAATATTTTCCCTGTCAGGCAAGGTATTTTAGGTTATTTTTACTAACATAAATAAATGAAATACCCTAAAAAGCACATACTTTTGCAAAAGAAATCTCACATGATTAGAATTAGAGCTGTATAAATGCATGGATTTGGGGGTAGTCGAATGAAAATATTAGTAGGAATAAAGATGATAATTAATTTTCAGCCTTGCTAAATAGAATTGCTTGCTTGTTGCACTTATTTTTGGAAGATCAATACACAAAACATCAACATGCCCCGTTCAGTGAAAACCTTGGGCATTGATGTGTCTGTCCACAGCACAGCTTCCACGGCCTGTGCTATTCTAAATAAGGCTAGCAATGCTCAGAAGAGGTGATAAAAACCAAGGACAATTTAAAATACTACTGTTGAAAGCACTTTTCAGTTGAACTCTGAAATTCCTGAGATGTGACTGCTGTGGTAAGTTCAAGTTTACTGATTGGGAAATAACTTTTTAAATCATGCCACTCACAAGAAATAGAAACCCACTCCCAAGCAGTTCAAAGCAAATGTTTTCTTTTATATACAGGCTCAAATCTAAGTTTTGAAACCATGCAAAACTGTTAAGTCCAATAAGTTATCATTTCCTCACAAACTCCACTTTCAAGCACAAGTCTATTTTATAAATCCCAACATTCAGTGATATTTCTCTCAAATTATACACTTAGGTTAAGTGAACAAAAGCACTGAATTTATAGCTTCATTCAAGATCAACTATATGGAATAATTCAGGTACAATGAACAAATGCAACCCCCAAAGCTAAGGTTAGACCCCACTGTACATATCACACTTCACACTAAACACAACCCCTGTTAAAATGGAGAGGACATTTGAAATTGTTTGCTATCTGGCTATCACGGTGGGGCACAGGGGGATTTATTTGTGTTTTAGAAGTTAATCAGCCTTTTGTGGCAGAAACTCTAAAGTGAAGTGTTACCTGGTGTGCCAGGAATGCACTGTTTTCTTTTGAGAGGAGCCTGCCAAGGTACTACATTACCATCACACGCCTTTCACAACCACTCACTATTATCAGCTTCTCAGTTTCATCTCTTGGATCACCAGCAATTTCTTAAAAGTATTTATTTTCTTTGCCAGTCCAGCAAGAGGCTGTCACAGCACACTGGATTACAGCAGCAAACAGGCCCACTGGAGCAGCAAGACTGCTCCCCCCTCGACAGCCTCCCACTCTCTCGTGGAGGTGTAGCCGTGGCTGGCGCAGCTCGGGAAGGGTACAGAAGACAGGCTACAACTTTCCGTGGCATGCGTAGGTTTCACCTCTCCTCTTGGGCAAACCAATGCTGCCAGGGATGTTGCCCATTGCAGGGGGGCTGCAAAAATACTGTCCAAGGGCAAATAATTTGCTACTGTACTGCACCAAGCTGCAGCAGACAGCAAGTAGGTTAGCAGAATTTTTCCCAGAGAAGGAAGATTTCATTGCCTTGTAACAAAAGCGGAAGTCTCCTTCCCTCCACTTTGTGCTACAAAAGGACAGGAGCAAATTCTGTATCTGCTCAGGGAAGCCTTTCCTGTCACAGCTGCAGAAAAGGACAGTTGAGAACCAGCTTGCAAGTGCTGACAGAGAGAGCTGTAGCTGGTTGGAGAGAGAAGGATGTGAATTCTGGGTTACATCTACTGAGACTTGTGATAACCTCTGAGGTGGAGGGGGCTGCCTGGGCCAGCTTCTGCTGCTGAAGCTGCTTGCACTAGGAAGCATTTGCCCTGACAGCCGTGCTGGCATGCTCACCCTCTCCACCTCTGTATTGTGGCTGTTTGCTGCTGCAAAAAGGTATTCTTCTCCCACCACCTCTGCACTGCCCGTGCTTGGGCCACAGGCTGAGTTAATGTGAGCAGAGCTCCATTCCCACTGGTTATCTCTCCTGTTGGCACCATGCAAGAAAAACAGATTTTGCTCTTGTCTGCTAGACAAATTTCTATGTGAAATCAAGGCCCCATGTAGGGCCTTATGCAAGGATGTCTCTGAGAAAAGTCCTGGGGTCGAGTGGCCTTTCCACCTCCCCTCCACCTAAGCACTGAGTTTAGTGCTTCACCTGAGGGGCATCCTCCAAAGTCTCCGTTCTTATCCCTCCCAACATGCACAGAACAAATCACCCTGACACAGCCTGTGGCACAGAAAACCGCAGCAGGCAAAGAGGAACTTTTTACACTTCCATCAGCTCCTGCACACAGCACTTCAAAGAAAGTCAGAAACTCTTTGTCTCACCATTGAAGACTGATGGCTGTCAGCACTGCCTGCTCTCCATGTAGAATCAATTAGTAATAGTCAAAGTCTCTGGTGACTCTGTAGAGACAGATTTTCTTCCTCTTCTGAAATACAGTCAAGGTTTTCTCATCAAAGGATTGTGTCTATGACAAGAAAGCAATGTAATTCAATACAAGCTGTAAGGGAAATGGAAAACTCCCCCACCTGAGGCTAAGGCTGGGACAGTTGTGTCTGGAAACACAGGCATATAATCTCCAAAACTATTTCTCATCTCTGCCTCAAAAAAAAGCCAAACCACCAAACCAAAAAACATTCAAGCCAAATCCCGTTCAAAGCAGCCTTTCCAGAGCTTGCCTGTATAAAGGAGAAAATCAGCTCAGGCCAATTCCATGCCCTCTAACACAGGTAATTCCCTGTTATTTGTCCTGTATGTAAAGATGAAAAACATTATAGACAGAAGTAAGGTTTTCAAACCCTGCTTAGAGTTCTTCTAGACCCTGTTCTTAGTTGTTATAAATCAGAAGTCAGTGGGTCTGTGTAGTTTAACATCAGCAAATTTCTGACCCACTGAGTCTAAAAGAGGAAAAGGGTTTGTAAGATAAATGGCCACAAGTTCCCTGCTACTTGGTATATTTTTTAAGAATATGCATTCTCTTGACACTTATTATGGCTGCCCACATTTTTGTCACAAATATTTTGAGGTAGAATTTACCAAGCCAGTTTGTGAGAGTAAGAGGAAAGGTGCTGTCTTTTTCCTCCCCCCCCCCCCGCAGGATGGATTGCAGAGCCATTTTAGTACTGTTCAGAAAGAGCTTGGCAGGCCTTCCCTGTCCTGGCAATTCACATGGATGTAAGGCTATCACTCAGACAGAAAGAGAAACCCAAGTATGAGTGGAGGAACCATTTCCCTAATTGTTTGTACTTTCTGTGCAAACTTCTTAATGCAATTTGTGGCTGTAAATGTTGTTGTATGCTCTCACAGAATAAAGCATTTTGATAAAGATAACAGCCAGTGGTTTTTTTCTACTGCAGTGCTGTTTTCTTGTGGTGCCCATGGTTTCACAGACAGGATGGCTCCCCTGGCTTTCTTTGCTGACTCTGCAAAGCAGGCAAACTGTCTCAGGCTTCAGAAACCTGGATTCACATGAGTTTCAGGCTGAAAGAAAAAGGAATAGCTAGGAAAAACAAAAGCTAACTGGAAAATAATTGGCATTGAAAATCTGCCCATTGTCATCACAGCTCTGGCAGGAGAATTAAGGAGAAATGAGGTAGAGTTAGTAAGAGAAGAGCAGGTAACAGGGAGTTTTGCCCCCATTAAGCAGTGCAGCAAAGCAGCACTCTCATTCTAATGGCACCACCACAGCCTTGGACCTTCCTGGACACAATTTCAGCTGGTAAACTGCCAAATCAGTTTTTAAATGCCTCGCTGTTCTGAGGAACTTTGTGTCAGCCCTTTTTCAAATGAGGTGAAATGATTGCCAATAATTTGGTTTTCAAAGAGAAACTTCAAATGCAACAAAGACTGAGGGTGTTCAGATCTGAATTTCAGATTCATGCAAGACATGTATAAATCCTAATATGAGGCTAAGTGAGCCTTTAAAGAGATGTACTGTTTTTTCCCTCCATTGCAAGTGGCTCCAGGTGAAAGCATCAAAATGCCACCAAGAAAACGCTCTTGGCATTATTTTTACCTTCACTGTTGGAAGAAAATACCAGAAAAACTGAATTAGAAAGCCTAAGAAAATAAATATTTCACTTTTTAAATTAATTTTGTTCTTTTGCTCTTTCCTGCTTCCACACAAAAATAACACTGGAGAGTGATTTCCCAGTCTGTTCCCAGAGGAATGATAGAGTTGCCTATGGTAAGGGCAAACTTTCTTGGACAGAAGACACAATTTCCTTTGCAGCCTCTACAGAACTACAAAAAAGTTCTGCTGGATGTAGGAGCCACCAGCCTTATTGGCTTTCCACTCCAGGAGCAAGACATATTCCTTCAATTACAATTTTATGTAAAAAACAATAAACCAGCAGAAAAAAAATAAAATCACATAATGCAGCAGATCTAAACCAGTCCTTGGGAGGATAGAAATTTGAGTACAACAGATTTGATTTAGTGTCTGTGGGATTTGTAGAAATAATCAGTTCTTACAAAATGTATGACTGAAGAGGGCATTAAGGCCTGGTCTAAGAGATGATCCTACCTCAGGAATAGCAGAGGGAAGAGGAGAGAGAGGCCAGGGGAAAAGAAAAATAAAGGAAAGAAGAAACTAAAGGGGTTACAAGACTGGCTCCATTGGAGGCAATATGTTATTCCCATCAGACGTTTTCAGCCTTGAGAGGCTGGAATAAACCTTGGACAAGCCTCTAACCTTTTAAATGCTTAGCTGAAGCTGGAATTCCAAACCTTTTGAAGCTGGCCCACCACAACAGTAACGTACAAACAGCTTCCACACAAATGCTAAATGCAAAAGACATAATTTATACAAATGTCAGTGTGCCAAGGAATACCACTGAGCCTGCCCAAAGATGGGATTTTTTTTATCACATGTGCCACACACTGAAAAGTAGCTGCTTTCAGAAGTGTCTCCCCACAGCTATCGTTGCTTCACTGGATTCCCACAGTTACTTGAGAAGGAGTGTGCAAAGCTCAGCTCTCTCACCATGCATCAGGTTGCATTGACGTGTCTTTCAAACTGCAGATCCTGAGATGGCAGCCTAAATAAATCAGCAGAATCCCCCTGTGGTCTGGCTATTAATATTTATTGTTTGTATTCAGAAGCTCAGCTATGCTGCCTTTGTGACAGACACGTTACAAGAAAATGATTTGCCTCGGATAATGTAAATTGTTGCATTCTAGTTGAGCTGAGAGGGCTACAAGAGTTCAAGCTGCTTACTAAATCTTTGTGCAATATTCATAAGACTTCTCATTTTTCATGATATCCACATCCACATCTCAGATGTTCCCCTCAAATCCCATGTCCCATGGAAGACCAGAGTGTACAGGTTTATAGGTGCACCATTTAAAAGCAACAGCAGTAAACCACTGCCTAGTGGTTTGGCCCTGGCCAAACGCCCACCAAAGCTGCTCTATCCCTCCTCTTCCTAGATGGACAAGGGAGAGGGGAAAATATAACAAAAAGCCTGCATAAAATAGAAGCAATTTTAATAATGCAAAGCAGAAGCTGCACATGAAAGAAAAAAGCAAACAAAGATGTATTCTGTACTGCCCATCAAGACAGATGATATTTTGGTCACTCGGGGGAAGCAAGGCTCTAATACACGTAGTGGATGCTCAGGAGGACACATCCCATCAACGACTGTCCCCCCACATCCTTCTTTCACTTAGCTTATATGCCTGAGCTGATGTCACATGGCATGGAATACCCCTTTGGTCAGTTTGGGCCAGCTGGCCTGGCTGTGTCCCCTCCCAGGATCTTGCCCACCCCTCAGCATAATCCTGGGTCAGGGAAATGTTGGAAAAGTACAGCTCTGGTGCTTGGTTCAGCAGTAGCCAAAACAGTGGTGTGTTATCAACAGCACTGCAAAACACAGCATTAGAAAAATGCTCTGGGGAGAATTAATTCCAGCTCAGTCAAACCCAATACACCACTGTTATATTCAACAGAAAGAAGCAAGTCACACCTTCCACATACTTTTATGACAGCAGTCTTACTAGGAAAAGCTCTCCTCTCACCATTGCTTTTTTATGCCTTTGTCTTTAAATTCAAGCACTTCACATGGAATTTCTGGATTAGTCAAGTTGTTGATGCTCATTCATCAGTTCAGTCACTCTGTATTTCAAGAGATTCTTCAATAGCCATCAGGCAGCCGCCTAGAAATGCAGTCCAAGAAGCTTCAGTGATTTGGGCAGCAGAAGTAATGTGGTTACTGGAAGAAAGTTTGGCAAAATGTATTGGAAGGATTAGCAGAGGATCATTTCCTATAATTTACTGACCACCAAATTAAAGGCTAGTATAAAATATTGTTAAAGTGGACTTGTAGTCTGTTTGCAACTCTTTATACATGGAGTTATGAAAACTGAGCTCGAAAAAGACTGGGCACTCACAGTGACAGTGTATCTTTCTCCTAGAGAAGTACAGTTGAATGGATGAGATTCATGAATTCAGATACCTGCTTTCCAGAACCACTATGACTATCCCCAGTGTGCCTCTGCACTACTCAAAAATATTTATGTTCTTAAAACTTTGATAGTATATCCAAGCAACTATAACATGGATGTTACTGATCTTTAAAAGCATCAGCCATATAGCATTCAAAGATACTCAAGGCCAGCAGTGTGCCCAGGTGGCCAAGAAGGCCAAGGGCATCCTGGCCTGCATCAGGAATAGTGTGGCCAGCAGGAGCAGGGAAGTCATTCTGCCCTGTACTCAGCACTGGTTAGGCCACACCTTGAGTCCTGTGTCCAGTTCTGGGCCCTTCAGTTTAGGAAAGATGTTGAGATGATGGAACATGTCCAGATAAGGGCAACAAAGCTGGGGAGGGGTCTGGAGCACAGCCCTGTGAGGAGAGGCTGAGGGAGCTGGCATTGCTTAGCCTGGAGAAGAGGAGGCTCAGGGGAGACCTTCTTGCTGTACACAACTCCCTGAAGGGAGGTTGTAGCCAGGAGGGGGTTGGTCTCTCCTCCCAGGCAAGCAGCACCAGAACAAGAGGACACAGTCTCAAGCTGCACCAGGGGAGGTTTAGTCTGGATGTTACGAAGAAGTTGTTCCCAGAAAGAGAGATTGGCCATTGGAATGTGCTGCCCAGGGTGGTGATGGAGTCACCATCACATGTTTAAGAAAAGCCTGGATGGGGTGCTTGTTGCCATGGTTTAGTTGATTAGATGGTGTTGGGTGGTAGGTTGGACTCGTCGATCTCAAAGGTCTTTTCCAACCTGGTTAATTCTGTATTCTGTAAGTGATCTTCTGTTTGTCTGAAGGCAAAGACCTATAGCTGATTTCACCTCAAAACAAGTTACTAGTGATTTTAGCTAAATAAACATAAGATGATTTATAAGCATGCATTTTTCTTAATCTTCAAAAATACAGAGCTCACATGTTGGAATAATGCAAGTTTGGCATTTGTGTTTCTGTTTCTGACCTTATAATAAATGTGGCTTCTCTTAGGGAATAAATAAAGCCTGTAAGACTTGTATTTTTTTCAAGGAAATGTCAATATATTCATTTTTCTGACTTGCTAGCCAGAATGCTATTTGTCTCCAACTTGACCTTTGCTTCAAATGGACAAAGGGTAATTAAGGCGTTGTTTACATCTTCTCCTCCCAAAATCAAGCTTTAGGTTTGGGTTCTTTCATCAAGTCATTGTAGAAGCCAAGAACCAGAGGAAAGTCACAAGTGCAAGGCAGTAGCAGGAAGAAATTACAAATAGAGAGGGACCCAAAGGAATGTCCTTTGCTAAGGAAGGCTCCCCTCAGGCATATATGTATTGCAAATACCTATGAGGGTCCAGACTTCAGTAAATGGTTGAACAAGTTTACTGATGTGACTCATTCTATTGCTATGTTTAACCCAGATCAATTGTAGCTATTCAACTGATGTTTTGCACCATGAGGGTGGTGGAACACTGGAACAGGTTATCCAGGGAGGTAGTTGAGGCCCCATCCTTGAAGATATTCAATGTCAGGCTTGACATGGCTCTGGAGAATCTGATCTAGAGGACAATGCCCCTACTGACTGCAGGGGGTGTTGGGCTAGATGACTTTTGGAAGGCCTTTCCAACCCAAACCATTCTATGATTCTATGAATCTATGATGAATGCTAAGGTCCTAAAAAAAACCCAAACAAACCACAAAAAAATGAGAAAAGAACCTGAAACATTACCAGCATGGAGAAAATATGGAGTTTAGTTGAAAAGAGAATAACTTTCAAAATGAAGATCAAATTTATTTGCTCTTTCCCACAAATATTACATTCTCTCATAAATGGTGCTTATTATTAGACTTCTTTCACTTCCCCAGCAATGGTATTGTGGTTCTATAATGCTGTTAGTGTGGTCAAAGACTACGTGGGCTACAGAAACCAAGGTAATGACAGTGTTTATGAGAGCTGGAGGCAGGGAGAGGATGAGAAAGATGAGGAGAGACAGTATTAGTCATCTCCAAAATAAAGAGCTAGGCAAGAGGGTGAAATTGCTGAAGGGTAGCTAGAGCTAGCAGCGCAGAAACACAGTCCATTTATTTTTAATAGAAAGGAAAAGAAACTTGCACATGCTCAAAGAAAAACTCCTTGAAAGTAGCTGACAGTCAGCTCTAACTAGAGGGGAAATAGATATTCATTTGGCGCAATTTAGGTCCAGCAAAATCTTATCCTGTTAACTGTTTCTGATTAGTAAGTTCACTTGAAGGTGCTTTTGCTGCTAAGGAATTTATAGGCCAGTCACAGGATCTTAGAGGTCGAGGGTTTTATCTTGTGGGCTCTTCTCCTGAGCGTTTTATCCGACGGAAGCCACAGCAGCTGAAACTGCTGAAGCACACCTATGTCTACACTCTGTATTTTTTCAGATTCTTAGTCTCCTTGCATTGATCAAGTTCCACACAGGAGGTCACAATTTGGGCATCAGATAGTGTATTTTCCATCCCCCAGCTATAAGCTAACAAACATTGCTTTAAATAAATTTGTGTCCGTGCCAAATTCAAAATTACCTTCCCAAGCCAAGCTAGGATTGGTGGGATGGGGCCAAGAGGCCCACAACTCTGCTGTTGAGCTAATGGAGCAGATTCAAACTGCCAATCCAACAAGGGAGACTTTTTCATTTAACATATACATTACACAACGTGTGCAATATTTTCCACATTCAAGAAGAAGACTTTATTTCTAAGCTGTCTGCATTGAAATGGTTTCTTATTACAAGGAAGCAGAAAGCCAGGTTGAGCCTGGAAATGAATTCTCATTTTCTCCTTCACTGAAACATTCAGTGACATGTTGCTCATTCTCCCCAAAACTGTTTTGCAGATGATTTTGGCTGTTTATTGAACATGCAGCACCCAGAGTAATGCCATATATCCCCAAGCCTCTTCTGCTTGTTCAGTCTTCGTTACTTATAGGAAGTTTTAGTGAGATACTGAGTTTCAGGAGTTGTATCTGCCCTTCAGGAAGAGAACTTATGGTGAAGACACACAGGTTTGTTTTAATTTAGGAAAGTGTCTCTTGTCCCTGTCAACAATTTCAAATGCTTTGAAATTTTGCAGACAGCATTCATATAGTGACAGAGAATAGAACACAGAATACAGAATTAACCAGGTTGGAAAAGACCTTCGAGATCATCAAATCCAACCTATCACCCAACACCATCTAATCAACTAAACCATGGCAACAAGTGCCTCATCCAGACTCTTTTTAAACACCTCCAGTGATGGTGACTCCACCACCTCCCTGGGCAGCACATCCCAATGGGAAATCTCTCTTGCTGGGAACAACTTCTTCCTAATATCCAGCCTAAACTTCCCCTGGTGCAGCTTGAGACTGTGTCCTCTTGTTCTGCTGCTGGCTGCCTGGCAGAAGAGATCAACCCCCACCTGGCTACAACCTCCCTTCAGGGAGTTGTAAAGAGCAAGAAGGTCTGCTCTGAGCCTCCTCTTCTCCAGGCTAAGCAACCTCAGCTCCCTCAGCCTCTCCTCACAGGGCTGTGCTCCAGACCCCTCCCCAGCTTTGTTGCCCTTCTCTGGACACCTTTCAGCATCTCAACATCTTTCCTAAACTGAGGGGCCCAGAACTGGACACAGTTTAGTTAGATACTTCAGAGATTGAAAGAATGGGCTAAATCTTCACTTCTACACTGTCTCCAATATAAATGTATATTTACACTAAGGAAAAACCAGATGCCCATAGTTCTGTCTTCATTCAAGGGCCTAGGATGCTTCTTTGAATATTGCTAGTTCAAAATCCACTTGTGATGTCAGCCAAATTTCTTATCACACACCATGCCATTCAATATTAAAAAGAAGTACAATGTGTGCACAAAATTGTCAATATGTTGTGTAGTAATCATTTAATATCAAGCCTTTGGGATATCCTGAGAGTGCACATGTAATGAAAATGACCATTCCATTTCTGTCTCCTTGATCTCAGTCAAATGCTTTTGCTGCATCTAAGACACCCAAAAGATGGTCTCAGGTAATAGTAAGCCTCAGGAGAATTGTATGAATTTTAAGTCCTGGTCCCACAGAGGCACCATCTACTACCTTTGAGTCAAATATATATGTCTTACTGAGAAACATATTTCTTCACCTCATTATCTTAGTATTTCCTATTGTTTGGCTTAAATTACTTCCTGCTTGGAGACTACTCACTAAAACATTGGTGGCTGTGAAACCCATTTTGGGTATCTGCCTTTACTCATGTACTCTATGAGGAATTCATGGTGTGATTACAGAAAGCAGTGCATTCTCCTGTGGAGACAACAGAAATATCTCTGAACAGTTGTGCTGCAAGCAACATCACTAACACTACCTCAAGCTCTGGTGCAAGCCTTTCCACTCCAGGAAAGACCAAATTCAGTAGATGTTTGTTTAGCAGAGGATATGCATTAACCTAGGCAATCAGCACATAATTACTGAAATACCCTATAAATAACCAAACCACTTTGGTTAAGTCCCTCTCTCTCTCTGATCAGGGAAGCAGGAATAATTAGGAAAGAGGATTAATTAGTGACCAAGGACATTTTTGAAATAGGCTTACAGAGGAAAGAGTCTCTGTCTACATGGGAAAAAAAAATCACATTGTAGGCACTTAAAGTTAGAAAGGTGGCAGGGGAGTTTTAAACCAAATAGCTGTGGAAAGAGCACAAGGATTGGAATGACTCATCCTCTCCTGGGATAGTCATAAAAATTCTCTATCCTTTGACAAAAACACCAGGTAGGTCAGAAATCAATAAAATTCTGATAGGAAACAATGACATTTCAATAGCAGTCTCGATAATAGAGCTGGGAGCTTTTCTTTCTGTAGTGCACATCAAAATGGAAAAAGACTACAAGAAAATACTTATTTCCTGTACAAGTACTAGAATGAATGTCTGGGTTTCAACACTGAGAGCGAGTGTTTTACAATCTGTTGGTAAAATACAGTATGACAATACCAACTTCTCAGTGGTGACATGCTGAAACACACAGAACTGAGGCAGTTTGATGCTCTGACATAGATGGGAAATTGCCATTTCCTGTAGTAACTATATTCCTGAAGCAACTAGTCACAGAACTGCCCAAAAATAAACTGCTGATTGATAAATTTCTGAATCCAGCAGAGGTTCTGATTCAAAATGTTACTTTCAAATATTCTAACCATGATGTGCTCCTCAGCTGACCTGCTTTGTGCACACTTTTAGTTCCTACATCCCAAAAGTCACATGGCAGTTCAGGAAAATACAATACAATACAATACAATACAATACAATACAATACAATACAATACAATAAATCCAGGTTGGAAGAGACCTGCAAGATCATCGTGTCCAACCTATCAACCAATCCAACCCACCTAAACAACTAGATCATGGCACCAAGTACCCCATCAAGTCTCCTCCTGAACACCTCCAATGATGGTGACTCCACCACCTCCCTGGGCAGACCATTCCAATGGGCAGAGAAAAGCAGGATGAATGATCAGTATAGAATGACTTCTGGAAGAGAAGTGAGGAAATGGACAGTGAGTCTTCAGCTTAGAAAATAACTGATGGAAGAGATGCTACAATCTTCAGATTGTGACTGGAATAGAAGATGCCAAAGCAAACTCTCTGAGAGCAGCTGTAAAGCAAACAAAAGGACATTTCCCGCCCCCCCCCCCCCCCCCAGGATTTATAATGAATTAATTGTTATGCAGTGTTGTGGAAGGAAAAAGTCTTCTTCATATAAACATGTTCAAAAACAATCTAACAAATTAATAAGGAAAAATAACAGTTCAGCATGCATTATTAAACCTGTGGATACAGACTTCAGTCAACAAGTCCTTGGGAGTACACTGAAGACTGTTGGGATGTTGAAATTTGTAATATAAATGTCAAGACTGAATGAATGGAGAATGAAGAGGTACATCTGGGTGTGGAAACACTGGAAAGAACAGAAAAAGGCACAATTTCAGGCACCAGTGCCACCCTGGTCAGTGGCTAGTCAGGCTCCCAGCACCTCTACATGCAACTTTCCATGACATCCAGGGTGAGAAATAAGGAAGATTTGAGAACAAGGGATGGAAGACTCGCATTACTGAAAGGTAATAACAGGGAGACAAAGGGCTGGAGCTATAAGACACCAGGTAAGAAAGGAAGTGAATAAACAGTCAGAAAGGTGAGATAAGATGAGAGACAGAAGATCACAATCATGGTCAGGTCTTGAAGAGTACAACAGGCCATGTAAAGCTAGCACATAGTTGCCAGCCTATGGGTTAACAGGAGGTAAGAAAATATATAGATTTGCCTGCCCTCTTTCACTGTGAGGAACCCTGGCCAGACACAGGTCTTGGTGCCTGCATGCTGGTGAGAGTATTTAAACACTTGCAACATGGTGCTTCTGAGTATGTAAGACTGGGGTTGTGAGTCACTCCAGTCAGTTTTCTTTTAAAATAGACTTGCACAATTGCAGCACTGTTGAGGTGGGTATGCACCTTGGGAAATTATCTAGTACAGCTTTCTGGCTCAAAACAGGGTCAACTAGAACTGCTTGCTCAAGGCCAGATAGGTTTTGAATATCTCTAAAGGTGAAGACTCTGCAACCTATTTGTGTGACCTGTTGCAGTGTTCAACCATCGTCACGCTAAGAGGGCGCTTTCCCTTTAAATGGTATTTCCTGTGTTTCCACTTGTGGTCATTGCTTCTAGTCCTCACCAGGCACTACTAAAAAGAATCTGGCCCCACTTTCTATGCTTACCCCATCACACTTTGATAAGATCCACTGAGTCTTCTGCAGGCTGAACAGTTCCAGCTCCCTCAGCTTCTCCTCATATGTCAGGTGTGGCAGCAATCATCTCTCCCCTAGTAAGGTTTCAGATTAAGCTTTGCTGTAACTTTCCTACAACACTGTGGTATATATCAGGAGTGAATTATCTCTGGATTTGCCTTATTCAGAAGAGAAGAGTTAGGTCAGATCCAATACAGTTGGTTTTCGATGTCTTCATAGTCCTATCTGTTTGGGTTCCTTCCCTACTGCCATGCACTCAGCCACTTTCCCAGTCAATGGACACCACAAGTACAATGGACTCAGCAAATGTGATGTGCACGTAAAAGGAGAGCCAGAAGGATGATCCAGGGAACAACAGGCCTGTCAGCCTGACCTCAGTGCCAGGAAAGGTTATGGCAAGGGTCATCTTGAGTGCCATCACATGGCACTTATAAGGCAGCCAGGCAATCAGGCCCAGTCAGCACGAGTTTATCAAAGGCAGGTCCTGTCTGACTAATCTGGTCTGCTTCTACAACAAGGTGACCTGCCTAGTGGATGAGGGAAGAGCCATGGACAGTGTCTACCTGGACTTTCGTAAAGCCTTTGACACTGCCTCCCACTGCCTCCTCCAGAAACTCTGCACTGGATAGATAACTGGCTGGGGGGCAGGGCCCAAGAAATGGTGGTGAATGGAGCCGAATCCGGCCGGTGCCCAGTCACCAGTGGTGTCTGCCAGGGCTCAGTACTGGGGCATGTCCTGTTTAGTATCTTTACTGTTGATGAGGATGAGGGGATTGGCTGCACCCTCAGTAAGTTTGCAGATGACACCAAGCTCTGTGGCTGTGTTTGTGAATAGGGGACAAATAGAGTGGGCTTGATCCTGTCAGTCCCACCACAGTGAGCTGAAATACAAAGTGCCAGACTAGTCTGTGAAGATGTGGCCACTGTCATAAGTGGGCCAAATGGCCCTGCACTGAACAATCTGTGACTTGAAAGGTTTGTACACGTTTTTCTTCACTTTCCCACAGCTTACTAACCCTTGAACCCCCTGTTCACATTATCATTCTAGCAGATGTTCTTTTCCCCAACTGCTTTCCCATTCACTTCAGTGATACAGCACTTTGTTACTCCACACTGCAATCTTTTCTCACAACCAGATGTCCCATCACTTATCACCCACCAGGTTCCTGCATGGGCAGGAAGGCCCTTGGATTCCCACAAAGCTGGGTGGCTGTGTCAATCTGCTAGAGGGTAGGGAAGCTCTACCTGAGGATCTGGGCAGGTTAAATCAATGGGCCAAGGCTAATTGTATGAAGTTCAAGATTAATAAGAACCAGGTCCTCCATCTGGGTCACAACAATGCCACAGTAAGTTACAGGCTTGGGGATGTGTGGTTGGTAAGCTGTAACTCGGAGAGGGACGTGGGGATATTGGTTGACAGCTGACTGAATATGAGTCAGCAGTGTGCCCAGGTGGCCAAGAAAGCCAATGGCATTCTGGTTTGTATTAGAAACATGGTGGCCAGCAGGAGCAGTGAGGTGATCATCCCCCTATACTCAGCACTGTGAGCCCACACCTCAAGTATTGTGCCCATTTTGGGGGCCCCCTACTACGAGAAGGACATTGAGGTGCTGGAATGTGTCCACAGGACAGTGAGGTTTGTGAAGGGCCTGGAACACATGACCTACAAGGAGTATCTGAGGGAGCTGGGGTTGTTCAGTCTGGAGAAGAGGAGGCTGAAGGGAGACCTCATCACTCTCTACAACCACCTGGAGGGAGGTTGAAGCTGGAGGAGGCCAGCCTCTTCTCCTTGGTGTCAGGTGACAGGAATAAAAGAAATGGTTTCAAGCTGTGTCAGGGGAGGCTTAGGCTGGATGTTAAGAAATATTTCTTCACTGAAAGGGTTATTAACTTTTGGCAAGCTCTGCCCAGGGCAGTGGTGGAGTCACCATCCCTGGAGGTGGTTAAACAGTGTGTGGACCTGGCACTTAGGTACACAGTTTACTGCTGACCCTTCAGTGCTGAGTCAAGGGTTGGACTGGATGATCTTTGAGGTCTCTTCCAACCAGATGTATTCTGTGATTCTGTATTGGAGCTTCCCACTTCCCAGAGGACATATACACTGGAATATAAAATCAACACAATTATAAAGAAAAAGTCTAAGGACCATTTTCTGAAATGTCAATGTGAGCTCCTAAGACACAATGCTACATTCCAAGAGTGGGTGCCAGGAGACCTCAGCTGAGAAATGCAGAAGGGTCCAGTTGTGTTATAGTTATTGCAGCCCACGCAAGAGCAGCAAATAAAAGACCCAGCAAAGTAATGGGGAACTCCAACTGAACTTCAAGTTCCAGAGATGCATCTGGATAGTTGGTTCCCTGCTTTTATACATACCTCTCCTTACACGTCCTTGATTTGGGTACTGAAGGTTTCTCAGGGTGGTTTACGTTTTATAAGTAGCCATTAAACCAAGAATACAGGATGAATCCTTTGCAATATTATGGAAGGATCTTTTCTACACTCCCACAGTAGGGGTTTTTAAATTCACACTGCGCTTCAAGCATGAGTTATTTACACTGGGAAAATCTTTTCAAACTTCAGACAAAAAAATGAGATTCATTATATATCCTGCAAAAGCTACCAACTCATATACATGACATCAAGTCATATATCACAGACGTGAAGCCTTTCACGTCTTACCCAATGTCATAAGGTTTGCAGTTCTCACATTGTGTTTTAGTATTTCTGCCAAAGTTGCCAACAAAGAACGTGTCTTTAATTTCTCTGACCCTATTGTGTCAAAAACATCTCTCATGCACCCCATACTGCATCTTTTAGACCTACTCAGCATTCATTTCTGAAATTTCAGAAATGCCCAATAGGAAAACCTCAGAACATACAATGCAGCTTCCTTACTCACATCTGGAACCATACATCAAAGCTCATGCCTAAGAACAAATGTTATGCAATTTCTTTTCTTACAAAATTGATGAAAATGCTACTAATATTTCTACTAAAATATTTCAGATCTTGTAAATAGCTAAAAAAGAAGTTAAGTGAGCTGATAAAATTAAATACAATAATACAATAATAATAATACAATACACCAGGTTGGAAGAGACCTTCAAGATCATCACGTCCAACCCATCAACCAATCCAACCCGCCTAAATACAATACAGTACAATACAGTACAATACAGTACAATACAACCCACCTAAACAACTAAAAAACTAAACCCTGGCACCAAGCACCCCATCAAGCCTCTTCTTGAACACCTCCAATGAAGGTGACTCCACCACTTCCACAGGCAGCTGATTCCAGTGGGCAATCACTCTCTCGGTATAGAACTTCTTCCTAAGATCCAGTCTAAACCTGCCCTGGCGCAGCCTGAGACTGTGTCCTCTTGTTCTGGTACTGGCTGCCTGGGAGAAGAGACCAACCTCTGCCTGGCTACAACCTCCCTTCAGGTAGTTGTAGAGAGCAATAAGATGGCTTTCACCATCTAAGAATTTGGCTGGGCTTAGAGATTCATCAAGAAGAAAAGGCAGAGGTCATTAATTGTAGTAGCCAAACGGTAACTTCATATTGATTAGTGTATCATTCACAGCATAAAATTACTTTTTGTTTGGGTATTGATCTACCTATTTCCTTGCTTATTAGGCATGATTATAAGTTTATGTTATTTCATAAAATCATGCAATCATTTCTGTTGGAAAAGACCTATCAAGATTACCAACTCCAACCATTATCTAACTATTGATCTGATGCTAAAACATGTCCCTTATCAGCACATCACTTAAACAACTTCTGGGACGGTGATTCAACCACTCCCTGGTGTGCCTACTCCAGTGTTTGAGAACCTTTTCAGTGAAGAGATTTCTTCTAATATCCAATGCAAACCTCCCCTAGTGCAACTTGAGGTGATTTCCTCTTGTCCTGTCACTAGTTACTGGGGAGAAGAGACAGACATAAACCCCACTATAATCTTCTTTCAGGTATATATAGAAAGCAATGAGGTCTCCTCTCAGCCTGCTTTTCTCCAGCACAAATAACCCCAGTTCACTCATCCACTCCTATTATGACTGGCTCTCCAGACCCTTCACCAGCTCCATTGCCATTCTCTGGACATGCTCCAGAACCTCAGTGTGTTTCTTGTAGTAAGGGCCCCAAAACTGAACATAGCATTCAAGGTGTGGCCTCAGCAGCGCTGAGTACACTGGGGCAATCACTTCCATGGTTCTGTTTGTCACACTATTCCTGATACAGGCCACGATGCTGTTGGCCTTCTAGGCTACCTGAGCACACTGCTGGCTCAATTTCAGCTGGCTGTCCGTCAACACCTCCAGGTTTCTCTACTGGGCAGCTTTGCAGCCACTCTCCCCCAAGCCTGTGGTGTTGCATGGGGTGGTTGTGACCCAAGTACAAGATCCAGAACTTGTTCTTGTTGAGTCTCATACAATTGGCTTTGGCTCAGGTCCCTCTATAGAGGCTTCCTACCCTCGAGCAGATCAACATTCCCTCCCAGCTGGTACTGACACACAGGTTCTTCCCAAGTTAAGGGAGGCAGAGGGAGCACCAACAGGCAGAGGAATCCCCCCACAGTTACATGAAAAATAAATAAATAAGAAAAATAGATGAAAAGAAAAATGAGATGTTGAAAAAAGCATTGCTTGCAAAAGGTTGCATGCTGGAATCAGTTCTTTCACTGACAAAGGATGCACAGAAAACTCAGCGATTGGACATGGGAGTTGGCATTTCTGTTTGCACCTCCCTAGGCAGGCATGTTGAAACACAAGCATGTTCACACCGAGGGAGCTTTAACCAGCCACAGAGAGCAAGTGGCAAGGACACTGCTTTACACTATCCAAAGATTAACAGTTCTGAGGGCAAAGCTCAGGAGTGCCACAAATTACTTGCTAAGGTGTGCAAAGGCTGCCAGTTGGATGAGGTCCACATATTCTGTGTGCTGATCATATTCTTGTCCAGAATACCATCCAAGCGTGTCAGACTTACTCCTTTGCCTCTGTGGTGCTGAACCTGCTGGTGGAGATAGCTTTGGTTAATGTGGGCTCACACCCCATCAGCATTGCCCACTGCATTCTACCCTATTTCAAAACAACATACACACAAAAATATTTAATTTCTGCAGTATCAGAAAAATATTATGCACTTCAACTTGTTAAAGCTCAGAAGCAAACACCTGGCTGGTTCTGTGCACAGTTGGTGGATATCAAGCAGAGAGGCCATTAAATCACTGACAGTGAACAAAATTCACTCAATTTTTCAAACACAACATACTTATACAACCTGTGTTTTAATTCCTGTTTACATAACAGCAGCAGCACTTAAGCCCATTGACAGAAAGGACTCAAACAAGGCACAAGAAGATATTTTCTACAGTTTTCTGTTGTATCTGTGAGGCCACAGATGCACAGCAGAGTGAAATTTGATGTGTTCTATTTCTATGATAAATATTTGGGCATCCAGGTTTTATACTCTTAAATGGATCCTAGACACCACCAGGAACATCTTTTTTGTAGTTATTTGTCCAAAGAGTTGAAGACAACATTTTGATAATCAACAGAAGACAGCAGCTAAATAAGTTTAAATTCCATGAGAAAGATTTTGGCTTCTCCAAACAGAAGTCCTTAACTCTTCACTAATGACTGAACCTCTTGTGCTGGATGGCTTTAACTAGCATACAGATTAACTTAGTTTCTTTACCAGTGTCCTTCACACTACCAAGTGTGGAGTGTCACAGTATCACAGTATCACAGTATAACCAAGGTTGGAAGAGACCCCAAGGATCATCAAGTCCAACCTGTCCCACGGACCTCACAACTAGACCATGGCACCAAGCGCCACGTCCAATCTCCCCTTGAACACCTCCAGGGATGGTGACTCCACCACCTCCCTGGGCAGCCCATTCCAATGACGAATGACTCGCTCAGTGAAGAACTTCCTCCTCACCTCGAGTCTAAACCTCCCCTGGCACAGCTTGAGACTGTGTCCCCTTGTTCTGGTGCTGGTTGCCTGGGAGAAGAGACGAACCCCCTCCTGTCTACAACCACCTTTCAGGTAGTTGTAGAGGGCAATGAGGTCACCTCTGATCCTTCTCTTCTCCAGGCTAAACAATCCCAGGCTAAAACAATCTTCTCCACCAGGATGGTGTCCTACACTAAAAAGCTATCTGTGATTCTTCCATTAGTTCTGTGAGTTTGGCTCAAACTCTATCATAAACATGCAATTACAGTGAAGGTACCAATTGTACCAGAGGTACTTCTGTAAGTCAGGTTATAAAATGATTGGTACCAGTAAGTCTACAGCAAAGACTGCAGGAAGCAGATAATTCTGGCTATCTGTCACGTACTACTGCAAAACCTTGCAAATTTAACAGAGAGGTCAAGAGAGGTTTGCTTTCCATGAGAAGACCACGTGCTGAGATCTAGCATTACAACAGGTTAACTAAAAAGAAAAGAAAAAGAAATTGCCTAGGAGAAACAAATGGCATAACTGCACAAGGGTGGCACTTTTTATCTCACAGATGACTCATATGGAAACTGTGCTTCATTTATGCATCCTGACCCAAGGGATCTTCACTTGGTCAGCCCTGTGTATTCCCCATGCAAGACTACATAAATGACTATGAAAGAAATCCTGCTGTATCCTGCATGATGAGGAAAATTGACAGTTTGACAGTGGAGAAAGTTTCCTCCTGGTTTGGGATCCTCAAAGAAGGATCTCTGGGGAACTAGTGATCTTGGGCAAGCCATGCTAGACGTATTACAATCATTGAATCATAGAATTGTTAGGGTTGGAAGGACCTCAAGGGTCACCCGTTCCAACCCCCCTGCCATGGGCAGGAAC